>CM021162.1:3000000-3534488 GCA_006506795.2 Hericium erinaceus
GAGTAAAAGCTCAGAATTAGAGCCAAGAATCCATTGCTTATCATAATCTTCATCAAGAACAGTGTTCTTAATCACATAGTCAATAGTGTCAAGTGCTGCTGACTTCACAATACTTGTATCTTCCTCTATAGACTTTCTCACAGGTTCACCAGTGTCTGATCTCCATAGTCTAATACTTTCATCATAAGATCCAGACACAATATATTTTCCATCTGATGAAAAGGCCACTGACATTACTACATCAGTATGTCCTAGAATAGGATGTCCTACAGCCTCTCCAGTGGTTGATTTCCATATTCTAATAATGTTATCAAAAGCTCCAGACACAATATATTTTCCATCTGGTGAAAATGCCACTGATGCCACTGGAGAATTATGTCCTTTCATAGGATTTCCTATAGCTTCACCAGTGTCTGATTTCCAAAGTTGGATAGTATAATCAGCAGAGCCAGAGACAATATATTTGCCATCTGATGAAAATGCCACTGATAGTATAAAACTAGGCTGTTCATTTGTTGGCTGTCTTACAGCTTCACCAGTATCTGATCTCCATAAACCAATGGTACAGTCATAAGATCCAGACACAATATATTTCCCATCTGGTGAAAATGCAACTGATGAGACCCAACCAGTATGTCCAATTATAGGCTTTCCAACAGCTTCACCAGTCTCTGATCTCCATAATCTAATGGTATCATCAAAACCTCCAGACACAATATATTTTCCATCTGGTGAAAACATTACTGAGCTTATCATTTTTGTATGTCCCTTGATTGATGATCCTATGGCTTTGCCAGTATCTGATCTCCATATTCTAATAGTTTTATCCCAAGAGCCTGATACAATGTATTTTCCATCTGTTGAAAATGCTACTGATGTTATAGTCTTTAAATGTCCTTTCATTGGCTCTCCTACAAGTTCTTTAGTCTCTGATTTATATAATCTGATAGTTCTATCAGCAGATCCAGATACAATATATTTTCCATCTGATGAAACTGCTATTGAGGTTACTGTACTATCATGTCCCTTTAGTGGCTTTTCAATAATTTGTCTAGTATCTAATCTCCATTCTCTAATAATATTATCACCATATCCAGATACAATGCATTTTCCATCAGATAAAAGTGCAATTGATGTTACTTTAACATATTCTTTTTTTGTTATAGGAATTCCTTTCCATAGTCCCATAATTTTTTTATCATATCTAGATCTGACATACTTTTTATTAGGTGAGAATGGTATTGATGTTGGTATATCATCATGTGCCTTCATAGGATTTCCCACAGCTTCACCAGTATCTAATCTCCATAGCCTAATAGTGCCATCAATAGAGCCAGATGCAATTTTTTTTCCATGTGGTAAAAAGATCACTGATGTCACTTCATCAGTATGTCCTTCTATTGGCTTTCCTATAGCTTCACCAGTATCTGATCTCCATAGTCTAATTGTATGATCTTTAGATCCAGATGCAATATATTTTCCATCTGGTGAAAATGTCACTGATGTTACACCATTAGTATGACCAATTAAAGTCATAATTGTAGCATGTATAGCAGGTTTGAAATTCCTATTCATAGTGAAAATTCTAGGAACTTGCTTTGCATAAATTGCAAAGCTATCAAAATCTGACATGCCAAAAGCTAAAGCTGAGATATAGATGTGAGGTATACTTTGTGATATAGGCTCTTGATATACATCTAAAAAGTGAAGTATATCATTGAATAGTTTCATTACATTTATCATCATGCTAGACTGATACTAATATATAAAAATATGAGTTCTTATTAAAAATAAAATAACTTTGACAATTTACACACCTTTTGAAGAATTTGATAGATCTTTCTTAACATAATTATGCATTCAGGTATTTTTTTAGTCAAACTAATTACTTCTAGCCAATACAAAAACTGATGTTGTATCCAGTTTATAAAGTATCTTATTGACCAAGATACTTGTGAGCATCTGAGAAAATGCTCTGGCCAGCATATACAGACATATTGAAGGTTTTCTGCTAGTTTAGCACAATCTTGTTTATCATTGGAAAGGTAAGATGTTTTGCACTCTGAAATATTGAAATGAAGATTTTTGATCATAATGTTAAAACAGATACCTGACATGTGCAAATGTGCTACATTTATGTCTATATACCAGTAACATTGAGAAGCTTTAAGCTTTTTGTTAGATAGATAATCCTCAAAAGAGGCATGAAAGATAGCAACATATCCTACATCATTATCAGATGGAATATCAAGCACAGAATGAAATCCAGCCATGATAGCCTTCATTGCATCAATTTCTACTTGAAGATATTTACTAATAAATCGGATTGACATTGGCCTACATTGTGTCAAAATGCAATAAAGAAAAATCAAACAAAGAAGCTTTTCATGTGAATTCAGATCTTTAAATGCATCTTCTAGTATAAAATGATATAATTCAACAAGCTGATCTGACATGTTTTGTTTAACACCAAGTGTATTATCACTTGTTAATATTTTCAGACGGTCCTGAGGATCAGCATTCTTCATTTGAATGTATTGCAAGCAAGTGAATGCATATATAAACAGTTTGTCAGATAAGTCTGTCAATATTGCAATCTCTTTATCTGATGCTCTATGGCCTGCTGGTCCATAGTATTTTCCAAAAATGACATCCAACTGCCTTGTCAAATATTTTTTAATGTCAGATCTGACAAATGTATCTTCTATTTTATGCAAGTACAACATTTGGCTAGGAGACAATTGCCCAAACTCTTGTTTAAGCTGATTTTCTGGGCGACTGGTCATAAATATTTTAACTTTCAGAGACTCAGCATGCTGAAGGAACAGCTGAACAAGTGCAAGTGCTCTGTCATCATCGTCACATTCATCCAAAGCATCTATCACGAGCACACGGATCGAGGATGCATCAAAAGATTTAGCATTGAGAGATCTGAGCAACAAGTTATCAAATTGCTCATCCAGAGAGAGCTGTGCAGCATCAGGAGCTTTATCAAGCCTCTTCAGTAAAGCTTCTGCATATGATGGAGAGGCTCGAGCTAGCATGCATGCAAGTGTGGGAATGATATAGTGCACATCCCTTTGTTCCAAAGTAGCCTGTCGCGAGCAGAAGAAGCTGCCACCAAGAAGACCAGCACCATTCAGAAGCCTGCAGAAACTATAGGCAATAGCAGATTTCCCAGTCCCAGCAAGACCAGTAAGCCAATAGATCTTCGAAGCATCAGGGTCAGCAGCCCACGACATCAGATTCCCAAGAACGGACACCCGAGTATCTGTCATGCATCCTTTGTTGAAAGAGTGAGGACCGTTGAACGCAGCTCCTGCGAAGTAATGAAGCTTGCTGAATTTGGCTGCAAGAATGTCAGAATCATAGTCTTAATGTGAAAAAGTCGGCTTACCATCCTATATGATGCAGGTCCGCCAGTCAACATTGAGTCATTGATCACCGATCATCAGAGAATTGAACTCATACCTTCAGTAGCGCCTCAACGTTGGCATCTGTATTGAGGGCAGTGGCCATCTGCGCGGAGCGAGTGAGTGCCGTCACCATGCCGCTGAGAAAGACGCCATACCATGAATTGCTCCACGAGATATCCGACAGTACGGAGATGGCGCACAATCTCCATCTGGTCATCCGAAGCCTCGATGGTACGTTTGATGATGCCGCGATTTAGCTTATCCTCAATGGATGACTTCTGCATATCAAGAGCTCTATATTCCGCGCATGAGTGATTAGCATGGGATTGAGAACTAAGCCAAGTTGTACATACGTTGCAAAGCCATTCAGTCGGCTGCAAACCTCCGTGGACGCATTGTCGTCGAGGCCTTGATACTTCCGAATCATCTCTGCGAAGCCATTGATCTTATCCTTGACACCTGCAAGATCCTCTTGAGCATCCTGCACCATCTAAAGGGCAATAAGTTATTATGTCGAGTCAAGCGCCACCGAAGAAAACGTACATCGATGCGATCAAGAACAGTGTTTAAACCAGATACGACCGATTTCAAAGGGGGGAAGCCGTCCGCAAAGCTCTCGGTGATTTTGAGAGCTTCTTTGATCCCCGTCCATGCAGTACGAGCCACAGACTTAGCGCGTGCCGAGGAAGGACTGGCTATATCCTGATCTACACCATCGGTCGACATATCGTCCAGAGATGTGGGCGATTTGTCTTCAAGCATCAATGGGTTATCTGTCGGACACATTGGAAACCGGGTTAGTCTTTGTGCTGTCCATATACAGATCGACATTTCTTACGAGAGCGATCTTCATGAAGATTGTCAGTTAGACTCTCTCCGTGAGGGGGATCGATGGTCTGACGTGGCGCTGCAGTATGGTTATGCGGACCGGCGTCCAAACACGTCGAAGCAATCCCCAAAGTATCGGCGGGTTCAGAGTTATGGCCTATCGAACCCGGCGCATGAACGTGGTCGCTAGGCTGAGCTGCGGTCATGTTCTCTGCGGCCACGTCGACGTCTTCATTTTCCTGCTCTACAGGCACGATATCGACGATTCGGTTGCGCGATGGAGAGGGTGGCGCAGAGGCCGATCTTCTGGATGGTGAAGGCTCCGGTGTAGTTATGAGGGGGCGACATAAGAACACATCGCCGATGAGTCGCCAGACGCGACGGCGAGATCTGCCACGAGGTTCGTTGGACATTGCTGGAGATACTAGCTCAGTGAAATCATCGGTGAAGTAATAACTGACATTCTTACTATGTTGGCAAAAACTGGGTGGAATGTGTGATCTGTTGCGATTGTGCAATGCTAGAAAACTGAAGAGCGAATAGTGCAGTGTATGCTGATAGCAAAGAGCGAGCTGGCGATAGGTAAGGACAATCTGCTACTGATATTGATCAAGATTCAACACGAGGCGTCAAGCTTCGAGCGCCGGAGAGATGCAGAGGCGCCCGCGGAGTAGTCGTCTGAAGTTGAACAACTTCAAGTGAGCACGTCGTACTGCATAGATACAACGATCCTGAGGGACGAAAGTTGAGTTCAGTATCTTCTCTGCCCCCCCGGGAGACTAGATTTTCTTGACTTCACATGTTAGAGACATCTTCAGGCTATGGTTATGGACAAATACATACGTTTTGCTCTGTGAATCAACGCCTGGATAGGACCCCCACCCCCATTTCTTGAACATGACCAGGGAAAACTAGGATGATCCACAGCGGTGAGCTTGTATTATTACTGGAGCTCGCTGGCTTATCGCTAAACTTGAGCTTGATGTAAAGCATACTCTACTTATAAATGCTGCCCTTTGCGCCGTAAAGAACCTGATTCCTTCCAGGCCCGATAACTAAAAGTAGGAGAAGCGCGGAGGCCACCGCGGGCACCCGCGGTGACGCGCGTTTGGGCGGGCCGCGAGCCGCTCGAACCTCCCACGGTGATTATAGCCTGGCGGTAGGATACCTTGTACTGTAGCGCCCTAATAGGGAAACCATTGCCGCTTTCGTCTTGCACTGTCTCCCTCTCTGCGCTCGCGCTCGAATCGCGCACGATCTGCGATCTGCTCGCTCGCTTGGCCCTCCCTTGCACTCCGTCTGCTTCTCTAGGCTGACCCCGCCGTACCCCGCAACCCGGCATCTCATTCGCCCTCCCACCGTGACGATGACAAACGACACGGACCCGCTGCTCGCCAGAACGCGGCGCCCCGGTGAGATCATCTCGGTCCTACAGGCTGCCTACACCTCGACGGACACCCAGAGCTCGCTCATCCTAGAGAGCTCGCTCAGTCCCCATCTTGTCCACCCTCATCGTTGTCAAATGCATACCCTCGAAGTGAGGGTAACCGAGCGAGCGGGGCGATCGGAGCGGCGGGACTCATTATACAGGTGAGCTTGCCTTTGCAAGTGCTTGTACCATCGCACCACGACTAACTTTCACTACCATCTTCCCCGTATCCACCCGCCTTTCTATTGTTGGGCCATCGAGCGGCCACGCTCGGACTGTCAGCATTGCTGAGGGCAGCTGCATTGTCGACTTGGAATGTGGCAGCGGCAGCGGCCGTGACATGATCGCTCGGCGTGCGTATGTGTAACCGCCCGACTGCGATGCGTGCGCGCGCGTATGTGAGCTGTGTCTACGCTCCCATGTGTGATTGTCTGTCGCGATACACCACGTGCAGGACTACCCACGTGCAGGACCACATCCCCTCTCTGGTGTCACCACCTTCAAGCGCGAGGCTCGTTCGAAGGCTCCTTTGACTCGAGTCGAGACACAATGGAGCAGATAAATAGTACAATTGTAACATAATTATACAAAGACGGCGTGTGGTACAGAATGGAAGAGATGCAGAAAACAGAGCAACTACGATTAAGATTACAGTGAGGCAGAGTCTGATACAGTAAGCTCGGAGGAGATAAAGTAGGTGTGCACAGAGATGAGATCCGACAGAGCCTGGAAGATGCCTAGAGCAGGTAAATATCGGTCAAGCGCGCGGCAAGGAGACCTTTGCCGGGGGCCCCGCCGCTGTAGGGCAGGCTTCCGACACTGAAGCGCACGCGTGCGCGCCGCTGTCCACAACGACACTGGTCAAACAGGTCCGGGACGGAGAGCGGCCGTAGCTGCCGCGCGCTCTGAGCATCGAAGACGGGCAGGGCATTGCGATGCTGAGGAGACCGACATGAGCCAGCGAACATTTTTCAAAGCTGCGATTGACATGAGAACTCACCAGGTCGTCGTGCAGAGGCCAGCGTGTCATGATGGAGAGCACTGGCCCGAACATGTGCAGGTCCAGAGAGTGATCTCCACTGTACAGAGCTGCAGTGGAGCACTCTTCGCGGGCAAGCCAGCCAATGTCCATGAGTTGGCGGGCAGTCTGCTCCCACAGGCCAAAGTCAGCGCTCTCCTTAGGCGGCGCCGCGATGCGGAGGTTTGCGATGCAGACTCCGAGGCGGTCGCACTCCGGATGATCGCACGTGTCTGCGCGACCATCGCTGAAGAGCTGCGAGCAGTCGGCTCGCTTCAATGAGCACACCCCGCCGTCTTCGAGCTTGCCAACCACCTCAAGCTGGACGGGCCGGTGATAAATTGCACGAGGCGGGCCTGGGGTGATCAAGGTGTCGCAGTAGACACGAGGGCGAGCCGTGCCCGGAAAGCGAACCAAGGCACGGCGGGGAGGCATGTCCTCGACGTTATTTCGATTTCCAAAGATGGAGGAATTCATGCGGACTGCTTTCTTCAGTGACGATGGACGTACGTAGGAAGGAGTCCATTCGAGCTTGTTTCGGGAGGCTCTCGCCTTTGCGGAACCTGAGCGGATGTCATTTTGTGTCCGTCGTGTCACGCACACACAATTATCGAGTTCCCCAAACCACCAAAATCAACACTGACCCTGACGTAGGCTACAACCACTTGAACTGTACTTTTACTACAATAGAATACACAATAACGTATGTAGATAACAAGTCAAGAAGAAAAAAATGGCCGCTAAGTAAATGACCGGGCGCGCTCGAGGATCTCTGCCTCTGCATTGAGCTTCGTGTTCTGCAGGTACTCGCAGAACTTGCGGCTGCTGTACACCTTGTACTCCGTCTGCAGGAAGCGGAGCGCGAGGTCGACATCCCACCGCGGCTTCGCCGCCAGCTTCTGGATCAGGGCGACCACCTTCTTGCGCCGGCCCCACTCTGTCTTGACCCGGGGGACATTGCACCTCCATTTCGGCCCGAAGTGCTCCTCGAGCTCGCGCACAGGGAGGTAGCCATTGAGGCCGGAGGTGTACTCCCTCCAGATGTCCTCGATGGTCGGCGCCGCCTGCATGGTGTACGAGGGGACCAAGATCCCGGCGTTGAGCTGCCACGGGTGGTGCGCGATGCGGTCGTCACCGTAGAGCTGCCGCAGCTCCTCGCGCTTCCTGGTCGACGGGTCTGGTGTCGTCAACGGGAGCGAGTTGGACGGGAGCCAAGGCACAGATTGCACCGCTGCTGCCGCCGGTGCATGCTGCAGCCCAGGAGGAGGGGCCATCGCAGAAACCCGTGCTGCTGCTGGGACTGCACATGCCGCG
Organism: Hericium erinaceus; assembly: GCA_006506795.2. Classification (NCBI taxonomy): domain Eukaryota; kingdom Fungi; phylum Basidiomycota; class Agaricomycetes; order Russulales; family Hericiaceae; genus Hericium; species Hericium erinaceus. Next base: position 3,008,006 of record CM021162.1, read on the forward strand.
TATGTCATGGCAGCGGCAGTGCCGGTGGTGCTGGCGTACGGCGGTGCGGCATGCGAGGGAAGCGCGGTGGCGGCACCTGGCAATGCAGGTTGCTGGGCCGGCAAGGGGGGTGCAGCGGTGGCGGTCGTGGAGGCCGCGGCCTCGGCGGGGGCTGGCGATCACCCATTGGCATCAGCGAGCATTCGAAAAAAAAAAAAGCAAGAGCACAATGCTTACCGCAGCGTCGCTTGCGCGATGAGCGTGACGAGTTTTGCATGCGGAGCTCGGCCTTGACCTCCAGCAACTGGTCGCTGATCTCAGCGTACCGCGCGCGGGCCTCCGCACGCTCGCGCTCGCGATCCAGCACCCACCCGGTCGTGATGCCCTGCATGGACTGCACGAGCACCTGCGGGAGGTTCTGATAAGCTGCACGTGCCTCTTCTTCGGCGGCAGCAATCTTGTCGCTCGTTCCCTCGGCGAACGCGCGGAACTCCGGCGTGTTGAATGGCGGCCAGGAGAAAATCGGGAGCGCAGGGCGGCGTGAGAAGAGGACGGCCGCGTCTTGCAGGATCACGCGCCGGAACCAAATCAGGATCTTGAGGAAGTTCTCCAGCGCAATGTCAGATCCCACGCGTTCATGGGCGCGCTCGGCCAGGGCACGCTGCTCTTGCTCGACCCAGGGGAAAATGAGGCACAGGAGGTGCTCGGGAGGTGCTGGTTCAGGGGAGGGATGCACATCCATCAGTAAATTCCAGCTCTTCGGGAGCAGGGAGAGATGCCGGCCCGTGCACTCACCGAGAACATCGCGCGCAAGGAAGTACGACGACGGCTGCCGCCCGTTGAACATTGCGGATGCCAGCAGCGCATCCAGCGGCAGTGAGCGGTCGTAGCAGCCCCGGAACGCGCCCGACGACTCGTTCCAGCCGCCCATCGCTTTTGTGCTTGCGATCGATGCCCCGTGGTTCCTCGCATTCAGCGCTCCATAATGGCGAGTCGCATGCGTGACCTTGGAGATCGCGATGTCGTTGAGGATGTGCATGCGCTTCAAGCGCTGGTGGTGGTCTGGCCGTGCTGCATCAGCTCCGTCTCAGGTGGCGACAGGTCCGAGAACCACTCACTCTCGTATGTCATTTCCCGGCTGATGTCCTTGGCATAGAACAGGTGGTAGAGGTACCAATCCCGCCGCCCAAATTCGCCGAATGCCTTGTCTGTGAAATCGGGCACGAAGTTTGGCACCGGCTTGGAGAGGACGTGGAAATACGCCCACAGGTGCAGTGCGACGGCACCAACCGGGCACAGCTCGACAATGCGGTGGCGGATAATGCCGTGCTCGTCGACGCGGCCCTGCTGATTGTGCTTCGCATTGTCCGAGAGGATGCCGAGGACCTGGCAAGCAATCAGCGGTGAATCCACAGCTTGCACCCGTGCCCAGAACTCACCGGAAGCCGGTAATCAGGCCCGATGTCGGGGATGTAGGCCTGGGTGAGGAAGAGGTCGGACCACTGCAGCGCGCGTGCACTGTCACCGCGGAAAGCGGTGCCTGCGCACACGAGGAGCATGGCACGGTCACGGAGACCGAGCGACAACTGCTCCGCTGTTCTGTTGGATGTGATGCACCAAAGGGCGCACATCTGCAGGTCCTCGGGTGTGTAGGCATCTGCAGATAATCGCGCGCATGTCAGCGCCAGGCACCGCACACGAAATGCGAGCCTCGAGACGCACCGGAGGAGGTACCGCTCGCCTTGAGGGCATTTGCGGTATCGTTGCGCTGCGGCTCATTGTGGCGCATGGCGCGCTCGATCGCCGAGATGCGCGCATCGTCGCGCAGCTTCTTCTGTGCCTCGGGATCTGACTTGTGGAGATGGGCAAAGTCCTTGCGGTACTTCTCCAGCGCGGTAATCACGCCGGCGATGTGGGACGCGCCGACGGACGAGCCCGCGATCGTCTCATTGCTGCCGTGCTTGCGCTAGAGGAGGCGGCACGGCGTCAGCACACCAGGGACGAGAGACGAGTGTATCACGCCGCAAATGCGTGCTCACCTTCTCGCGCGTGGTCTCGTGCTGAAGAAAAAAAGAGACCTTCATGGCCGTGATCGGGAGTGCGGGGATCACGGCCTCGATTCCATGCTTGGCGAGAAGGTCGGGTGCATTGGCGTCCCACCACTTCGTGTAGCTGTCGTAGATGGCTTTGTACTTCGCGCCGGTGGCCGTGTCGGCATGCACACGGGCACTGAGATCCATGCGGAACTGGTGCGACTCGACCTCCAGGAGCTCGAATGCGGAGGCGCCGGCCTGCATCGCAGACGCGCCGTCGGTGCCAGTGCCAATCTGTACACACGGCACGGCGGGGGGGAGAGGCGGCAAATTCGGGGTGCCGCTGCCACTCTTGCACGGCAGCAGCGACGGCGACAGCTGCGGAAGCGAACGCGACCGTGCGATCGCGACGGACACGTGCCGCGAGAGGTCGGCGTCGATGCCATCGGGGGGCAGGAAAGGCAGCGAGGGGAAAGTCCACGGCGCCGTCGTCGGAAGCTCGGCAGAGGCATGGTGGGGGGCAGCACACGCGCTGTTCACGTCTCCTGCGTGCGAGTCCGCGCAGAGTGCCTCACTGCTGCTGCTGCTCCCAGCAGATGCCGGGTCACGCACAGGCGCATTGGGTGCGGGGGCGGCCGAGGGGGCAGCCGAGACGGCTTGGACGTGCGAGAGCGCGTCCGGAGACGGGTCGCAGAATATGAACTGGAGCGGCTGGAATGGTACGGCAGCCATGCAGTTGAGCGCTGCCGGATCGCCACACGGGACACAGTCAGCGCTACGCCGAGTGTGCATGCAGGCTAGGATGCAACTTACAGGAAATTTTGGGTTGCGGGGGAACGTGCCACGGGCAGACGCGTCGCCTGGGTGTCGCAGACAAGACAGGAGCAACGGGAGGGAGAGAGAGCGTGCGCGCTTGGAAGAGGGATGCTGGGGCGATAACTTAATATATAATTTAGGTACGTCGTCGAGCGCAGCGCGTGGGCGCGACGTGTAATGGCAGATTAGGATGGTGGATTAGCGTCGTGGATTAGCGTAGATTAGGAGATGTGTATGGTAGGAAAAAAAAGCGCGGCTGGCTCCTCGCCGACTGCAAGCCTCAGGACCTGTCAGAGAAGGACAAACCGGGGCCTAGTGGTAGTGCTGGTGTGGGGCGATCGAGTGCAAGCGAGCTGCGAGCACAACAGATGCTCAGCTCAGATAGTGCTGCTGGGGGACCTCAGATCGAGAGAGTGGAGGGCAACCTGTTGACTGGCGAGCAAGCGCGAACGACAGCAGCGACTGTCGAGGTCGTGAAATCGTGAAGAGGGGGGAGCCAGAGGGCGGAATATTGAGTGGCAGCGCGTGCGTGCCGAGCTGGCTGGCGTCCGAATCGGCGGCAATGAGATTATTGTCGGTTATGGTGCGCGTTGGGAAACGGCGCATGCGGCGCGTGCGCGCACGCGACGCAGAGAGGGCGAGCGAGCGACGATGGGCAGTAGGCCGGCCTCAGCGTTGTCCGTCGGTCGTCGTCGAAGGGAGGAGAGAGGGCAGAGAGGAGAGGAAGCGCGCGCCCCGTCACGGCAGCCGAAGCGCCCAGGGCCACGCGCCGCGCTTAACGCTTACGATCCGATCCGGTTCGCGATGCGCCGCCGGCCGAGCCGCTGCCGAGGCTGGGAAGGCGGGAGGACCGACACCAGAAGCGCGGGTAGGGCCCGATCCGGCGCCAGTACTGGCAACGGAGCGTGTACTGAACCGGTCACCCCGCTTGCGCTACGCGGGGGTCACCGGCGAGGTAACCGGGGCGAGCGGTTACTTGGAGGAATACTCAATGTCCACTAAAATATTGCCGTCATGGTCCAACAGATTCCTGGTCACGGAACCAAATCGGCTCTCACGCCTGTACAGTGCGCAGACATCCATCCGGTCGAACTGTATTCAAGAACACGGGCTCGGATGTCTCAGTCGAGCAACACCTTCTTTCCTCCCATCATTCCCATCATTCCCCTCGCCCACGGTAGCTCTCTTCTCCAACATGTTTTCGGGCCTATATGAGTTGCTACACGAGCAGGTTGCCGGCAGCGCATCTGCAACGGCGGAGACGTCGGGGCGCACGGCGAGCTTGCGGGATCGCACATGCTCGACGTGCTTCAAGACCATCCCCACGTCCGATATCCACCGGTGCAAGGGCTGCCAAATTGCTGTGTACTGCGGTAGGCCTTTCTCCCATTCCATTCCACTCGCTTATATCTGAAAATCTGCTGCAGGGCGCGAGTGCCAGAAAGCGGATTGGGAGCGACATAAGTACAATGCCTGACTTCTCGTGCCAGACGCGTCGCTCAAGCCGTGGTCTACAGACAGGTATGCTCCAAGGCCACGGGCTTCCGAAGCCAGTGGGACGAAGACCACAAAATCGTCTTCGACCACCTATTACAGCAGCACCCGCGCGCCTCCAAGAGCGACCTACGCCGGCGCGAACACGAGCTCGCGCGCGCATGGTTCGACGTGCACCTCCTCTCCATCCAGAAGGCGGTCATCGCAGCCATACAGGAAAAAACAGATAGCAGCAACATGCGCGCGTTCCGGCACTACAACCGCTGCCTCTTCATCATGACGATCCGCCCGCGCAGAGACATGGGCGACAACCCCGCCACCGCGTTCTACGTCGCGAGCGCGAATCTGGCGCCCGTCATGGACCCCGTGACGATGAAAGCGCTCGGAATCGAGGCGCCGCTCGACATGAAGTCGCGCATGTACCATGTGTGGGCCGCCGCGCACGGCGCCGCGACGCGCTACCTTGCGCTCGTCCCGATCATCTGTACCTACACGGACCAGACACTGTACAACGGCGCGCCGGTGTTCGACCCGTCGCCGCGGGCTGCGGCCGTTCTGCAGGCGCGCCGCAAAGAGTCCGCTACACGCAATCGGTGGCTCCCGACGTTGAAGGCGATGGTGTTGCGCGGGCACATGCTGGGCCCTGCGGAAGAGGTGGGCGATGTCGATTTCGACGCGAAGATGGGCGAATTAGTCAAGGTTGGGGCTTATTGGGAGTGGGCTGCTCTTGAGCCGGAGGATGCCAAGCGGCTTGGGTACGCGGAGCACCCGGGCGTTGTTGGATGAAGTGCAACAGCCGCTTCGTTGTTTTCTTTCCCTATCGCATGTCCTGTACATTGTCTGAGTTGTTCGTTGGGTCATTGCTATCGTTGTTATAGGTAATCTTTGTATCTCTACCATCTTCTCCCAGCAGCTTCGCGCTTCTGAGAAGTGAGAACGGCGGCTTGACGTCAATAAGCGCCCTTGTAAAGTCCCGACTTTTCCCTCGACTCTGCGTTTTCAACTGTGCACATAGCCCTCCCAATTATGTAGACGTTCTCTGCACGATCCGCAACCTCGCGCGCAGCCACAGACTTGCCTAGTATCCAGACGCAGTGGACACCTGAGAACTTTGTGCCTTCATTTTCTCCCGTTATGGGCATAGGTGACGCGAACTAGACGTTCCTGATCCCTCTCCTGCACCATAACCATCTCCCCCTCCCCCACATTTCTCCGCCTACTATATCCTCCAAACCCTAGAAATTTCAGTGACACCACGCCATTCGTTTCCTGAACAAAACATAGAAATTAGAACGATGCCCGCGCCCATAGCGATACCCGCAAGCACTGTAACCACCATCAAGAATGCCAGCTACAAGCCTCTGCCCGGCCGCATCGGCAATCTCACGGCGTCGCAACAGCAGGCACTCGACAGGCTGAGGAGGGAGCTGCAGGAGGAGGGCAAGTTCGTGCCCGAGCGGATGGACGACCCAGCGCTGCTCAGGTGCGCGCTCCACCGCTGGCGTCTCGTCTCCCCGACGGGCAGAGCTGATAGTTTAATGCTTTTCGAACACTAGATTTTTACGCGCACGGGGTTTCAACGTGGACCAGGCCAAGGCTATGCTTCTCGCAGCAGAGGAATGGCGGGAGGAGTTCGGCGTCGATACTACCTTGCTGTGCGTGAGTTGTCTCCCGCACCTCTTATAGCCCATCTCAACCGGAGCCTCTCCCCAGGGCCTTCGACTACAAGGAAAAGGCGGAAGTCGACAAATACTACCCGCAATACTACCACAAAATGGATAAAGTACGCGCGCCCCTCTCCCCGCTCCACCGCTGACGCGCGCTGCCACACAGGCCGGCCGCCCGCTCTTCATCCAGAAGCTCGGCCAGCTCAACGTGAGCGCGCTCTACGCCGTCACGACGCAGGAGCGCCAGCTGCAGCGCCTCGTCGCCGAGTACGAGAAGTTCCTCTACGAGCGCGCGCCCGCCTGCGCCGCCGTCGTCGGCCACCCCGTCGAGACGTCCTGCACCATCCTCGACCTCCACAACGTCTCGCTCACCAACTTCTACCGCGTCAAGGACTACGTCTCCGCCGCCTCCGCGCTCTCGCAGGACCGCTACCCCGAGACCATGGGCCGCTTCTTCATCATCAACGCGCCCTGGGCGTTCAGCGCCGTCTGGGCCGTCATCCGCCCGTGGCTCGACGAGGCGACCGTCGCGAAGGTCGATATCCTCGGCAGCGGGTACAAGGAGAAGCTTTTCGAGCAGATCCCGCAGGAGAGTCTGCCGAAGGAGTACGGCGGCACGTGCGCGTGCGAGGGCGGCTGTCATGCCAGCGACGCCGGCCCCTGGAATGAGCCTGCGACGGAGAAACTGAGCGCGTTGGAGGAGCGCGTGTAGAGGCGGCGTGTGTTTGCTCGATGGTGGTGCGCAGCATCGAGGCTATGATTATACCATGTATAGACGTCTAGACCATACATATCTTTGCTTGTCTATCTCTCGAGATGCAGCTTCAAATGTCTTGTAAAAACCGAGATTAGCTTCCTTCTGCTCCTTAATTTCAAGTGAGATATTTTGCACACTGGGTTTTTCACACTGGAGTGGTAGATCGAGGATGAGACAGCAGTCATATCTGACCACGCTCCGTCTACAAATGACATGCAAAGCGCGTACTTTACGCACCAATATGGTTCCGAAACTTGGGAACCATCCGCTTCCCGTCTGTTGTCATGAACGGAACGGTCTCGAAGCGTCGCGCGCGGTTGTCGCCCAACTTCGGACTCGGAACTGGGTCGGGATCGGAATGTTTACGCGTGTGGAGGCGGCGTACAGGCATCTTCAGCAGACTCTCCCGTTCTCGCTGTGTCAGTTTCTCTGCTGATCACCATACACAGTCACTGGACATCGGACGTCTGCAATGCTCTCAGCAAAGTACGATTCGCCGCCCGGTCCTTCGGAAGTGCACCGTATAGCGATCACATGGATTCGTACTGGTCGACAGACCGAGAGTACAGGCCGCAGCGGATGCGCAAGGCATTCTCGCTGTAGCTTCGGTTACATCGAAGAGCTTGTGCATGTCTTCATGATCATGTTCAGATGGCATTGACCAATACCTGATCAACGCAGGACTGAGAAGCGGGGCTTTTACATACAGTTCATTTCTGAGGATTTCGAATATCCTGTCGAGACTTGCAAATGATTCGGCCCACTGTCTGGCCTTCAGACTTTGCATGGTTCCTGTACATATCCTGACAATGAGGAGGCAGGATGATGATACCCGACATACCATGGTCGAGATGCTGAGCTTTTCAATGCCGATGATTCCCTCCTCGTAAGGACGAGAGAAGGCAGACGTGTTTCCTGCGCTGAAGCGAGGTATAAATTTACAAACAAAACTTCAATTGTGCGCATTGCGCAGAGTACCGTGCATCAAGCCACAAAGCGAGCAACTGGTACTACTATCCGAGACACTGACAGAGAGAAGAAAAGTGTAAGGCATAGAGGTAAGGACGAGGCATAGGACAAAACAAGAGACAATGATATAGAGATAACTATAAAGTCCGAAGCCCGCGCAGTTTGTCGCAGGGCTAGTCGCTCAGCGCTCAGGGCGCGCAAAACAGATACAGAAAGAAATTCGGGGGTCGTCGGGTCGAGTCGCACACTATCGGGCGACGGGTTGGCCAGTCGGGCTGGCAGATCACTGAGCGTAGAACTCAGGAGTAGCCTGGTCCATCTCGGCGAGCCAAAGAGCCATCTGCTGCTCGACTTGAACGGACACGTGCTGGTCGTAGGTCGCGTTGAAATCGAGCTCCGGCATCGAAGGCAGAGCGAAATTTATCGACTGGGAGACGAAGCCGTTGTAAGAGACCGGCGCATCTTGGAACATGGCAGCGTGGAAGTTGGCCTCGGGGGCGGAAGCGGCCTGGACAGCATTGGAGAGCGCCTGGGAGTAGACGTCCGTGCCAGTCCAGTTCTGCGCCGGAATAGGCGCAGACGAGTTCATGCCGTAATAGTTGTTGTCTACTTGCTGGACAAACGAGGCCCAATCGCCGTCGGTAAGGCTGACCTCGAAGCCGCACATGGGGTCACTGGCAAGGAACTCCGGGCCCTGGGGCATCGGAGGGTCCAGCATGCTCACATCGAAGTCGTTCCAAATGCTAGACGAGGCAGGGCTGCTGGCAGTGGTGGACGAGCTCGAAGAGTAGGACAAGCTCGGGGCATCAGAGCTCGGGCTGAGAAGCGGAAGAGAGCGCAGGAGCTCCGAGAGATCCGAGAGGGTGGAGAACGAGAGAGCATCGTCGGACGGGGCGTAAAACAGCCCGGCGTCGGCGAAGGCGGCCGAGCTCTCCTTCGCGGCCTTCTTCGCCCTCGCAGCGCTCCTCGCTGCCGGTGCAGGAACGCCGTATGGCGCCGCACGCCTCTCATCTCGTCTCTCTGCGCGTATGGCAGTCGACGAGGGGGCCTTGGATGCGCTCTTCTTGGATGCGCTCTCCTTGCGGCCCTTGATGCCTTTGATCTCCAAGTAAGCTTCGGTGTGGTGGGGTACATGCCCATGCTCATCCTTCCTGTGACGGCTCAGAGACGACGCGTCGGCGAACGACTCAGTGCAATCCAGGCAGTGCTCGGTCCTCAACTTAGAGCTACATATCATCGCCAAGGTCAAACAATGTCATAGTCGCAGAAACAAGAAGACGTACTGCGTATTGCCGTGAGGCTTGAGCGCAGACTTCTGCAGACACGAAAAATCGCACCCGGATTCCTCGCAGTGGTATCTAGTGGGACGTCAGAGCGAAGCAAATCAACGAAAAGTCAAGGCGGGCGTACCGAAAGGCGCGGGGCTCATGCGTCTTCATGTGACGAGGTAGGTCAGTCTTGCGATTGATGGTCGTGCCGCAGGTCGGGCAGGGAACTCGTTCCGCCTTGAACGGCTTCGGGGAGACCCTCTTGGACTCGCGCTTTAACCAGATGGTCAGTCCAGTGAAAGACAAGGTAACATTGGGAAATGAGCTACCTTCGATGTCCGGGTAGGAGCCATGGGAGTAGATTGCGTTGGGATGATGAGGTTCAGAGAGGTAAGATGGGATGCAAAAGCGAGGATGTGAAGTCCTTGGAGATGGGTGCTCAAAGGGGGGGAAGTTGTCAATGCAATCCCTCCCTCTCGAAGCGACCCATTAAATAGATGGACGGACTTTGCTTCTCACAATGCCACCCAGCCTCTCCTTCAGGCCACTTTGAGTGTACGTTCACTTTGATACCCTCATGGGGGGAACGGAAGAAGAAGCGTTGCCTCACTTAGCAGCTTTGCCATGATGGCAAACACGAGGCGTGGCGCCCACTAGGACCGCTTTGCCATCCACAGCATCAGCTTTCCGATTATGGCGCGTACGATCGCTGGGCGAACCCCCGAGGGATCGGCTGGTAACGGCGTAGTCAGGACATGCAAGGAGGACAAAGCAGAAGAAGGGGACGGACTCTTCCATCAGGTACATGCATCCGGGGCAAGCGCCAGCAATCATGGCTCCGGCGGCATGTGTGTGGCAAGCCGATGTCCGCGCGGACCCGCCGGCCAGATTTCTGACATCGATACCAACAAAGAGAGCTGGGCATCAAGGACGCCCACACGGCAAGACACGACCGAAGCATTGTACCGGCATCGCCCTCGAACGCAAATGGAGCTTGGACCGTCAATTGTCGCGCTGGCCTGGTGGCGCACTGAACACGTGACCGCGTCATCGCACTGTGATTGGCCTTCGGAAGGTAGTATGCGCACATCTGGCATGCTGAGCACCGCCCTCCGTCGACGTAGTACTAGAGAAGCAAGGGCACAGATACACATCGAAGTATGGCGCGAGTCGTGGAAGCCTGGCGTGCGAAGCGTCAGTTCAAATCAAATGAGTAGGCACACCTGCATCGAATGGGCCAAATATCCGTGGCTACCCTAAACGCTTCATTCTCCAGGACTTCTGGCACAGGAAAAAGCGCTGCATATGAAGTTAATCATGGCCACGGGCGCTTGCCTGTCAGCGCGAGGAGAAGAACCCAGATACTATGTAGCACACCGTCAGGATATTCGGTACACCCCGCCCCTCCGCCGCTGCATGTAACGGGTAAGTCCGCATGAGAATAACAGGGTCTCACTTTGCTGCGCTTCTGATGGCCCATCGGATACCTGGCTCAGTTTGAAGCTCTTACTACGTATCTGAATTTAAGTTCAATCAACGGTATTCATTGACCTGCCTTTGGTTTGGTCTGCCTCGCGTCCAGGATATTCCGATCGATTCATGCTGACATTCCTCAGCATGAATATCGCGACATAAGCTGGCCTAGCGAGTCCTGGAGAATTGGAGGTCGCTGAACGTCGAGTGTACGTTGAACGTACATAGAAGTAGAACGACCGTCACCCAAGTCGGCGTCTTCCGGGATCTGGTGACCAGGGTACGACCACGTGTCAGAGCAGGACCTCGAGAACACATATTACATAACGGCATCCCAACTGTAAGCGCGTTGCGTGAGATCACTGACGAGACAATTTAAAAAAAACAACATAGAATATCTTACATGCTCGAAGCCGTTATGGTATGCCCCCAGTACTATTGCAAACAAGAGTTAAGGAAAGAAGGGTTGAGGAAAGAACAGCTTGAAACGTGAGTCAGCAGCTCGCTAAACTTGAGTAGTGGGTGACTTTCCGCGGCCTTAAATCTATGGTATGATATTCCAGAGACCATTTCAAATGCCTCGCTAACGTCCAAAATGACCTCCTCAGCCAATCAGGTCATGCAAATCAGCGGACTCTGAATCTAAATGAGCTCCAAAACATATCATAGAATAAAAATAAGGCCGCGGAAAGTCATCCAGTGGCGGGCAGGATCCCCGAATATCCCAGCAAAGTTCACTATCTTGCGTTCTGGACAAATAATATTTAGAGAGCGAGTACATTAAGTATACAAGGAGAATCATAGTTTATCACGACCTCTGTTGACTCGAGCTCCATTAAAACCGCTTCGAGTGTCCTGCCTCGCAAATAGCGCAGACGATCCGAAACAGCCATGTTGGACCACGCTACTTGACCTTTTGAAACTTAAAGATGATGTATATAGCGCCGCATACTCCATGCTCATGGTTTCCGAGGTCGAAAAACAGGTTTGAAAGTAAAACGCAAAGGCACCAGTAGTCTGGATATCGTCTGCAGACTCGGATGACATGAGAGCCACAAGCCCCTAAACCACTGATGTGCTCGCGCCGCAGTGGGCAACGAGAGCACTTGACTTCGTTCCATATCCCCAGTCTAGTTACTCGAACATCGACGCCATGAGTGCCTTCGACACGCTAGCTGAACGGTCCAGCGACAAAGAGAAGATGCTTTTGATACCCGCTAAGGACCTCACCTGCCACTACTGTCTCAAGCAGATGCCGAAGAAGGAAGACCTTTCCAGGTGCAAAGATTGCAAGCTTGTGGCATACTGCGGTCAGTTCCCCCTCCTCTGCCGCAACATCATCGCGTACTGAGCCCGTGAAAGGTCGAGCATGTCAAAAGGCTGATTGGGGTCATCACAAGTAGGCATGTTGACGCCTCGTCCTTCACAAACTCATGAAGTCAACCCCACAGAGACAACTGCTGGCGCGCACGGAGCAAAAGGAAAGAGTACAAAGCCGATCACAAACTCCTCAAGAGCCAGCTCTCGCAGAGCGGCAGCAGCTCCAAGGAGGTGCGGATGAAGGAGTATGAGCGGTTCAACGAGTGGGTCTCCGTCAACTTCGCCACCATCTATTGGGCCTCGATCTGCGCAGCGCGCGTCCAGCACGGCAGCGCCTCGCTGCGCGGCATGCCCCTCAACCGCTTCACATTCATCCTCGCCGCGCGCCCGCGCATCACGGGCACCGACGACCCGAGCACCACGTTCGTCGTGTCGAACGCGATGCTCAGGCCGCTCGACGTGCAGCGGGAACCAGTCCTGTGCGACATAACTGGGACGACCCAGAAGCTGGAGGACATTTCCGTGATGTGGTATGCGTATGTCGGTGAGCAGTGGCATGCACTGGACCGCTTCGTGGGCGTCATGCCCGTGCTGTGCTCCTACGCGGAGGCCGCCATATACAACGGCACGCCAATGCTCGAGCCGTTGCCACAAGTGGCGCCCGCCCGGGCGCTTCCAGAAACACATGTGGGCATAAGCCTGTGGGAGCGCTGGCTCCCGATCATGCAGGCGATGGTGCAGCGGGGACATGTGCTGGGGCCGATGGAAGCATTGGAGGACATCGATACGAAGATGCGGGTGGGCACGATGCAGAAAGTCGGGGAGAAGTGGGAGTGGGTGCAGATGAGTGACGAGGACGCACGGCGGTTCAACTATCCGGAGTTTGCCAGTGACGCTTTTGCTAGTGGCACTTAGAGATTCGTCGTAGTCGTTTTGGTTCTGCGCGGTCGTCTGAAAGTTTAGAGTTGGTTTCACGCATGTCCTCGTGGATTAATAACAGGAAAAAGAAGTGCGCTACAATGATGTCGCCTCATCTGTCTCCTGCTGCTTCTGCTTCGAGAGGATCTTCATTCGGCGAATATAACTGGAATACGCGTTGTAAGATAGATCTCCGATAAGTTGAACATGAGGGGACATACTCGTCGTATTGGCACCTACATAGTCGCTGTTCAGCACAGCACACAATATACGTAGAAAGTGAGACATACTTCTCATATGTATGCCGTTCGTTCTCGCACTCCCACGGCAGGTAATACTTGTCCTTTCGGCAGACATTCAATGGAAGTAGCAGGCTGGTTCACGCCCCCAGGTCCAGAAAACGATAGCCGGAGGACGCAAGTAAGGCAGCGAAGCAGTCGGTAGCACGGGCAGCGTCGTAGACACTTGTCAGATCTAGAGAGCTTCGGGATGCATTCGGAGATAGACATACGCAGAGCACTGGTCTCTCCAAGCAATCGGCACTTTGTTAGCCTTGAGCTCGGTCTGCGACGCCGTCGTCGATGAGGCCATGATTGTAGAAGACGTATGAGAAAGGATGCTGCTCGCTGTTGGCAACGTTGCGCGCAAGTTGGGCCGTTATGTGTTTCCGAGGTCCTGCTCTGACACGTGGTCGTACCCTGGTCACCAGATCCCGGAAGACGCCGACTTGGGTCGTTCTACTTCTACGTTCAACGTACACCCGACGTTCAGCGACCTCCAATTCTCCAGGACTCTCTAGGCCAGCTTATGTCGCGATATTCATGTTGAGAAATGTCAGCATGAATCGATCAGAAAATCCTGGACGCGAGGCAGACCAAACCAAGGCAGGTCAATGAATACCGTTGATTGAACTTAAATTCAGATACGTAGTACGAGCTTCAAACTGAGCCAGATATCCGATGGGCCATCAGAAGCGCAGGTAAGTGAGACCCTGTTATTCTCATGCGGACTTACCCGCTACATGCAGCGGCGGAGGGGCGTGTACCGAATATCCTGACGGTGTGCTAGTATCTGGGTTCTTCTCCCCGCGCTGCCGGGAAAGCGCCTGTGGCCATGATTAAACTCATACGCAGCGCTTTTTCCTGTGCACAGAAGTCCTGGAGAATGAAACGTTTAAGGTAGCCACAGATATTTGGCCCATTCGATGCAGGTGTGCCTACTCATTTGATTTGAACTGACGCTTCGCACGCCAGGCTTCCATGACTCGCGCCATACTTCGATGCATATCTGTGCCCTTGCTTCTCTAGTACTACGTCGACGGAGGGCGGTGCTCAGCGTGCCAGGTGTACGCATACTACCTTCCGACGGCCAATCACAGCGCAATGACGCGGTCACGTGTTCAGTGCGCCACCAGGCCAGCGCGACAATTGACGGTCCAAGCTCCGTTTGCGTTCGAGGGTGATGCCGATACAATGCTTCGCTCGCGTCTTGTTCTGCGGGCGTCCTTTGTTCAGTGATGCCCCGATCCGTTTGTTGGTATCGATGTCAGAGTTCTGGCCGGTGGGTCCGCGCGGCTTCGGCTTGCCACACACATACGCCCCGAAGCCATGATTGCTGGCGCTTGCCCCGGATGCATGTACCTGATGGAAGAGTCCGTCCCCTTCTTCTGCTTTGTCCTCCTTGCATGTCCTGACTACGCCGTTACCAGCCGATCCCCCGGGGTTCGCCCAGCGATCGTAACGCACCATAATCGGAAAGCTGATGCTGTGGATGGCAAAGCGGTCCTCGTCGGCGCCGCGCCTCGTGTTTGCCATAATGTCAAAGCTGCTAAGGGAGGCAACGCTTCTGCCTCCGTTGCCCCCATTGGGACATCAAAGTAAACGTACACTCAAAGTGGCTTGGAGAAGAGGCTGAGTGGCATTGTGAGAAGCAAAGTCCCTCCGTCTATTTAATGGGCTGCCTCGACAGGGAGGGATTGCATTGACAACTTCCCCCCCTTTGAGCACCCATCTCCAAGGACTTCACATCCTCGCTTTTGCATCCCATCTTACCTCTCTGAACCCCATCATCCCAACGCAATCTACTCCCATGGCTCCTACCCGGACATCGAAGGTAGCTCATTTCCCAATTTTACCTTGTCTTTCACTGGACTGACCATTTGGCTAAAGCGTGAGTCCAAGAGGATCTCCCCGAAGCCGTTCAAGGCGGAACGAGTTCCCTGCCCGACCTGCGGCACGACCATCAATCGCAAGACTGACCTACCTCGTCACATGAAGACGCATGAGCCTCGCGCCTTTCGGTACGCCGCCTTGACTTTTCGTTGATTCGCTTCACTCTGACGTCCCACTAGATACCACTGCGAGGAACCCGGGTGCGATTTCTCGTGTCTGCAGAAGTCTGGGCTCAAGCCTCACGGCAACACGCAGTACGTCTTCTTGTTTCTGTGACTATGACATTGTTTGACCTTGGCGACGAAATGTAGTTCTAAGTTGAGGACCGAGCACTGCCTGGATTGCACTGAGTCGTTCGCCGACGCGTCGTCTCTGAGCCGTCACAGGCAGAATGAGCATGGGCATGTACCCCACCACACCAAGGCTTACTTGGAGATCAAAGGCATCAAGGGCGGCAAGAAGAGCGCGTCCAAGGCCCCCTCGTCGACTGCCATACGTGCAGAGAGACGAGATGAGAGGCGTGCGACGCCATACGGTGTTCCTGCACCGGCAGCAAGGAGCGCTGCGAGGGCGAAGAAGACTGCGAAGGAGAGCTCGAGCGCCCTCGCCGACGCCGGGCTGTTTTCTGCCCCGTCCAACGATGCTTTCTCGTCGTCCGCCTTCTCGGATCTCTCGGAGCTCCTGCGCACTCTTCCGCCTCTCAGCCCGAGCTCTGATGCCCCGAGCTTGTCCTACTCTTCGAGCTCGTCCACCGCTGCCAGCAGCCCTGCCTCGTCTAGCATTTGGAACGACTTCGATGTGAGCATGCTGGACCCTCCGATGTCCCAGGGCCCACCTTTCCTTGCCAGCGACCCCATGTGCGGCTTCGAGGTCAGCCTTACCGACGGCGATTGGGCCTCGTTTGTCCAGCAAGTAGACAACAACTACTATGGCATGAACTCGTCTGCGCCCATCCCGGCGCAGAACTGGACTGGCACGGACGTCTACTCCCAGGCGCTCTCCAATGCTGTCCAGGCCGCTTCCGCCCCCGAGGCCAACTTCCACGCTGCCATGTTCCAAGATGCGCCGGTCTCTTACAATGGCGTCGTCTCCCAGTCGATTGACTTCGCTCTGCCTTCGATCCCGGAGCTCGGTTTCAACGCGACCTACGACCAGTACGCGCCCGTTCAAGTCGAGCAGCTTCAGCCCGCCGCCTCGCAGGCCCTGTCCAAGCTGGCTGCTCAGATGAACGTCAGCGAGCAGCAGATGGCTCTCTGGCTCGCCGAGATGGACCAGGCTACTCCTGACTTCTACACTCAGTGATCTGCTAGTCCGACTGGCCAACCCTTCACCCGAAAGTGTGCAACCCGACCCGACGACCCCCGAATTTCTTTTTCTTTTTGAATGCCCTGAGGCCTGAGCGACTAGCCCTGCGACAAACTGCGCGGGCTTCGGACTTTATAGTTATTTCTATTTCATTTTCTCCTTGTGCTTTGTCCTATGCCTCGTCCTTACCTCTATGCCTCATTTCTCTTCTCTCTGTCAGTGTCTCGGATAGTAGTACCAGTTTCTCGCTTTGTGGCCTGATGTACGGTATCTTGCGCATTAATGCGCACCAATTGAAGTGATCTTTGTAAATTTATACCTCGCTTCAGCGCAAGAAGCACGCCTGCCTTCCCTCAAAGCTCAGCACCTCAGCCATGGTATGTCGGGTATCATCATCCTGCCTCCTTATTGACAAGATATGTACAGGAATCATGCAAAGTCTCAAGTCTAAATGGTGCATCAAATTATTTGCGAGTCGCCACAGAACGTTCGAAGTCCTCGGGAATGAACTGTATGTAGAAGCCCCGCTTCTCAGTCCTGCGTCGGTCGCGTATTGGTCAATGCCATCCGAACATGAAAACGAAGGCACGCACAAGCTCTTCGACGCAACCGAAGCTACAGGATGCGAGAATGCCTTGCGCAACCGCTGCGGCCTGTACTCTGGGTCTGTCGACCAGTAGGAATCCATGTAATCACTATACGACAGGAACAGGTGCACTTCCGGAGGACCCGGCGGCGCGTCGTACTTTGCTGAGAGCATTGCAGACGTCCGATGTCCGGTGACTGTTGATGGAGATCAGCAAACATACTGATACGGCGAGAGGAGACGGACTGAGAATCAGCTTGTCTGGCGACAGATCGCTC
Organism: Hericium erinaceus; assembly: GCA_006506795.2. Classification (NCBI taxonomy): domain Eukaryota; kingdom Fungi; phylum Basidiomycota; class Agaricomycetes; order Russulales; family Hericiaceae; genus Hericium; species Hericium erinaceus. The sequence continues at coordinate 3,025,040 of CM021162.1, forward strand.
TTGCACGCACAGTCCACGATGTCTTGTACCAGGCTTCTCCAGCGCGTCGTCTTCTTGCTCGAGTCGTCCTTCGGCTTCTCGTGGACAGAGAACTGGTGCGCATATGATACTGACGTTGGCTTGTGGAATGAGAATCTTGACCTAGAAGTCAGCCGGGATATAAGACCTTGACGGTCAGATGGCATACCGCACGACATCGGCAGACACCTCTGTGGAGACCATATCTTCGAATTCGCCTTGGAAAGCATGCCCTTCCATCCTTCTGTGTCTGAAAGGCTCATCCTCTCCAAGCAATTTTGCATGCAAAGGACCCAGAAGGCCAGCGAGATTGCCAATGCACACGAAGCGCTTCTTTGATGTGGACTCTGCGTTCCCGACCAGATACCCAACGTCCCCGTATGAACACTCGGAGAACAGACCACCGCGGTCGTCCAAGCCCCACGACGCCATCGAAGCGCGGAGCTCGCGAAGGATGACGGGCGTCCAATCGCTATCGCGGAAATCCAAGAGCAGCGTCTCGGACACTTGTGCAGGTGATTCGGTGCCCGACAAGAGGATCGACCCTGCAATCTGGTTTGCCAGTCCACGAGCCCGACGAGTTCGATCTACGGACATCGGTCTATCAATAGCTATCAGAGCATTCATAAAGCGACTCATACCATTCTCATGCACATCCAGAAGCGTACCCGGATAGCGTTCGCCAAAGACCTATGGTCGGGTTTTATCTCGTTAGATTGGACATTTAGCAGGCCAAGATCGGTGCCCACATACTTCATGGCAAAGCCATACCAGGGGCCCGCGATGATTTTTGAACTGAGTCTCCGAAGCCACGTCCCCTCCGATGACGATATTGCCACGGTTGTTCACCACCAGGTTCGCCAGCAAAGCAACCGACGGTTCGATGTTCGCTCGATCGTAGATCGCTGGCCATCTGCCCGTGCTTGCTAGCATCTTCAGACCGGCCTATCCAAATGTTGAGCCGTAAAGTAACTGTTGAATGGAGGCTGAGACGCACTCTAAGATGCTCTGCCTGATAACATGTTAGATGCTTGCAAACAAAGTCTGGATTTGTGGGTACTTACCACACGTGTTGCGATAGCAGCGACTTCTAGAAGATTGCCTTGTTGGAGGTAGGGCGTGACAAAGGCCCGGATGTCCTGGATTCCAACTTGAGACAGCATGAGCTTCAGTGCGACGAGTATGATCCTCTGCATCCTACCATCATGGAGGAGAATGAATGGCGTCGTAGAAGTGGTCTGCGATACGCCGTAAAGCTGAGGAAATCGAGCATTCCTTCATAACAGATGACGGGAATAAGAATGGCAGTCGTACGCAACGAGACTACATACCAAATGCTCTTCAAAAAGGCCAGATCCTCCTTTCTTCTCTGTTCATAAGATTTATGTAAACCAGAGCGTGCTAACCCGTGAAAATCGATTTGCAAACCTTTCTTGCATTTCTGCCATTATAATGCTTGATCAAAACCGGCCGGCCTTTGACTGTCGCCTCTTCCAAGCCGCACCACCACCCGCCTGCATGGGGTACCTCACCGTGCAAGACGATCTCTGATCTGTGGATAAGTGGAAACTACAGAACGTCCTAAGCGCTCCAGCACTGTGGGCGCGTGTGAATATACTCACGCCGTCCTCATCCGCCGGACTGAGGCCCCTCGCGAAACCCTGCTCGATCTTCATATGCATCGCTTGAACCTGCTCGACCAGCGTTGTATCGCGCACCACGACCGTCTGCTGATATGTATGGTGGAACTCAAGAAGGACGGAATTCTGCGCGGGTATCGGCGCCATGTCAGATGCTTATATACCGTATGACCACAGCTTCGGCAACTTGCCTGGAACACGAACATCTGGTCATTCAAGCGCTGCTCAAAGTCTGCAATCGTGTCCCTTATCCGACTTTGTTTTCTAATCCTCGTCCACAGAGTGGCCAGGGCAAGCTGTGCCATTGAATCGCTTATGGACTTTAACAACCTGTGCGGGTCAGATGAGCACGAGTCCGACGTAAAGTAGACAGGAGCGCACAGACATACCCTTCGAATCTGTCGACAGCCTCCTTGACGCCCGGAGGTGCCGAGTCCCACTTGCCGTCCATCCTATCACGGACGCTCAGAATGAACGTAGTCGCCCGTCGGACCAGCCGCAGGCATGCAGCCTTGTTTCCCTGTACTTTCTGCAGCAGGGGCACGGATCTAATCTCAGATGGACCCAGAACAGCGGCATCGGTGTCGAGAGCGCACCTGTGCGGTGTCGAGGATGCGCCCGAGGATCGCAGCGACGCCCTTGAGCGGTCCGATCTGCATCGCGTCCGCGATGTCGTACGTGAGCTGGTTGACCGTCAGCACGACCGGCAGGACTTCGCCCGCGCTCAGATGGTGCCCGCCGAACCAGAACATCATCGGCAGCGACAGCGGGCGGGACAGCGGAGAGCGAAGGGGTGCACCATCCTTGTTGGAGGGCTAGAGGGCTTTTGTTGGTCTGGCAAGGCTCGAGGCGACGCTGGGGTAGTCCCGGGACTCGTGAGGGGCACGTTTCTCGATCCTAGGACACGAAGATGGTCAAGTGTACTTTGTATACTGCACGGTGTTAATCGTCAGGCGATCTGCACCAGATGGTACTTAGCTGGGCTGAGGGACGCACAGCTGACCTTCATTTCGTCCAAGCTTGGGTGCGGCTTGTCCATGGATAGATGATAAGACTCGCAAACGCCGGAAGCCAATGCGTCGTTATCGAGCCTCGCCAGAGCAAGGAATCGCCAAGATCGAAGACTTGATGAGATATAGCCTCTTTGCCTTAGCCTACAAAGTCGTTTAGAATACCAAACCACAGGAAAAAAAAAAAAAGAAAAAACATAATAAGAACAAGAACTTGCCATACAACCCTTCCAAGGCCCTATGCGAGCCGGCCGAGCTACACAGAAACCATAGCTGAATCGATCCAGCCGAAATTAACGAACCTGATACATGGTGCCTCGCTGCAAGCCGCAGCCCATCCGCCGCCTCTCCCAACCACCCGTGCCTTCCTTCACAAACCCAAGTTCGGCAATGCCAGTTCCAGAACCCCTCCGATCGCGGAAATCCTCCAAGCACAGCCCACGAAGCCGCTCGAGCTCCATCACTTCCGCCCTCGAATCCAAAGCCCGTGCGCAAAGCTGCCCTTCCGATTGGGCGCACACGAGCTCTGCATCCCAAACGACAGAAAATGAGCATCGGCGCACGGGCATGCCGCATACATAGCAGAGCTCACCTTCCGTCGTCAGGATAGGGGTTGCATAGATTGGTTCCAGAACCTACCGATCCGCTCACACCGACCATCCCATCCTAGAATTCGCCGGCTGTGTTCATCTCATGTCCCTGGATGCTCTCCGAAGCGCACTGAGCACGCCGTCCTTCACGCACACCTCCGCATTTGTGCGACGGAGATGAACGACGCAGGACGTCCAGCTTCGGAGTCGATCAGGAACTGCGTGCCTCATCTCCTCACAACACCCGACTTGTCTGTCATCGTGGTCGAGACTCGAGAGCCGGTCAGTCTGCACCAGTGCATGCTTCGTGCCTGTGCTGTTCTCTGCTCTTAGGAACATTTTCATGTTCTCCAGATCAATCTGGATGTCACTTGAGCCATAAACCGTGCGGATGATCAGGAACGCACATACCACGATACCGCTGACACGAGCTTAAGCAGTATGCCATGGGAAACACCCCAGTTGAAACGTTGAAGCTTGCCTACTCACAGATCCTCACTGACGCTGTATCAATACTTATGGCAACGATCTCAGATTCAAGCAACAAACGATGCAAGAACGACCATCTACGCACAAAACAGAAACAAAAAAAGAGCATCGTCAATTCCAAATTCGTTATAGTAGTTCTTGTACGTCACACGCGACAGACACCAGAGAAACGAGCTACGCGGGCATCACAGGGGAAGGTCTGCAAAAAGAAAAAAAAAACAGGAAGGCGCGCCCACGTGCCGCTGTCCGTCGTCGTCGTCGTGGGGGACTTCTAGCACGGCATATTACAGTTCTTCTCCGCTCAGCGCTTAGAAGCACTCTGTCGTCGCATGTGATCAATATTGTACGCGCAGCAGGAGAGAGAAGTGGGGACGTACTGCGATGAACGATACCGGGGCCGGACTCATCGTACTCCTGCTTCGAGCACCAGAGGTTCTGGAACGTAGAGAGGGAGGCGAGAATGGAACCACCGATCCAGACGGAGTACTTCCGCTCGGGGGGCGCGACGATCTTGACCTTCATGCTCGATGGCGAGAGCGAGGTCAGCTCCTTCTGCATCCGGTCGGCGATACCGGGGAACATGGTGGTACCACCGGACAGAACGACATTGCCGTAGAGGTCACGACGAATATCAAGATCGCACTTAAAGATGGAGTTGTATCTGTGGATGTAGTGGTTAGAGGCGTGGGAATAAAAAACAGTATGATGACTCACGTCGTCTCGTGAATACCAGCTGCTTCGAGACCAAGGAAGGCAGGCTGGAAGAGTGCCTCGGGTGCACGGAACCTGTGAAAATATAATCAATGAAACTGGTACAGTACAACACGGGTAAAAACATACCGCTCGTTACCAATGGTGATGACCTGACCATCAGGAAGCTCGTAGCTCTTCTCGAGCGCAGAGGATTGCGCAGCGGTCTGGAGCTCCTGCTCGAAGTCGAGGGCAACATAGCACAGCTTCTCTTTGATATCACGGACGATTTCACGCTCGGCGGTCGTGGTGAAGGGGTAGCCGCGTTCCATAAGGTTCTTGATCAAGAAGTCCGTGAGATCACGGCCAGCAAGGTCAAGACGAAGGATGGCGTGGGGAAGTGCGAAACCCTCGTAGATGGGCACAGTGTGGGTGACACCGTCACCGGAGTCAAGCACGATACCAGTCGTACGACCAGAGGCGTACAGCGAAAGCACGGCCTGGATAGCGACGTAGAAGGCGGGGGCGTTGAAGGTCTCGAACATGATCTGAGTCATTTTCTCTCTGTTCGCCTTCGGGTTCAGGGGAGCCTCCGTGAGCAGCACAGGGTGCTCCTCGGGTGCGACACGAAGCTCATTGTAGAAGGTGTGGTGCCAAATCTTCTCCATGTCGTCCCAGTTGGTAACAATACCGTGCTCAATGGGATACTTCAAGGTCAAGATACCACGCTTCGATTGAGCCTCGTCACTGCAAGGCGGGTGAGATCGAACAAGAAGGGTCAAGGGCAGGTAAAACATACCCGACGTAGGAGTCCTTCTGACCCATGCCCACCATCACACCCTGGTGACGGGGACGACCGACAATTGAGCTGTTTGCAACGATCAGGGCGATGATGGTGCTGAGATGTGCAATTTTACTCACGGGAAGACAGCGCGGGGTGCGTCATCACCTTGTATGCTGTCAGGCAACCGTGCATACCACCATGCGCATGTATAACTCACCGGCAACTGTGCACAAGAAATCAGCATTTAGAAGTGAAGAACACAAGCAATCGCAACTCACAGCCAGCCTTGCACATTCCGGAACCGTTGTCAATAACCTAGAGGAACTGATGTCACCAACTGCCCAAATCAAGGAGCGCTTTGATACGACGTACGAGAGCAGCGACTTCGTCCTCCATTTTGGCAAATTAATTCGTGAAGAAGGGAAAGGTAGAAGTATGTGTTGGGAGAAGTCTGGAATAGAGGATTGATCAGCACGAAATTTATCGATTTGCGGAAAGGAGGCAGTGCAAGCGCAGTCGCGAGTGCCGATCGCGAGCGCCGAGCGCGGCACGCCGACAAGAGCGATCCGCAATTGCGCACGCCAATGACACTGAGGGCGACGACGGCGAAGATGCTTACCTTGAGAACGTGGAGGATGATGGAGAGACGGAGAGAGTTTGGGGCAGAGGGCGATAGGCTCAATCACTGTCCGAACACGCCGTCTTTAGGGCAGGCCCGCTGTCACGCGTAACGTCACCGGTCACCCCTCACTCGTCCGCAGCAGACCACCTTTTGCGCTTGGACCATTTCTATCTGCCCTATTCAGCCCCAGTAGAATCGCACATTTCATTCGCGTGTGTAGACTGAAAAGTCTGGTTTTTGTCTGTTTCGAGGCTGGACAACTCAGCCCGGAGGTGAGCACTTCAAGCGCCATCGGTATCGCTCCATGATGTACTCAGGCTCAACTCAGGCTTTCCCCAAAGGTGAACGCGCTCTGTTGTGAGTTACTTCTGTTATCAGACTGGGCACACTGCTTTTCATGTACACAATCAATCCAAAGAAGAAGTGTTCACGTACTTGCCGGACTGCACATCCTCGTGGCATATCAACGGTAGATGCGATGTCAAACCAGTAGGCGTTGCCTTCTGTTTTACTGTAGGTGGTCCGCGCCCCACGCGCCGGCCATTGACCTCAAGGGTCCCTTAGTGGACTGGGACGCAAAGGAAATCAATTCCCAGAGCGCGTAAGATACCGCTTGATGAGTGCTTGGGACTTCTCCTTCGGAAGGCCCGTGGAGCAACCAACAACTTGTCGCTCCGGCATCTTGAAAAGACAAGCAATTCTTTCGTCGGCTGTTGCGTCCTCACGAAACGTCTCTGGCACGACGCAGGCATTGGGAAAGCTGATTTTGCAGTGCGGCCACTCGGTGCTCACTACCAGTTTTTCAAGACCGTCATGTGCATCACCGCAATTTCGTGTGCGGACGAAATGGCCGTGGACAGGAAAACTTGCTTGCGGATGTGAATGTTTTTGTGGAGATGCCAAAGATACTACACATGGTCGCATTCTGATATCATCTATGCCAGCGTTGGGTGAGAGCGCGCAATGTCTTGAAGTACAACATACAACTCCTTGTTGTTTTGTTAACTGGTTCTGCATCCATCAGGAAGCATTCTATTGTCCATGAACAAATCCTTCATTCAATTCGTTCAAACCATGTTGACACAATCCTGACCTAGTGAAGTCCTTCGTCCTCTCCACTCCCTCCACTCCCTCCCTCCACTCCATCTTCCTCGTCCGCTTTGTGGTCTCCATCCGCTTTGTCCCTTCTTGCACATAAGCCTTTATAATCCCAGTCGAGAGTCCGAACAACCTTGCCCAACTCCTCCAGACAGCCAACCGGAACGTCGCAGTTAGTGATCACCAGTCGTTCGAGCCTGCCGTCAATGCCTGAGCCTCTCCCTCCAAGCTCCGCGCTGTCGACGCTAAGCTCACGCATGCGCAGACCGAAAGAAAACACGAGGTAGCAATCCTCCTCGAAATTGTAAAATTCGCGGAAATCGACGTCGGTCACGTGAAGCGACTTGAGCCGCCTGAAAAAGAACCGATCCGGCCTTAACAGCGTTTTCCTATCTTCGTCTGCCAGAGGAATCAAGGCCCCGAAAAGATACGGCGCATAGCACCCCTTCACAAAGACATGTTCCACAGATCCGCACCGCCCGAATATCCGTCGCCAGCACTGCGGCGACCAGTGGGGATGATCAGTCAAGACCGCAATACTGCGCAGATGTTGCAAGGGGAGGGCAGCTAACAGTTCTACTAGGATATCCAGAGAGTCTCTTGAGACTGGGAACGAAATATCTATAAGAGGCCTGTCTTCTCTGTCTTCATCAGCAATGGTTACGTGCCGAAAGGCGCGCCAAAGTTTGACGATGACGAAACTACTTTGGCCGTGTAGAGGGAGATGGATGGACAGAGTGCGTAGAGGCTCTTGCTCGTGTGTATATGCGTCGAGGAAGCAAAGCAGGCCGTCAATGGGTTGCATGTCACCCCAGCACTCGAGCGCAATATGACAAGATGAAGGGATTATCAAGTGTCTGACGAAATTAATGCACTCCTTCATGAAGCAGTATAGAGACAGTTCTTTCAGGCGAGATAACACGACGGTCTTGGGGATTGCAGAAATTTGAGAGCTTGAGGGGAGACAGAAAAAAAGCATGAGCCTCTCCAGTGTAGGCATACTTTCAAAAGCACGAAGGAAGTGATCGAACTCCGAGCCCAAGGCGACAGCTCCAGATATGGGTTCAGCGAAAGCTTTATGGCTTATTTCCAGATCAGCCAAGGTGCGCAAAATGGGAGCGTCCCAAGGAAAGAAGGCATGCTCCAAAGTAAGGCGACGAAGGAGAGGCGTATGCCCATCGAACATGTTGGTGGGGAGCTTAACTGGTATATCGCAGATCCAGTTTATCATCTCCAATGACTTTAAAGCGGCAGCGGGAGATGATGTCAATGAGTCACAGAATGTCTTGAGATCGTTGCTGCGTAGCCCGACTTGGAGCTCATGGGTACGAGACATATGTTGGACGAGAAATGTGGTTTTCTCCGGTTGACAAAACGGAAAATGAATTGATATAGGAGCAGATTTCGCTCGAGACAGCATCTCGCCTTGCCACCGAAGACTTAGTTCACCAGTGATGCTTGTCCAAAGACTAGCATGGATCAAAGCAACGTCGCGCCAGCGTCTGCAGACATGGGTCAGAGAGATCCATCCTAGACGTGACCCAGAGCGATGCGTTGGCGGCATAGTCGCAGCGGTAAACTTGAAGATACGAGCGAGAACCTCATCTGGAAGACCAGAGACGAGCGAGAGAGCATTGTGGCTTGAGTGCAGGTAGCGTATAGCCAGGTGCAGAGCCTCCAATTCGTTGTCGAGCGTCCGACGAGCATCCGCGACGAGATCGCTTGATCCGAGAGAAGAAACATGCTGTATATGAGCGATCCGTGGCTGGACGAATTGAGACCAAAACTCCTGCGGGCTATATGCGTCCGTCAGAAATGAAAGACAACATCGGAAGACGGTACAAACTTCGAAGTACTGTACCATTTAAAACGGTTCGTCAGTCACGTGTCACAAGGCCCTCTGACGAGACGAAATCTGACCCTTGTCACAGGTCACAGGATGGTCTGACGAAATTGTTTTTCGAGTGTCTGAAAGCACGGAAATGCCAAAAATCCCAAGAATTTGAGCCTCCTGCCACCCGGAGCGCCAGAGCTATGAGCGTAGCACTTCATAGCATCGGAAGGCACTGCCTCATTGCCCTGAGCAGCCCCACAACATTGACCTCATATTTCTCCAGGCCACCAAGCATGATCTTGAGGTGCACGATACGCTTCGGCCACGGCAGCACTAGGCCCGGACTCAGCGATTGGCGTACGCGCACCTTGGGCTTGGGCTTGGATGCCTGGCGCGGGAGGGCACAGGCAGCTGCGGGGGGACAGCAGATTGGTGCCTGTCGAGATGGTGACACCGGCGGACAGGCAGCATCAGCATTGACGCTGCTACATGTCGTATGTATGTGTGCGTGTATTAGTCTCCGAGCAGACCTTACACAGAAGAAAGTCGTTCTGTGTTTAAGTGCGTGTATGTGCCCTGCTCCTTCTCGGACGAAAAGGCATGTTGACGAACTGTTGACGAAATTTTGTCGCAAGTCACGGCTACATCCTCGCAATGACGAATTGATAATTTCGTCAGGTCCGTCACAGTCACAAGGGACTGACGAACCGTTTTAAATGGTACAGTAACTCCTGGCTTCTGATTTTAGAGCCGATATCAAATAATTTACAGCTGCTGGTGAGAGTGACTTGAAGAAGACGAATACGATCTGAAATGTTTGGCGGATGCCTGTCCGCAAAAGTCGGCTGTTCGAGAGGCGATGTTTTGAGCGTGGGCTAGAAGACGGCGCGCTGGAGGAGCCTCGTGCAGCACGTCGCGGATCTTCGCGGATTGTGCGCGCAAGAGCGATGTCCTGCGGGACAAGTTGATTCTCACTCTGTCTCTCCCGCTCTGGCTGTGCATATCCTGTCAATGAGGAGGCGGGATGGCAGGCGTGCGCCTTATGCTGAGGCGGGGTATAAATTTACAAATGACACTTCCATTGGTGCGCATTGCGCAAGGTACCGTACATCAGGCCACAAAGCGTGCGCTAATGAGAAACTGGTAGTACTATCCGAGACATTGGCAGAGAGAATAGAAGTATAAGGCATAGAGGTAAGGACGAGGCATAGGACAAAGCACAAACGAGAAAATGAAATAGAAATAACTAGAAAGTCCGAAGCCCACGCAGTTCGTCGCAGGGCTAGTCGCTCAGCGCTCAGGGCGCGCAAAACAGATAAAGAAAGAGATTTGGGGTTCGTCGAGTCGGGTCGCACATTATCGGGCGACGGGTTGGTCAGTCGGGCTGGCAGATCACAGAGTGTAGAACTCAGGAGTAGCCTGGTCCATCTCGGCGAGCCAGAGAGCCACCTGCTGCTCGCTGACGTTCAACTGAGCAGCGAGCTCGGACAGAGCCTGCGAGGCGGCGGGCTGAAGCTGCTCGACTTGAGGGGGCGCGTACTGGTCGTAGGTCGCGTTGAAACCGAGCTCCGGGATCGAAGGCAGAGCGAAGTCCATCGACTGGGAGACGACGTCGTTGTAGGAGATAGGCGCATCTTGGAACATAGCGGGGTAGAAGTTCGCCTCGGAGACGGAAGCGGCCTGGACAGCATTGTAGAGCGCCTGGGAGTAGACGTCCGCGCCAGCCCAGTTCTGCGCCGGGATGGGCGCAGACAAGTTCATGCCGTAGCAGTTATTGAGCTCTTGCTGGACAAACGAGGCCCAGTCGCAGTCGGTGGGGCCGACCTCGTAGCCAAACATGGGGTCACTGGCAAGGAAAGGCGGGCCCTGGGGCATCGGTGCGTCCAGCATGCTCACATCAAAATCGTCCCAAGAGCTAGACGAGGCAGGGCTGCTGGCAGTGCTTGACGAGCTCGAAGAGTAGGACAAGCTCAGGGCATCAGAGCTCGGGCTGAGGGGCGGAAGAGTGCACAGGAACTCCGAGAGATCCGAGAGGGCGGAGGACGAGAAAGCATCGTTGAACGGGGCGTAAAACAGCCCAGCGTCGGCGAGGGCGCTCGAGCTCTCCTTCGCGGCCTTCTTCGCCCTCGCAGCGCTCCTGGCTGCCGGTGCAGGAACACCGTATGGCGTCGCACGCCTCTTGTCCCGTCTCTCTGCACGTGTGGCAGTCGACGAGGTGGCCTTGGATGCGCCCTTCTCCAGGTAAACTTTGGTGTGGTGCGGTTGATGCCCATGCTCCCTCTTCCTGTGATTGGTCAGAGATGACCCGTCGGCGAAGGACTTAGTGCAATCCGGGCAGTGCTCGGTCTTCTTCTTAGAGCTACATTTCGTCGCCAAGGTCAAACAATGTCATAGTCGCAGAAACGAGAAGACATACTGCGTGTTGCCGTGAGGCTTGAGCCCAGACTTCTGGAGGCAAGAGAAATCACACCCGGGTTCCTCGCAGTAGTATCTAGTGGGACGTCAGAGTGAAGCGAATCAACGAAAAGTCAAGGCGGCGTACCGAAAGGGGAGGGGCTCATGCGTCTTCATGTGACGCGGTAGGTCAGTCTTGTGAGTGATGATCGCGCCGCAGTCGGGGCAGGGAACTGGTTCTTCCGCCTTTAACGGCTTCGAGGAGGTGCTCTTGGACTCGCGCTTGAACCAAGTGGTCAGTCCAGTAAAGGACAAAGATAACCTTGGGAAATGAGCTACCTTTGATGTCCGGGTAGGAGCCATGGGAGTAAACTGCGTTGGGATGAAGAGGTTCAGAGAGGTAAGATGGGATGCAAAAGCGAGGCAATGAAGTCCTTGGAGATGGGTGTTCAGAGGGGAGAAAGTTGTCAATGCAATCCCTCCCTGTCGAAGCGACCCATTAAATACATGGACGGACTTTGCTTCTCACAAAGCCACTCAGCCTCTCCTCCAGGCCACTTTGAGTGTACGTTCACTTTGATGCCCTAACGGGGGGAACGGAAGAAGAAGCGTTGCCTCACTTGGCAGTTTTGCCATGATGGCAAACATGAGGTGCGGCGCCCACTAGGACCGCTTTGCCATCCACAGCATCAGTCTACCGATTATGGCGCGTACGGTCGCTGGGCGAACCCCGAGGGATCGGCTGGTAACGGCATAGTCAGGGACATGAAAGGAGGACAAAGCAGAAGGACGGGACGGACTCTTCCATCAGGGGGCAAGAGCCAGCAATCATGGCTCCGGGGCGTATGTGTGTGGCAAGCCGATGCCGCGCGGACCCGCCGGCCTGATCTCTGACGTCGATACCAACAAACAGACCGGGGCATCATTGAACAAAGGACGCCCACAGGGCAAGACAAGGCCGAAGCATTGTACCGGCATCGCCCCCGAACACAGACAGAGCTTGGACCGTCAATTGTCGCGATGGCTTCGCGGCGCACTGAACACGTGACCGCGTCATCGCGTTGTGATTGGCCGTTGGAGGGTAGTATGCGTACACCTGGCACGCTGAGCACCGCCCTCCGTCGACGCAGAGAAGCAAGGGCACAGATACGCATCGAAGTATGCCGGAGTCATGGAAGTCTGACGGTGCGAAGCATCAGTTCAAATCAAATGATTATGCCCACCTGCATCTCGATTGGGCCAAATATTCGTGGACACCCAAACGTTTCATTCTCCAGGACTTCTGAGCACAGGACAAAGCACTGCGTATGAGTTAAATCATGGCCACGGGCGCTTTTCTGCCAACGCGAGGAGAAGAACCCACATACACGGTCAGGATATTCCGTACATGCCCCTCTGCCGCTGCGTGTAACGGGTAAGTCCGCATGAGAATAACAGAGTCTCACTTTTCTGAACTTCTGATGGCCCATCGGATATCTGGCCCAGTTTGAAGTTCGTACTACGTATCTGAATTTAAGTTCAATCAACGTATTCATTGACCTGCCTTGCTTTGGTCTGCCTAGCGTCTAGATTTGCTGGTCGATTCATGCTGATATTCCTCAGCATGAATATCGCCTAGCCTAGGGATCCGGAACCATTGGAGGTCGTTGAACGTTGAGTGCATGTTCAAGTTGAACGTATACGGAAGTAGAACGACCCAAGTCGGCATCTTGCGGGATCTGGTGTCCAGGGTACGACCACGTGTCAGAGCAGGACCTCGAGAACACATTTTACATAACGGCATCGGTCGAAATTGCGCAGGACGTTGCCAACTGTAAGCGCGTGCGTGAGATCACTGATGAGACTTTTTAAAAGAATATAGAACATCTTACATGCTTGAAGACATTATGGTTATCTCTCAGTACTGTTGCAAGCAAGAGTCAAGGAAAGGACTTGAAGAGTTGAGGAAAGAACAGCGTCGGCAGTTCGCTAAACTTGAGAAATGGCGGGCCGGCGGGCCGGTGTTATCCAGCCTCGTGTCTGCAAGCTGCCAGTTCCTCTGGCAAATGTCTGTCACTGCTGAACCTTATCGATTTGTTAACTTTCTATTCATTAACGCCATTGAATCTTCAAACCCTATAGCAATATTGTTGTCTGACGGCTCGGACTTGTCCAAGTGACGTCTACCATCCCCCGTGCACGGTGGTGATGTAGGCGTACATAGTACTTCAATATCATGTTTAGTTTTTCAACGTCATCCTGAAAACAAGTTGGGCCTCAGTCTCAAAGTCTAGGGTGTTTCCTTCTACTGGCGCTCACCCATTTAATGACGCTCAAGCTTGCTTACAGGGGAATGCTCGGTGTACTCAGTCTCCATGGGCGTCATGCTGTCGTATCAATGTCGTATTGTAAGTCACCTATGTTCGAGGCCTGCCCTCCTTGTTCTTATATCGGCAGGGTCATTACCCAGCAGTGTCAGCGTCTCCTATTGTTGGTGCGCATAGCTCAGACCAGCATTCCGCACTGCCGCCATGAGGCCCAAGCACGCCCTCGGGTACAAGGGCTTACGCTCACGAACGAATATTTATGTAACTGCCCCGCCTGTCCTACCCCACCCCCAACGCTTCTAACTCAAAGTCATCGATGCCAACGCGCTGATCCTTACTCCTTATATCATCATGGAGCTCGTTTTTGCAGTGAGTCTGTCTGCGCACGTTTGCCACGGCCGGAAAACTGACATCGCATCCTCCATCTTCGCTCGGACATCCGACCCGCTCACCATCTATAGCATGCATGGCCTTCCCCAAGAAGCATCCGCATCATCTCGCTCGCGGTTCTCCTCGCCACATCCCAATACCTCACCACCGCCTCCAGCCTCCCGCGCACCTATCTCCTCGCCCCGCTCAAGTCCTCCGCCCACAAGGCCGCCACATGGCTTTCATCTCATTACACACCGCCACATCTCTCTCTCCCCCGCCTCGCCCTGCCGCGCTGGCTCCAGGATCTCTGGTGCCGCAGGCCGTACGGACACTACAAGACCCCCGAGGACGAGCAGCGCTACTGGAAGACCGCCGAAAAGTGGCGCCGCGCACTCGCTGCGTCCGATGCGCGACTGGGAGGGCTGGTGGGCGGGGTCGGGCTGTCTGCGGGCAGGATCCCGCTCGTCATGTCATACGTGCCGCGGCTGCTGCCGCGGTACAGAGACCCAGTAATCATCGATGAAGAAAGCACGGAGTACTCCCTGGCGCCGTCAGTATATCGCAAGTGGCAACGTATGGTGTATCCCGGGAAGGTGAGCTCGTCAGCACACTAGCTATGCGCGATCGATACAATGCGGTTGAATTTCAGGTACACCCGAGCACGCGCCAGGCCGCGCGCGAGATCAAAAACTACAGCAGCAGGGACCGCAAGGAGATCTACCGCATCTCGCGCATGCTTCCGGACGAGATCGTTTTCCGTGACACGTTTGTCTGGACACCTATTTATAGGGACATTTGGACTCGCTGGCTTGATACGAAGGGGCTGGACATTGCGATCGTGTTCGAATAGCACTTGGACTGGCTACAGCTGAATTTGGAACCACTTCTGTCCATATGTCACCACCACTATCCATATGTCACCACTACTGTCCATAGGTCACACATTATCTTACTTGAAAATTTGAAGGGCTACCTAACCTTAGGTCCTGAGACGAGTCTATCAGGTACGCATTTTCAGTCCAAGCGTTCGGATACCCAAAGCACAATATGAAGAGTTACAGACGTGTTGAACGCATATTACATTAGAGTACAACATGCTGATATAAACGTACATTGATCTATCAAGTATAGTAGCGGTGTTGAACCTTGACGCTCGTCACAATCCCGAGAACATACATGCCGCCAGTGTACCGCCGACCCCACAGCGCACTCATGTCTCCGCCTCTGCCTTCTTCTTCTCCAGACCCAAGCTGCCCCTCTGGAGGCGGACGGAGTACCCAGCCAGCTCCTCCTCCTCGAGACTATGCAGGTTGATGTGGTCCTTCTGGATAATGCGCCGCGCATTGATGTTCGAGAGCACGCGCTTCGTCTCTTCCTCCGCCTGGAGCATCTCCTCGGGGGTGGCATCAGGGAGCCGCTGCATCACGACCTGCTTCGCGATGTCGTCCAGCGCCGAGCGGGGCAGAACCGGTGCCTTGACGTCGAACGCGGAGTTCAGCTGTTCGGCGTGCAGCGGCGTGCCCTTGATCCAGCCTACGAGCGTGCTCATGACGCCGCCTTGCGCGCTCGTCGCGGCGGGGGCCTCTGTCGAAGCGGCTTCTGCGCTTTCCGAGACGGCTTCCTGGGCGCGCTGGCGGACAGCGGCGTGGTCTTCCGGCGAGGTCGTGAACATGTCGTTGCAGAAGTCAAGGGCCTGCTGGACCTCGGACTCAGAGAGGCGGGGGCCGAGGTCTGCGTTGCCCTGGATGAGCGGCCGGATGCGCTGGAAGGCCTTGTCGAAGTTGTCTTCGCCGACGTCGCAGAGGACGTCGACGTTCTGGGCACGCATTTGCCTGTACGCGCTCAAGACGACGACGAGGAATCTGTCATGTGCAGCAGATTACGCTGTGAGTAGGGGAAAAGAAGATGGATGACGTCTACGGACCGGGTGTATGAAACAGCCACACGCTGGGAGTGGAACGCAGCGGCCTCCAGTTCTGAGCACTCGCCGCGAATAACGGCAGATATCGAAGCGGCCGCGGAGAGGGCGCCGGTCATAGCCATGTGCACGCCCGATGAGAACCAAGGATCGATAAAGGCTGTCAAAGACGTGTCTCAAAACGTGAAGTCCCCATTCAGAGAACATTGACGCACCACCGGCATCACCTGAGATGCGGAAGCCCTCTCCGCCGTAAGAAGAAGAGGAGTAGCTGAAGTCGCTCGCGGTCCGAATCACAGGGACGTCGGGATTGGCGTTGCTATTCTCGTCGTCCGCGCCTTTGTTGCCTTTACCTTTCATAAGCACTCCATCGCCCATGATAGCAAGGAGATCAGGGGCAAGCTGCAGAGCCGCCAGGTATCGGGATAGCAAGTTCCCGGCTCCTGATGTCTCCGGGTTGGCACTAGACTCCTCTTTTGCGCGCCTGTTGAACACCCTTTGGTCCATGACAATCCCCACGGATGTTGTACCATCATGCAAGGGAATGAACCAAGCCCAACCGGATTCGTCTGGAAAAACAGTACAGCGTCAACTCCTGGTTCTCGGAAACGAGACGGAGCGGAGGAACTCACCCGTGAGAGCTTGGAAGTAGGGAGCGATGACCGGAGGGTCACCACGTTTGTACGAGCCGCAGCCCGTCCAGTAGCCCCACATCGCCATGTTCTTGAGAGTCATATTGACTCTCCTGTTCTTCAAGTACTTCATGGCCATGATACCCGCTCGCCCGCTCGCATCGACCAAATGGCCAAATGTGATCGTGCCAGTGACCTCCTTACCCTCAGCATCCTTCTGCATCCAGTTGGCAGAGACGGTCCGACCGAGCTCGGAAGAATCCGACGGTTCGAAGTTGATGGAAGTCACCTTCGTGGCCTGGATGACCTTTGCACCACATGACTCTGCGTGTTCCAATAGGAGTTGGTCGAATTCGGAACGAATCTACCATCCCAAATTAGCTCGGAAAAGTGATGCGATGCGGAAGATGTAAGACTCACCACGTTCCATGCATGATTATGAGGTCCAATGGCAATGAAGTCGGTGTCTGCATCGAAATGAATACAGAAGATGGGGAAATACAGCGTGCAGTACTCACAGCCTTCCCGCTTATCGCGATTAAACTTCATGGCGGCGCCAGGCTTCATTTAATGTCTCAGTGATCTGAAGCAATCCAAAATGACAAAACGCGAACCTTGACGAAGAAGCCATGGGCTAAGACTTTGTCCTCTGCGTCGATGAAGCGCAGAAGATGCCTGACAGAGGGAATGAGACTCTCTCCAATGTGATATCTATTGGAATGGCAGGGGGTTATGAGCTATGTAAAATACTGCGGAGACGAAGGGTAGAAGGTTCACCTAGGGAAGGTCGCTGCTTCTAGAACGACAACATCGTAGCCTTCTCTCGTAAGAGCGGCGGCTGCATAGCTGCCGCTGGGGCCACCCCCAATGACGAGAATTTGAGCATGCTGAGGACCTTCAGAAGGGGAATCTCGTTGCTTAGTGACAGAAAAGCACTTACAGAAGGGACGGCAGCTGACATTGTGAGGGGCAAGTAGGGACGAAGGTTTACGGTTTGGTGCTGACCTTGGGTGTTGGTCCTTTATAACTCCTGGCGCGTCAGCGGCTCTACTTTTCCGGAAGGTAGGTCCCCATCAACCGTGTACCTGTGCATCATGGCCCATAAGCGTAAACATGCTGAAAATGCAAGGTTCACTTTGGCGCGGGTTATGGTGCAAAGAAGTCGAGGAGATGCTTATCTCAGGGGGAAAATGGATGGTCAAGGGACCTTGTAATCTGCCTGGCGCTCGGAAGCGGGCGAGCCGCAAGACTCCGTCTCACGTATGTCACGTAAGTGTTTTCTCCAGACAAGCGCTTTCACTGGAACATGTCTTCTGCAGACGGCCATTTGGCATCCCTTTAACTTCGGAACTTCCAGAAAGGTTTAGGAAACCGATCAATCTGGGTCAGTACTGGTACAGCAGAAAGATAATTGACCAGATACTCTATACTAGGCCAGTTTGCTTTGAGATCCAGCAGTCAATCTCGTCGCTTGCTGCTGTGAATGCGACGTCAGTTTGACGGC
The DNA here is from genome assembly GCA_006506795.2 of Hericium erinaceus. Taxonomy (NCBI): domain Eukaryota; kingdom Fungi; phylum Basidiomycota; class Agaricomycetes; order Russulales; family Hericiaceae; genus Hericium; species Hericium erinaceus. Next base: position 3,042,941 of record CM021162.1, read on the forward strand.
ATCAATGTCACGGTCAAGCTAGAACAAACCCTGGAGGAACGACAGCTCCCATCCGATCAGAGGGATAAGCAATGATTTACGACTCGTGGTATAATTTCCGAAAGTCGTGGACCATGGATAAATTGATCGAGAGAACATGCCTGAACATGCACGCCGCACGGGGGCATGATTTTGCGCACAATCAAATGTCGGCCCTTATCCCATGGACCGCGATGTCTAGTTGCAGCGTCATAGGCGATGGCTCATGTTCTAGCTATGATTGACTGCCCGAATGGAGCGCAAGCCGGTCTCGGTGGCTCTAGGGAGAACTCAGAACATATTTCCGAGAAGTTGCAGTCTGATGGTGAGTATCGCAAGAAAATCATCAGCACGCCTCATGGGACGCTTCTACATACCAGGATGCAGTTCCAGATTGCACCCAGATCTGCATTCCCTACCAAATCATTAGCCGAAGAGAGTTTAGAACGAGTTGCAAACGCTTATGTTACCCTTTCGTGGAGATGAGAAAGAGACTGAATTCAAAGACCATATAACTTATCAGTATGGAGCTGAGGAACGCAAGGAGGAACGCGGTGATGCCTTTAGGTGATCAAGGTTTCGGAGTTTCAAATCGGTAGCTACAGCCAACTCAGCGCTTCCCCGAGCCTTGCCCGAACCTATTTGTCTCGCTTGCTTGCTCGTGGTTATACCGTGCCGTTCACTCGCAGTATTCGGTGTAAGTCAAAGCATGCCATGTCAACACCCATTCCAACTCTCAAATTTCGGGAATTCAGGCGCAAAATATCTGGTTTCAGCATGGAAGCAGATAAGTCAGCTTCAGCGCTTTCAAGACTGGTACGTTTCAACCTTCCCGACAGTTTGCGATTAACCGTCCTTGGAACAGTACTTAAAGCATATGCGGGTGCTCAACTGAATGGCATCGCAAATCGAGTCTTGGACGTGCGCATGAAAGATTCGAGTCCTAAATGTCTTGATCATTGATGTGGCGGCGTGGCCTGGTTCCTACATTCCGCTTTACGCACTCCCGCCTATGGTCTTCTCTCGGAACTTTTCTCTCGTTGTTCAGCAAGCGCCCCCGAGATCGCTTTCCTGGCCGCTAGGATCATCTTGGACCTGGATTGATGACAGCATCTGTCGACTTGTCTTTCATGGCAAAATGTGTTCACTAGATCCACCTCCAGGCCTTACGGGGAAATGGAGGTTACCAGCCTGCGGCAATTCTTTGTGGCTTGGTCCATCAGGACCGGGGTATGTCAGCGATCATCAATGGACCAAAATCATCTTAGACGCCATTTCATCTCCGCGTACACAGATCTTGTGGCCCCGGTTTCGATGTCAAACTAAACTTCTCACAACCAGTGCTAGCAATGCGGGAGCACTTACGAATCGCTCCAGACACTTCTCGGCTGCACGAGGACCGTGTTCCATCTTCCATCCCTTCTTCGCTCAATGTCGATTGACAGTCGTGGCAATGGCACCCTCATTTGCAGTCAAGGGATGGATACCACCCGCCTTATCGCCTCTGCTCTGCTCTATCCTCCTCGGATGCGCACAGGCCTTGCCTTTTTGGTCTTATACTACTCAACATTGTCCCCTCCACGTCTGTAGGACCTTTGAGCGCACTGCGCCAAATTTGCCCGTCTTGGCATCTCGTTTCGTCCTGCTTACCACATCCGATAGGATTGAACGTTTAATTGAAGTGAAATCACCAAACAGGCTATGTCGTTCAATACTGTACCTGTCAGTCCGAAAGGATCCTGGGTCTTCGAATTCCTAACCCCGTAAAGAAGGAAGGTACACGTATAGCCACGACCTCAAGATTCGCACGGGGAGTACAACGTGGGACCCCGGAGTACCAGAACCACAACCAAGGAGACGTATGAATCATCGCTGAACTGCAAACCCATCTGATGAACTCCAGATGTCCATCATGCCTTCGTTTCTTTGCAGGAAGATAACGTTGCGACTCTTACCCCATGATCACCCCTACAATCCGCCTTCATGTTTTCTCCGTCCCATAGGACGGTTCTGCCGCCCGCCCCAGCCTGAGGTACATAAACTGCACTGACTGGCTTCATTTTACAGAAAGAAGTTCTTCGTATGCCCCGGATGAAGAGGTTATTTGACCTCCATCAATCCGTCACATGCCGACTGCAGGCTGCATTACGTCGAATGGACATACAAAGGTGATTGGTTTCCTCCGTATTTTCTGTTTCATCGTCTCACAAAAATGGCAGGCTCAAGGAATATTGAACTTCAACGCTAATAAAATGAGGTCTCAACGAGGCCTGCTCAGAAAGACTATCCTCCCCGAAAAGCCGTCTTTCTGGCTGCCTCTTATGTGTCGAACGGAGTGGTGGTGCTCAGGTGACGCTGCTATCAACGCCTCAAACTCGCACAGGCCGCGAACAATGTTACCAGCGCTCGCGTCGGTACGGAGCTCCGCGCCAGGATGATCACTCATGCGAACGCATACATTCGACGAGACGCCTAGTATTGCGCCAGATCAGAATGGGGCCTGCGGATGCGATTCGGAATGCAAACGGAACGACAGCGACAAGGATGGAAACAAGGCCCTGGCTAGAGTATCCACGATCACCACAACGTGCCATGCTTTGCAAGACGTAGGTTCTTCGTTATCGTTCCCGATGACACCGCTTCACGGTGCACCTACTTTGCTGCCGCATTCGTCCGACATCAGAAGATGCCTGAACGAGGTGTGCCACTCAATTGCTGCGAAGTGCTTCCCAGACCGCGCAGGGCGAGGTAAGTTCCCATGCACCACATCGGTCGCTGTGCTCGTGCTGATTCACGGCCGCTCTTCCTCCAAACGCCAGATCATGCCGTTATTTAGACTGCTTTCAGTCACGAGTCTGGCCGCCCATCCTCTTTTGTCTGTTCGCAACAACCGGGCTCCACGAAACACTCCTTTCCTTGCACCGCGGGGTAAATAAGATCCAACAGTTGGGCATGAAGAGCGCACCATGGTGCTCCATTGTCCGTCATTCGGGTGCTACGCGCTAGGTACGCAGCAAAAGCTTATCAACATGACGCAGCGTTGCAATCACAACGTCCACATACGCCGCAATACAAAACCCACATCAAACTCCCTACACCGGAGGCATGATACTGCCCCGCCCACAGACAGTACACCGGCTTGCAGACGCCAAGATCTGCTCAGTGATATGCGCAAGGGCAGCCCTCTGGCTGCCTCACGTCGAAAGATCCATCCTGTCCAATGAGTAGGTGGTCCGTGATATTCTGCGGACCTTGTTGCGATAAATTTACGCAACATCCCAGCCTGGGTCTTTCGACAGAGACGGGGTGGTACTTTGACTACGTATATAGCATAAAACAATTATTTCTTATGGATGGGAATATCCCAAAGTCTGCAGGATTTAACATATCATTCAACAGTCCCCACAATCGACCAAAGCATATCAAATAAATATGGACATCATTCTAATTACACGACACCCGTTCCAGTCTTAGTAATGTCCATCAACAAGGGTGTCTACGCCTTCGCATCTGGATAGAGCTCGTGTCGAACATGGTCCGCAGCCGCATCCTCCGCATCAAGCGGGCCCTCCGTCTCATGGCGGGCCGATTCAGTCGCCTGCGATTCGGAAGCAGAAGATGACACGTCGACCGACGATGCAGCGGACACAGACGACTCGGCAGACGCAGACACGGAGGACGCAGCGGACGCGGACGACGCCGCAGAAGCCACCGACTCAACCTGCTCTACCTCCGCCTCCGACTTCTGCGCACTCTCGCTCGCCGCACCCGCCACACTCGACTGCACAACCCCCACAGAACTGATCACCTTCTCGCGCACCTCCGCCGACAGCACCCCCGCCTCACTATCCACCGCCTTCTTCTCATCATGCGCAAACACATCGCGCCCGGGCTCCGCGAGGCGCGGGTCCACGAGCGTCGTCTCGGCGGGCGCGGGCTGCCCGAGCTTGTCCTCGACGACGATGGCGCCGCGGCCGCCCGCTTCGCCGCCGATGGTGGCGACGGGCACGGTGGATTGGTGCGGGGTCGCGAGGATGCTGCCTGCGTATTGCGAGTACTGTGGAGAACAAAATGAATATGGGCTTTTCTTCTGCTGAGATCGAACCACTCACGTCATCATAGAAGTCGTTACTAGCAAAGACGGAAACAAGTCAGTATTAAAGTCATGGGGAGGATAGCGATACTGACCAGCCAAAGTCCCAGGTCTTCAACCACTTAGCATGCCTGCACTGGCTCTTCGTCCACGGGTTACCATACGTCAGCGGGCTGAAGATCGAAAAGTTCCAGACGGCGAGGACGATCAGCACAGCAGCAACCTGCAGGCGTATCCTCGGGCGCAGCGTCGACGTCAAAAAGTCGAATACGCTGCAGAGCAGCAGAATGGCGAAGTAGAGCGCGGGGAGGTAGTGGTGCAAGAAGAGCTGGCGGCCCATGATGAAGAAGGGGAAGTAGTGCATGCTCCAGCCGATGAATAGGAAGCCGAGGAGGGTGTCGTACTTGACGACTTTCGCTGTATGGCTGTTTGAGTATCTCGATAATGCGAATGAACGAGAAGGCAGCTTACTGTTTTCGAAGTCCCTGTATCCTCGCTTGGCACGTAGAATGAGCAGAGCACGGACGGCAACATACGCGAGGACGGCAGCCGTGCTCGACCACCAAATCATAGGATTGCCTAGCAGGTAAATCTGGCGGTGGTCCTTCACCCAGAAGTTCTGCATAGAAATCGTGTCAAAGGAAGGACGAGTAGACAACTGATGAGGGACACTCACAATGCCGCGACGGAGGCGAGGCCACGATCCCGGCCGGGAATCGTACGTATGTCTGTCCGTGAGCCCCGCATTGGTCTTATACATGACCTGCTGCAGCTCCCAGAACTTCTCCAAGAAGCTAGGCTTGCGATAGTTGACTTTCGGCGCGTCCTTGGGAACTACACCCCACAAACCAAATCAGTCACCCATCAACATCGCAGATAACAACGCTGCGTACTGTGCGGATGCTCATTCGTCTCGATCGTCCACAGCGAATTCGGCCGCTTCGCATTCTTATTGCACGTCACCTCCTGCTGCTCAAATCCCCACGCCGGGAGCTTCACCTTATGCGAGAACAAATAGCACCCCGTCAACGCATGGCGCAGCCGAAACACCGTCCGCAGCGTCCGCACGCGCGTCCGCGACACCGCATCGCTCCGCGCGCCCCGCTCGATCTCCACATACCAGTCGTCGTTGCCGTCGCCCGCAAAGTCGGGCAGGCCGTACGCGGACACCTCGTTCTGGAAGTCGACCTCGGACACGGGCGGGCGGAAGTCGTGCGCGTGCAGCGCCTTCTCGGTGATCGTGTGCCGCAGCTTGATGCGCGCGCCGTCGGCGAGGTAGTGCAGGCTGTCGTAGTTCTGCCAGCTGTTCCAGACGTCGCCGTCCTGTGTCGCGTTGACGATGCGCCAGTTATTGTTGGAGTCGCGGTGCGGGTACAGCGTGACCTGTTGCTCTGCAAAGGAAATCAGAAGATGGATGTTTTTAGAGTCAAGGGGCTGACGCACGCTGACTGCCGCCGGGGTAATTGTGGGCATGCGAATGCAGATAGCCTCCTTGCGTATTGACATGGCGGATGGTGACCTTGGAGCCAAAAGCGACATCTAGTTCGAGGGCCAGTGAGATTCACTCTCGCATAAAACAACCGGGTCGCACACCTGCAAACGTATCGGACATGGTATGTCCGCCCAAAGTATGCTGAAACTCCGCACTCATGAACCCATCGCCCTCTCCCGAATTCTCCAGGATCAAAAAGTGGATCTGGAACATGGCCATATAAAACAAAACCGGGACTGCGATCAAGCACAGCGCGCGCGCCCAGAAGTGCTTGATCCACAACTTCGGCGGAACGCGCATGTCGCCCAGCAGAACCCAGAGCTGCTTGATCGTCCCGAGGCCGATGGTAGCGATCGTCAGGAGGCCGACCCACTTGCAGCTGGCCACGGCGCCGAGCGAGAGACCGGTCAGCGTGAGCCAGGTCCACCACCGGTTCGTGAACGGTTCGTGCTTGTCCTCGTTCGTGAAGCCCGTCCATAAAAACACGGTCAGGGCGGTGAAGAAGATGAGCGGGGAGTCGAGGAGGATGTGCCGGGACTGGGTGATGAGGCCGTTTTCGAAGGTGATGAAGAGGGCGGCGAGGAGCGCGGTCGTGGCGCGGCAGTCGCAGCCGCGGAGGGTTAGGTATGAGAGGGGGACGGTTGCAATGCCGAGGATGGCCGGGAGCATGCGCATCGCGACGTACGGCGTATTTTCGTAGACTCTGCGGAGGCATGACGATAAGATGGTGCTGTCCAGCGACAAGCAAGCATGATACGCACTTTCCGATGTCCTTGAAGTCAAAATTTCCATCGAAACCAAACACAAAAGCAGTCAAGGTGATGAGCAGCTTGGCTAGGGGAGGGTGTACATCGACGAAGTAGCGTGTCTTGATGTATCGACCGGCGAATTTTCCAAAATGGACCTCATCGAAGCTGCATACCACAACACAACGCAGTGCATGAACCAAGGTCAGTATACACCCAATCACGCACCCATGGAAAGTAGCACGTACACAACGCTATTCGGCTGAGATATCCGGAACAGACGCACTGCCGACGCAACTAGGGTGATGCCAGCAAGCAGCTTCCACTCGCCAGATGTGATGTGCAGTCCGCCTGAAGGGAATTCAGACTTGCGCGACGGGCCATAACCGCGCGACGCAGCTGCTCGACGCTCGTCTGCATCTAGATGGCCTTCTCGGGGGGTGGGGAACCGCTGGGAGGTGTAGCTTGGAGGCGGTGAAGCTGGGCGCCGCGCACGGACGCTCGCCATGGGGTAGTGAGTGACAAGCCTACGCTTGCAGGAGTCGAGGAGACACGCTGGACTGAAGCAATGAGAGACAAGAAGATGTAAAACAGATGTAGAGTAAGAGGAAAGCGCGTAAGAAACTCGTGGAGGTTGACGTTGTTGCAGTCAGAGATGTGTTTGCGGCTGCGCAGACTGTGCGCTTATTCGACAGTGCCTCTGCATCATTCGCTGGACTGTACCCTACACGTCTGTACAGTCCTCCTGCGGAGTGCATCATGTCGTGGCATCGCACCGAGTTAACCCATTGATTACTCCGACGCAAGTGACTTCTGGAACCATGTCTTTTATATGGGTAATGCCTAAATGCGAATATGCTACACTATTGCTAAACGACACTTCCTTTCTATGCACCCTCCCGTCTTCTCGGTGCCGCGCGCAAGATGTCGTCCACGCTATACAGCAAACACTCACATTATCTAGCCAATATACGCATGCGAGCACGACGTACCGAATGATCATTTCTGCAGCCTCACTCGCGCTGAGCACAACCTGCCGCTTCAGCTTATAGCTCTCCGTGACCCCAAGGCTCCTCATCGACCCAATCGTGCCGAGGTCCATGTCTGAAATAAAATCATCAATCACCCACATCAACGCCTAGCCAAAGAAAATCCTCACCAAGACCCGCATCAGCCTGTCCCTCATAATGCGCCGCCCTCAGCCTCGCCACGAGGTCCGACGAATCATACCCAGCATTATCCGCCAGAATCGTCGGGATCTGGCGCAGCGCGTGCGCGAACGACTCGGCCGCGATCGCCTTCTTGCCCTGCACGCGCTTCGCCGCGTCCTCGACCGCGACGGCCATCAGCATCTCCGCACAGCCGCCGCCGAGCGTCACGCGCGTCTCCTTCACCGTCTGCGAGAGCACGGACAGCGCGTCGTGCAGCGAGCGCTCCGCCTCGTCGACCATCTGGTTCGTCGACCCGCGCAGCACGACCGTGCACGCCTCGCCCGCTGCGACGCCGGAGAACTTGATCAGCTGTGGGCGCGCCGTATCTCAGTAGGTGACGGATGATGGCTCTGGGAGAATGGAGACGCACCTTGTCCTCGCCGATCATGATCTCCTCGATGAGCTCGCACCGGCCGAGCTTGACGAGGTCGGGCCGGTCGAACGTGCTCGCGATCTCGCCGCCCGTGACGAGCGACAGCCGCTCGACGCCCTCGAAGTCGGCGTGCTCGATGACCATGATGCCCTTCTCCGAGAGCAGGGACTCGGGGTAGTTGTAGATAAGCTGTCGGTTCACGAAGACGTTGATGCCATGCGTGGCGATGGCCTCGACCTTCGCCTTCATTTTTTCCTGGTGGTTCGATAAGAATCTGATGCATGTAACGCAGAATTGTGGCGCGTACCCGCTCGGCGCGCTCGAGCTCCGCAAGCTTGCCCGTGCTGTCTACCTTGACACGGGCTCCAAAGACTTTAATTTTGTCGGTATCCATGGCTGGTAGAGTAGGTCAGCGAAAGAATCAGACGAAAACGAAATCACAAAGTCATACAGGTGTTGGCAATCAAGATTTTGGCGTTCTCAATGCGTTTCGGGCTGTTGGAGCTAATGGATTTGTCGAGAATGAATCCTGCAGGGCGCCGTCAATAAGTTGTTGTGGTTATATCTATGCTAGAGGACGTGCCTTCATCGAGATACGAATCCGTCAGCTTTCCGCCGACCTTTTTGATGATTTGGATATGCTCCAGATCTGTTGAGCCCTGCGATGTGCGGAAGATGTCAGTCACGAAAGTACTGATCGTGCGCAGGATAGGCAATCACCTTCAACCGCAGAACAGCATCCACAGCGAGGTTGGCGAAATAATCCTTATCTTGCGACAAGACTTTCGACGATAACGTTGTCCGTGCGATGTTGAGCAAATCCTGGCGGAACGTCTCAGGGTCGGATCTGCATTCAAAGGTCAGCCTGCGATCCAAACATCCATGATCAGACAGACGCACGCATGGTCCACCGCCGCATTCTCCAACGCCTTCAGCGCCGCAACACTCGCAATCCGATACCCCTCCACAATCGTCTGCGGATGTATCTTCATCCCAATGAGCTTCTCCGCCTCGCGCAGCAGCTCCGCCGCGAGCACGCACACGCTCGTCGTGCCGTCGCCGACCTCGTCGTCCTGCACCTTCGAGATGTTCACGAGGATCTTCGCCGCGGCGTTGTCGAGCTGGATCGCCTTGAGGATCGTCGCGCCGTCGTTCGTCACGTTGATGTCCCCCGTCGACATCGACTGCAGGATCTTATTCATCCCTTTCGGGCCCAGTGTCGATTTGACGAGGTCGCCGAGCGCGAGCGCGCCGACGAAGGAGGAGAGGCGGGCGTTTTCGGCCTTCTCCTCTGTTGCCTGGAGATATCAATGAGCTCGTTGGCTGAAGCGACTGGGACTGTTCTTACCTCTTCGTTGAAAATGTTCATAGACATGGTAGTTGGGTATGGGAAGCCTTTAGAAATTGCGAGCGCGACGCGTCCCCTCAGAATCGAGCAGCAATACCCGTGGGAAAAGCAGTAGGCATATGCCGTCAAAGTCGGTAGCGACGCCGACGAGAGCTCATCCTCTTCGTCTTCCTCCAGTCGCGTTCATGTCAGAACTCTTATTTCACAATGCTTCAATGTATCAGTACTTTTGGACCTTGGTCAGTACAGCACCCCTCGAATTATATATGTATCAGTGCGATCGACGGCAGAGACATTGTTGACCGACGCGAGACAACACGAAGTTGACAGAACGCAACAGCATAGGAAGGCAAGTAACTTGCATTAAACCGTCTTTATTGATGATTATGTCTATGGCTTGCTTCACAGGCCACAAATATACACTTCTACGAAATGAATCCTTGACCTGGCTTTCCTCGAACTACCAGACACTCACAGCAGTACCGGTCGTTAACAGCGCTCTCTGACGCGCTGTAATCATTCCGATCTTGTCAGCGTGCAATACAGCTGAAATAAATATCAACATACGTGCTCAGCTATGCTCAAGGTTCGCTCATCCAACGACAGCTCCAGACATGGTGATTATGATAGGCTGGTTGGTACCGCTGCCGACGAAGCCACAGGGACGGAGTTGTCGATCGCCATGTCTCCCGCAGGACCTCCGGTTGGCAAAGCCATCCCGGCCAGCTGAGGGTCCATATAACCAGACGGTTGTGCGGACGAAACAGTCATCGGCTCGACTCCTCTTCGGAACCTGGACGAACGATCCGAATGAGCGTAAGGTCGGCTATCTGAAGAGCCCGTTCTAGCCTCACATGGGAGCATCGCTTTCGACAAATGGGAGAAGCGTCAAGGTGAGTGCTAGGTGGATTATTTGAAGGGCTCACGCTGACATGGGGTAACCGCCGCTCCTCAGACTTCTAGCGAACGGTGCTGCATGCGCTGTGGCGACCAACATGCTCAACACGACTACGAAGGAATGCATAACGAAGAGTAAAGCGTTCTGGATCGTTGATACGCGAAGTGTAGAGACCAGCTCCTACAGTGAAATCAAGGGGGCAACCAGGCTGCCGCACCATGTTCCTCTCTGCCTGGCTTTTGTGCCCCGGCAGCATGCTGACTCGCACTGATTTAGTCGTCACAGGTCGTTGCTATGTCCTGAACATAGCTCCACAGATCTAGAACAGAATTCATGGTGTTCAACTAGACGGCTGATCGCAAGCGCCACAGGTCGTAAGACCCTGATGCCTGTGCACGGAGTAGCAACATTTCTGTTACAGCGCTCTCATACATCATCGCTGCTTTAGCCGACTTCCCCATGTATTGAAGCTCACCGCCCTGTTCCAGCTCGTCAGTCGGTTGCTCGGCTTGATCCCATCATGATATTCTTGCAGATTGCGTTTCGGCGCTCTCAATGCTTAGAGCTCCCGTGTCGGAGGGTGAATCCCCGTGAAAGGCTTTCTCGGAACATATGAAGGGTCGCCGCGTCTATATCCGGCACAAGTTACCAGGGCTCCTCACAACGTCTTCCTCATGATATCAGAGTTGGATACTAACTGCAGAGGTGGGAGACCATAGCATTGTGGCACGCGGATCTGAGCTAACGGACTGAGTCAGAAATGGTGCGGGTATCCAATTTTGTCGGACCAGGATAAATACCTGGACGCATGGACGGAGTCTTGAGTCTTTTACAGGACTGCTACTTGGATAGAGCAGAAAGGCTGGTCCCATCATCTTTATACCCACCCGTATTGATATTGTTTGCTCAGTCGTTCCAGAACGCGTCCTAATCAGGTTCGCCGTCAATTGTGGTGTCCATGGCGCAAGCAAAGATGATCCCAACTCCCATCGTTGCAATCAAGTTGCCTGGCGTAAATATTAACGATCGCTCAGCTTAGGCGGGATGGCCTAAGGAGTCTATCCACAGAGTCTCATGTACGCTTCAAACGCGAACAAGAACGGCCTTTGGGAGGTTCCTGTGAGCGACATCGCCGTGAATGGACAGTGCGTCTTCAGCGGCGTCACACTTGTCGTTGATGTTGGCGCATCACCGATAGTCATGCCTATGGGCGGAGCCGCCAAGATCTTATCCTCAATTCCGCGTGCGGCGACCGACCTAAAGGGCGACTGGGCGATTCCGTGTAGCAACAGCACACAGGCCACAATCTCGTTAGATCGGCGGCACTGCATGGCCGATAGATTTTAAGGACCTCATCTGGAAGGAATCAGCGCAGAAGGGCCTTCGGTTCACGAATATTGTTGAGAGGTGCTGTTGAAGGACAGAAGGAAAGACAAAAATGCCAGCAGGGCGATCAAATGGCTATCGGCACGACATATCTGAAAACTGTCTATACGGTCCTGGATACGGGCGAAAACAAGGTTGGTTTCGGCGCGCTGCTGCATCCAAACGAGGGTCAGGGAGTTGGTATGTTTCTTATGCGAGGCTCCTGCTGCGACAGCTCAGCCTTCTCTTACAATTGCGCCTATTGCAAGCTTTCATCACAGACGCTGGCATCATATTACAACGAGGCGCTGGAGCTGTCAAGGAATCAACATATTCTCCAAGGTGCGTCAGCATGCAAGAGTGTTCATCGAAAGGATCACGGCCCTTTCTTTAGTTTCGACGTGCAGGCTGATAAGCCTCTTCTGCCTCGCTTCTGCCTCATGCAGTGCCTCCGTATGTCAATTAGATCTGCAAAAAAGCTTGTGATGCACTAATCCAGAGCTGGACGTCAGCCATGATCACGAAACGTTCTTTGGACATATTCCGCGGCACACTTGACAGCCTATCGTATTCCGAGGCCAGATCAGACAAAAAAATCTACGGCGCGCCGAGTTATCTCGTCCCGATCCAAAGCCGAGCAAGATAGACGCATGTACCACGCGTTCAATTGCTCATCCTTGGGATGGCTATATTAGCTGGCCATTCGTTCACTGAGTCGTTGCTCTACAATCTGATCGGACTCACGAAGCATGGTGAGCATGATCATCTCCCATGTGCACTAGCAGACTGATGACTCACAAATCTTGGATATAGCCGTATAACATCGCCATCGTTGGCGGCGGTATCGCTGGTCTCTATTCAGCCCTCCTGCTGCAGAGAGAAGGGCACAAGGTCCACATATTCGAGGCCAGCAATCGCGTTGGCGGGCGCATTTTCACGCACTACTTCACTGGCGAGAAGAACCAATTCGTCGATGCAGGTGCCATGATCATACCTGGCACCAACTTACATCGCATTGTCTCCAGCCTCACATCATATATCAACTCGAGCCCTAGCCTTCCCAGCGATATGCAGCTCTCATTCCTGAAGTATCCTGAGACCTGGTGGCGCGTGCGTACGCTTGTCAATGGATACCAACAGGACTGGTGGAACCCAGGCATTTTGACCCCTTCGATGGTAAATTGGCCAGTTCCTGACACCTGGGAATCCGAAAGCGCAGACGACCGTCTCAACCAGGCCACGGACAACTACATCGCGGATCTCTACGAGAATTTCGACGATACGTTCCACACCCTCCTCACACTTGACGCGCAGTATGGCTCTTTCCGCAAGTTCGTCGGCTCAACGCGCGGGAACGACCGCGCCTGGCCCGATGCTTTCATTGACTTCGTCGAGACCGTCTGCTTTGAGACTAATGCATTTGAGCTGAGCTGCGCAGAGATCATACTGCGGAGGATGGAGTACAATTTGTCCACGTCATGGAAGATCGTCAATGGCGGCGCAGACCGTTTAACAGAGGCCATGGCAACCCTTGTGGATTGGGATAGCATTACTCTCGGAGCTCGTGTCAACAGAGTACAGCCTTTGGGCAACAAAGTCAACCTTGCTGCGGAAGGTTATAATGGGACGATACAGGGTTCATTCGACAAAGTCATTCTCGCGATCCCGCCAGCGGCATTAGAGATGATCTATGACAGGCCGCGCTGGAGTCCAGACAAGGAAACCGCCCTGCGCGCGATGCATTTCGAGCCGGCCTACAAGATGGGGCTGCGCTTCAAGACGCGCTGGTGGGACCGCGTGGACGAGCCAAGGGTCAAGGTTGGCGAGTCGATCACGGACCTGCCCGTGCGCCTGATCCACTATCCGCCCGTCCTTGACGAGCAGAACCTGAAGGACGAGCCTGGAACGCTCGTCATTGCTGCCACAGGCGCAGACACCCGCTTCTGGCTCCCGCTTTCCCTGACCGCGCGCCGTAGCCTCGCGCTGCACTGTCTTGCTCAGCTATACAGCGACAAGGCGGATATCGATGTCTATGCGGAGCTCATCGACACCTTCGATGTCGTGTGGTCAGAACGATGCGCGACGGGCACTGCCGCGTTCCTCCCAGGCCAGTTCGCGCGATACCTGCAGCCTGCCAAACGCGCGGAGGGAAACATATTCTTCGCGGGCGAGCATCTTTCCCGTCGTCACGGATGGATGACGGGCGCACTGGAATCTGCACTGGATACAGTCCGCGATCTTCTCGGAAATCCCGACCTTTCGCCGCTCAGTCGCGATGATAATAAAACCAAGACGGACACCCAGTCAGCGACCATCATCTCCGCCGCCGTTCTGACCGCAGAAATAAACTTCAATGACATACCACCATTTGGGCTTCCCTTCGAGTTCTATCCAAAGGACCCTATGTTCCCCGGGGGTGTGGGAGTACCAGCGGACAAGGGATGGGGTGCGCATCGAGGAGCCAGGATTTTGAAGGACCTAGGAAGCCATGACGGTTTCGCAAATGGGGTCGAGGTTGCGTACCTCGTTGGTCCAAATGCTTGAAGAGTGGACACATCATTTTTGAAGCCAGCGTATGATTCTGGCGTTCAAAAATTTGTACTTATACCGTGGCATGTTATCAGACTCCTGAAGTGTATAAGAACGGTGCAGTCAAGGAAAACGAAGCTTACTGTTTCATTTATCAGAAAAATTGTTCCCATCGAGAATCCCTGGCCGAAGTTTTCTGAAGGCAAGGTTAGCACGAGGGTCCTGTATTTTGCTAAATTCAGAAAGAAAAAAAAAAAAGGCAACACGAAGAATCGAACTCACGAAGCCTCTAATGACAATGATAATCCAGACAAACGTTAAAGACTGCTAGACCATAAAAGCCATTTAGATTTGTATTTTATAAAAATCTAGGTCAGTTTTTATTCAAGGATTGTCGAGACAGCCTCGCGATCGCGCGGGTAAGGGGCACCGCTTTTCTTTTGAAACCACTGAAGAAAAAATCAGCAAAAATATCACTTTATACAGCAGTGGCATAGTGAGTTTACCGCTGTTCTCGGTCACTTACCAACTAATCTGCGATCGGAGAAAGCGCAGCCTGGTCAGTTCACAGATACAGAGACGCAGCGAAAACGACCGAGTTGGGCCTCTCAAGCATCTCCAATGCCCTCTCAAATTTCTGCTGGAGCTCGACGTTACCTATGACTTTAGAAGCCTGCGCCATTTGACGAAGCAGCTCCTGCAATCTGCGGAAGACGCGGACTATGCTGCCCTCAAATTGACCGGTCATCTGCAAGCAGCGTCAGAAGGGATAGTCAAAGAGCGTGCTCCAGGATGAACGCACATCGCATATTTCGGAGAAAGAGGCACCGCGACACCACTGGACTACAGCGTGCATGAGGTCAACCTTGAAAGTTTGAACATATTCATCCTCGATGATGGGCAGTCTGGATTCTATTGCGACCTTTGCTATCTGTCGGGCGATATCTTGTAGGATCCGCACGGGTGCGGCTAGCTCCTCCGTCAATGGTGTCTCTTTTTTACTCTGTTGCAGTACATTAGGAATGGCACCCTTACAGGTAACGAAGAACCACCTTTTCAGCGAATACGAAGCAGCTCAGCAAGCCCGCGCATTGTTCAGGCGACAAAGGATTGAAGACGCCATTGAACATCAACTCCGTTAAGAGGAGCTCATCACCCGTACTGATCTCACAGGCGACTCTCCCCTTGACGTCCACAATGTCATCTGCATTTGTAAAGCCGAGTCTGCGCAAGACGCGTTTACGGGCCTTCAATTCGTCCATCTGGAGAACGTCCCTCGTAGCTTGTACTTGCTGTTTCAGAGAGCGTATTTTGTCCTTCACCTCCACCTTTTCCATGTATCGTGAATATAGTTTGGGAAGACCTGGATCTTCACGAAGTGGGCTTGTAAACATTTTCTGTTCGATCGCCTGGATTTTCTGGTGGAAGGTATCAGATAAGTGAGGAAAACTTGGACGAAGCACCGTCATACATCAACGAGGGATTTGAATTGTTCATCTTGAATCTTCATGTCTTTGATGGGATCGAGGAACGTGATGCCATCAGGAAATCGACGCTGAACCTCCAGCAAAGACTTCCAAGCTGTTTCGCGGGCTGTAAAGGACCTCAAATCCTTCGAAAGGAACACTCTAAGATGGCTGATGCCTTCGACGGCGGAGAGGAGGATAGGAACGACAGCAGGTTCGCCTTTCTGAGAAGGAGGGCATGGTTGGATCTTACCAGGTGCAGTGGAAAGGAGATATCGGCCCTGAGGAGCAGAGCCTGGTGCACAGTTGAGAAGGACATCGACGATGTACTGCTCATGCAGGGAAAATTGGTCTGCCTTCGAGGTCCAGCTGTGCTTCTAGGCAGAGTTTCAGTACGAAGTCCAGAGTAGATTTGAGTAGCTTACCTTCGTACGCTTCTGGCAGTTGACAAGTATGCCCCAGCCGAAGTCTAATTCTCCATATTTCACTTTGATCAATCGTCCGGGACACAAGAACGGCAGACAATGACTCGGATGCGTTATGACTTCGCGGAAGTTGGCAGACATCTGATCTAGAAGGCGGCGATAGTCGTAGTATTGAGCGACAAGCTCTTCGTTGGGGATGTCTATAGAATTCTCGAACTCTTCTAGACGTGCCACTTCTGGATACAGATAGTTAGAATAAAGGCAAAGGATGTTTCGGATACCACTTACCATCTTCTAATTTGGGCAAGCTGGAGCCGCTTTGAAACTGGAGAAAACAGTGTTCCAGCATATACTCCGGGCTGATCACCTCGATCTTCAATAAATTAAGCACCATGTTGTACCCAATATGAAATGCTGAGTCGAGCCTGTCTGCCTCCCCTTTGATCATGTCCTTCGCAGCTGCTGGCTCGAGCTTTTCATCGCACATCATGATGACTAGCCCTCTGTCATCAAGTCCACGGCGGCCCGCACGTCCAGACATCTGGATATACTCGCCTGAGGACAAATTACGAAACTCTTGGCCATCAAATTTGCGGACCGAGGTGAAGACGACGGTCTTCGCGGGCATATTTAAACCGATGGAAAAAGTCTCTGTTGCGAACAAGACCTTGATGAGACCCTCCTGGAACAGAATTTCGACGACTTCCTTGACGATTGGAAGCAAGCCACCATGGTGAAAGCCAATACCACGCTTCAGTAGCGGCAATAGAGCCACAATGTTTGGCAAGGTCCGATCTGCAGGCGAGAGAGCGGCAATGGCATTGGAAAAGATCTTATCTGTTAGGTCATGTTCCTCCTGGGAATTGAAGTCGAGCTTGGATAAGGTCAACGCTAATGCCTCGCACTCATGCTTCCCAAATGCAAAGACGATGACGGGACTAGCGTTTTTCAACATGAGCATGCGGATGATTGTCGATATATCCGAAGGCCCTAATGTATATCAACATCGAGTATACAGTATAAGAAACTTCTTCTGGCTTACCTTTCTTTGCCCCTCCCTTCTTGGATTTGCCCTTGCTACCCTTGCCAGTCCTTGGATCCGCTGGATCATCCCCTTGGCTTTGCTGTAATAATCCCATGGCTTTCGTGAAATTGTCCTCCTTGAACTCCCCTTTTTCGTTGACGACTAAATATATGCCATCCCCACCGGCGGGAAACAGATAATGCTGCAATGGCGTCGGTCGAAAATCGGTGTAGACAACATGGCACGGCTGTTCATGGATCTTGCAGATCCATTCGCAAAATTGCATGGCGTTCGGTATTGTTGCAGAGAGGAAAATGTAGCGCACGGAATGAGGAAGTAAGACGATGGTCTCTTCCCAGACGACGCCTCGCTCTTTATCGCGCATATAGTGAATCTCGTCGAATATGACCCAAGCGACCTCCCTCACGATCTCGGAGCCTTTGAAGAGCATGGATCGGAGGATCTGTCAACATCCTTAGTGACTGAATGCTGAGAGGGTCAGGGCGGTCGCACCTCTGTGGTCATTACCAAACACGATGCTGAGAGGTTACGCGTGACATCGCCTGTCATGAGACCGACGTCTCCAAATTCAGCCTCCAGTTCACGAAATTTTTGATTGCTGAGTGCCTTAGACAAGAGTTAATCACATCCAAAGCATTCATTCTACATGCTCACCTTGATTGGGCTTGTGTATATCACACGTTGCCTGTTCTGCAACGCCTGTGCAATAGCATACTCTGCAACGACAGTCTTCCCGGCACTAGTATGAGCTGAAACAAGGACACTCTCGTTGCGTTGTATCGCGCAGATAGAAACCTGCTGGAAGGGATCCAGCGTAAACTTATATTCGCGGACGGGCCTTGCAGGAGGAACATGCCGGGAAATTGGGACATAGCCATAACCTGGAGGAACAGCAACTTGGTGGCGGACCTGCGAACAGTAAATTGTCAATTAAATCTCTACAGTTCATGTGCATATATCCAGTCTCTTGTGAGTACCTGATGTTTCAGCTCAATGCGAGTTCCAATCGTCTCCACTGAACCGGTCAATCCCGCGCTGCCAACAACTTCTCGTTTGGCTTCGGTCTCAAACTCATCAATGAGTGCAGGTTTGTCACTGCTTTCGTCGCGTACTTTCTTGATGGATGGCCTGTCCTCTGGCACAGCTAGAGACTCGGAGAGAGGGCGAGGAGGCGTGATCGATATAAATCTGCGCTTTCTGAGTGTCGCCGGGGCATTAAGAATACCAGAAAGGGGCGGGTCGACGTCCATACTGAGATCATTATCGTCGAGAAACGAAAATAGATGAGAAGAGCTCATGCCGAGAATGCGAACGGGGATGGCCTTGCTCGTGAGGCGTGGCAGTCACTAATCGAAGAGTTTCACAAGTTCTTGCAGACAGAGAACCTACTGATTCTTGCAGCTGGAGTCGGTTTATCGCCCGTGTAGTAGGCAGGCTATTGGCGAATAGAGGTATTGGAGCTTGAGAGTAGTTATAGACCTTTGTGGATGCTTGAAGTTGTAGAAAGTTTTAACTTACTGTAGGTCACAGCCGTCGGGCTGGTCTTGGGGTTAGGGTCGGATGCATTTACTGCAGACGCTTCAAGAACTGTATCGTGATGTCTTCGAGTTAGCATGTTATGGCCACCGACTTCTGGGCCAGCTCCCACCAGTACGTGGTCAATATATGAATAACACCAGAGCTAACCTTGGAGTATTCTATAGCAAACGATGGCAGGTTGACCGCGCTACACTCAGACAAGCGCGCACCGATGACCTCCACTATGTCGGCGATCCAGAGCTGATCGACTTCTTCTACATTTTCTTTGCGAATTGTGAGTGCTCCAGTGCTCTTCTTATGCTGTTATGCTGAGGATGGACAGTGATTTCGAAGCTGGGCAAGCAACTCCAGCTTCGTCAGCGTGTCATCGCGACCGCGACCGTCTTCTTCCTGCGCTTCTACCTCAAGAATTCAATCTGCGAGACGGACCTGTACATCGTCATCGCCGCATGCTGTTATGTTGCGGCCAAGGCTGAAGAGGCACCCGTCCATATCAAAAATGTCGTTGCGGAGGCACGATCTGTGTTCAGTCGTAAGTATCTCTTCATTGTAATATAGCCACCCACAATTCAATCAATCCCTTGCTGATCCCGTCTTAGAGGAACCATACAATATGAAATCCTTCCCCACCGACAACTCAAAGCTCGCCGAAATGGAATTCTACCTCGTTGACGACCTGGAATGCGATCTCACCGTCTTTCATCCGTACCGCACTCTCATGGCCCTGTGTTCTTCCTCTTCATCCTCCAGCGGAGTGGAAGCAGGCGAGCTCGGTGTGGGCATCAGCGCGGAGGAAGGCGAGCGCTACTGGGGCACTGGCGAAGGGCGCCTCGAGCTAGGTGAAGGCGCACTGCAGATGGCGTGGTTAGTCCCCGCAATACCACCATCACGAAGTTCTCTCTGACAGCTTCACCTAGGCTCATCATCAACGACACATACCGCTCGCCCCTCCCGCTCCTGCACCCGCCCCATCTCATCGCCATCGCCGCCATCTACCTCACACTCATCTACAACTCCGACATGCGCGCCTCTCTCGCGCTTCCCTCCTCCCTCACCGCTGCCGCATCCGCCACCACCACCCCAGCAAAACCGACCTCGTCCGCGCGCCGCTCCGCCCGGCACGGCGCACCCAAGAAGCAGGATGCCGTCGCGTTCCTCGCGGGGCTGAACGTCTCGCTCGAGCGCGTCGCCGCCCTCGCACAGGAGATCATCGCGCTCTACGCGCTGTGCGAACGCTACCGCGACGAGGCGCCCGCCACGTTCGGCGGGCGCAGGCAGGAGGAGCGGGCGGGCGCGGGGGAGGGGACGGTCACCCCGGGGATGATGACACGGTTGCTGTTCCAGATGCGCAAGGAGCGGCTCGAGGATTTGATGCACCCGCCGAGCGGGCGGCCAGTGGTGGTCAATCGCATGCTGGAGCGAACGGGGTAAAGGGACATTTTTATTTATGAATTCCTGCTGCCTTGGAAGGTCCGGTCACGTATGTTCATTTTTGGACTTTTCTCATAGCGTTCGCTGACTTTCTTTGCGGATTTCCCGTTCGCCATGTTCAGGCTCATCCACCGAGCTCGTGACTTTATCTCCTTGGTTTTCCTATTCGTTATTTGGTCAAGCTTCCTGTCTTGGACTCTCGCTAGAACCTTGCCCGCGCAGATCTCCCTCCGCAAGCTCGCACTCCCAGGACACCTCGATTCAGCACCTATACGTGTTCATACTGTCTACAATTATGCGTCTAATCGGTCACGATCTGTACCACCGCAGCGGACAGCCGTCGGTCGAGATCTCGCAGTAAGTCTTGCGTTCACAACCGGCTCATCTTTCTTTCTCGGATGGATTTTGAGGTTAGACGCGTTGCGGCTGTCGTTCGTCGCGTCGAGCCTCTGCATCCAGGTCTCCACATATACTGGTGCCTTGGATATCCTCTTTCTCCTCGACTTGTGCGCGAGGACGGTCATATTGTACGCTATTGTCGATGTGCTGCAAGACCTGCTATTTCAAATGCGCCTGGCCGCTTGGCGAACCCCCGTCCAGAACACAATCGCCTGTCAGTGGTTACCATCTGAATCCCGCCCACCCGTCTGCGCAGCAATCGTCATGTCCTCTAAGTCCCCGGCGGCCGCACTCCTCTTATCCATAACATCAGCTCACACACCCCTCTCATCCCCTCTGTCTGCCCACACCCGCTCCACTCCGCTGCACACCAACACACGCATGCCTCTGCATAGCATCTCGAGCACCGACCTGCTCTTCGACCCGCCCGCGTTCGACACGAGCATCGAGGCGTGGGAGGGCCAGCTGGACTACGTGAACGAGAAGGTCGCGGAGTGGAAGGTCTGCGGCGCGCGCGGTGCGCCGGGCGCAGCGCGCGACGAGAGCGGGCTCTACCCAGACCTGCGCGCATTCCTCATGAAGGCGATCCGGGAGCACATGGTGCTCGAGAAGCAGGTGCGCCTTCCCTCCCCCTCCCCACTCGCGCGCGCGCACTCACGGCGCACAGGTCTTCTCGTCCGTCGAGGACGCGTACAAGTACATCCGGCAGCGCATCCCCGAGGACCGCCGGCGGAAGCTGAACGTCGTGCTCGACAGCATGAGCTCGGGGCACGCGGTGCGGCTGCAGCACCTCGACGAGTGGGAGCGCTACGCGCGCGAGCAGCAGGGCCGCGGCGACGGGCGCGAGCTCGGCGCGATGTACGGCGTCGTCGAGCGCATGGCGTGCGAGATCACGCGGCTGAAGGTCATGGAGAAGAACCTGCTCCGGATGAAGAACGAGCTGCAGGTGTATGTCGAGGACGCGCGCGAGCGCGGGGTTCTCGATGATGGCCCGCGGGGCGAGGTCGCACCGGAGGAGAAGGGCGACTAGAGGCTGATATCAGGCGTGGTCTGCCGGTGTTGTGCGTCGAAGCCTTTCTGTTTCTGGGTATCGCATCTCTTGTATCGCGTTGAACGTGCATGCATTGTCATTCTCTTTACTTTGTGGTACCAACACTGCTATTCTATCGCTGAGGTCCCGGTGATTGCCTCTTCTTGCTTCGTCTGAGGTCTCAGTCCGATGGCCTGACCTATGGTTGGCGCAAAATACGACGTACGCTCCAAGTTCTCCGACTTGAAACTGTCTGCACTGATTCTTTCCCAGCGACCAGTCTTGCCTCATAGTCCGAATTGAAACAGCTTCGGTGAGCTGGATCTACTTACTTTCTCTGCAGGCTTGTCACAAATGCACCATGCCGCGCTTTGCATCTCCCGGACGCATCCTGCCCCTCGGAGACATCCACAAGAACGGCGGTACAGTGCTCCTCACGCGCCTCGACGAGTGGGACCGCGAGCTGAACTACCTCAACTTCCGCATCGCCGAGTGGAAAGAGTTCGGAACGTGCGAAGAAGACGCGTACTACGACCTGCGCGACTTCCTCCTGAGCAAGATCCTCGAGCACATGCGCTTCGAGCTGAAGGTGCGCCTCCGGTTCCGCAGGGCTGCGCGTCGACATAAAGCTGACACGAGCGCAGACGCTTTCGTCCATCCTCTACGGCTGCGAGCGTACGGTCCGAAGTGCGGATGTGCCGCGACAGCACGAGACCACGCTGCGCGTCTTCATCGAGACGATCGCGCCGGGGGAAATCACGCGCCGGATACACGCCGAGGACTGGCGGCGCTACGTGCGCGAGCGGGCCGCCGAGTACGATGACGAGGCGGCCATGGCTGCCCTGTTCGACCGCATGCGGGCAGAGATCAAGGTCCTGCAGCAGAGGAGCCGGGACTTTAGGAAGATGGTGGGCGACTTGTCCGATCTGGTGCGCCACCTGCGGGAGATTGCTGGCCAGGCGCCGTGTGAGGATGGGGCAGCGGACAAAGAGGCGGCGGCGAAGGAGTGGACGCCGAGAAAGCTGATTTTTAAGAGAGGCCCGGTGGCGACGTTGCCGATTTCGTCTTCGAGGACGAAGCTGCCTCCGCCGCCGCCGTAAGACATGCGTTGCAGTGGTTTCGACCGACTCTTGACAATCCTAATATGCCTACAGAGACCTGGTTGATTTCCTGTACACTCTTCTACACAATACCCGATTTGTACGACGTTACTATCTTCTCGCTGTACGCAGCGTGTCATTTGCAGTCCATTCATGTCCGGTGCGCGCGGGGCTTGTTGTGCGGCGCACGGATGCATGCTAGAAAGAGCTCGAAGCTCAGACATTCCATCCGCACTGAATGACTGGTAGCGTTCTTCGTTCACGACGACGAGCAAGACCCCGCCTTTGTTGTCGCTGTTGTCGTCGTTGTCGACGACGTCAGCGATCTAGGCGCGCCGAGCCTCCGAGGCGTCCCGGGCTCTCACGCTCGCTACAGATATTCCCCAGCCCGTCCGCATCCTGTACCTGTTGTCCCACCACCACAACCAAACCACCACCACCACCACATCCTCCACGACACTCACGATGCTCGCCCGCACCGCCCTCCGTACCTCTCTTCGCGTCCCCGCTCGCGCGTTCTCGTCCTCGTCTGCGCGCCAGACCAAGGTCGCAGTCCTCGGTGCCGGCGGAGGCATCGGGCAGCCCCTCTCGCTGCTGCTCAAGCTCGACCCCCATGTCACCGAGCTCAGCCTCTACGACATCCGCGGTGCACCTGGTGTTGCCGCCGATGTGAGCCATGTTGATACCGACAGCAAGGTGCGTGCCGTTAGTCAGTAGGGACACAGGGTATGACGTGGTACGCGTCGCGGGTCAGGAGCGTGGGCTGCGCGTTTGTTTGGGGCTCCTGAATATTTGGTTGGATGTTCCATCCTAACGTCCAAAGTGTTGGCCATTGTCTCCATGCAGATTTTGGCCTCGGATGGAAGTGACCTTTCACTTCCGGCTCACCCGCCTGCCTAAGTGGATCACACCCCAACGGATCTGTTTCCGCGCGTTAGGATCTGACGTCGGCGAATTTTCGGGGCTCTTGCGCCCGCGTCGCTCTTGCTTTCACTTCTGCATCTCCGAGTGACGGAATGCAAGTCCTTCCAAATTTATTCTCATTTTTTCGAAACGTCTATGTATCGTGATTCTGACCTTTTCGGATACTGCTTAGGTGAAGGGCTTTGCTGCCGACCAGCTTGACGCTGCTCTCGAGGGTGTCGAGGTTGTCGTCATCCCCGCCGGTGTTCCCCGCAAGGTACGCTCCTCCGTCGCTTCGTCTTCATCCGTATCCTGACTTTTCGCCGCAGCCCGGAGTAAGTTTCTAAGTTTTTATACCGTGTATTCCCGCTCTAACCCCACCCAAGATGACCCGTGATGACCTCTTCAACGTACGTCCGATTTTATTTCCTCATGCACGTCACCTGACCGTCCCGCAGACCAACGCCTCCATCGTCCGCGACCTCGCTGCCGCCGTCGCGCGCGTTGCCCCCAAAGCGCACCTCGCCATCATCTCCAACCCCGTCAACTCGACCGTCCCCATTGTCGCGCAGACCCTCGCCAAGGCCGGCGTCTTCGACCCCCGCCGCGTATTCGGCATCACGACGCTCGATGTCGTCCGTTCCGCCCGCTTCCTCTCTGAGATTACGAACGCGGATCCGAAGGAGACCACCGTGACCGTCGTCGGCGGACACTCCGGCGCGACGATCGTGCCGCTGCTCTCGCAATCGCCGTTCGGCAAGAACATCACGGGCGAGGCGTACAAGGCGCTCATACACCGCATCCAGTTCGGTGGTGACGAGGTTGTTAAGGCGAAGGATGGCGCGGGCAGCGCGACGCTTTCGATGGCGTATGCTGGCGCGCGCTTCACCAACGCGCTTCTCCGCGGCCTTGCCGGCGAGAAGGGCGTCGTGATCCCGACGTTCGTCAGGAGCCCGCTGTTTGAGGACCAGGGTGTCGAGTTCTTCTCGTCGAACGTCGAGCTTGGCGTGCGTACCGTCTCTTGTGTCCCTCCGAGTGACCTATTGACATCGTGATACAGCCCAACGGTGTTGAGGAGATCCTCCCGCTCGGTCCTCTCTCTGCTGAGGAGGAGAAGCTCCTCGCAGCGTGCCTGCCTGACCTCAAGAAGAACATTGAGAAGGGCAAGGCGTTCGTCGCCTGAGTGCAGCTTGGACTAGTTGCAGGCAAAATACATGTGCTGTAGTAGATGCGATGTTTTATTCATCTGTTTACTTCTGTCCGTTGTGAGGTGAATCAATTGTATAACCACGAAAACGAAAGCAAACGCATAGCTAGAAATATAAGAATGCTTGAGATACAGCAGATACAAATCCCGTGCAGTTATCACCGTCATCGCCTGCCCTTTCCTTTCTTTTGCACCATCGTAAACCCGTCCTCATCAACCACCGGTCCCCGCGGCTCCTCGTCCTTCTTCTCCACATCCACCAACATCGGCACCTCCTCCTCGCCCTCCTCCCCATCCTCACTCTCCCACTCGCCCTCACTCCCCTCCTCTCCCCCCGTCTCATCCACAACCCGCACATCCACCTCCTTCCCCTGCATCCTCTCCACCCGCTCCTCCCACTCCGCCACAAGCGCCTCGCCCTCCCCCCACCGCCCCTCCGCACTCGCCGCCGCCCACAGCCGTACAACATCCGCCGCGACCGCATCGACGCTCTCGTCCTCCAGCAGCACCTCGAACTCCTCCTCCATCGCCTGCGCCAGCGCCAGCGCGACGTCCTCCGCGTCCGGCGGCGCCCACCTCCCCTTCCCCCTCCCCCTCCCCGTTTCACCCGTACTCTTCCCCGTTTCGCCCGTACCCTCGACTTGTGAAGTGCCCTCGACTTGTGAAGTGGTAGTGGCCGCATCGAACAGATCGACGACGCCCGACGCGATCCACACGCGCTTCTTCTCGCCGACGGCGCGCGGGCCGCCCCAGCCCTGCGCGACGGCCGCGCGCATCGCGGGCCAGAGCGCGAGGCGCGCGAGCGCGCCGCGGGCGAGGAGGACGAGGGCGGGTGCCGGGGCTGGTGCTGTCGTGGACATGGTGTAGTTTGGGTGGGGTAGCGACGGTGAGCGGGGTGTTTGCGGGTCGTGAAAATGGCGGGCTGGAAGAGATTTGGGCGCCAATGCGCCGGGCCGGGCTTTGCCGTGTGTCCAAGCTGAACGTCGATTCATCCTAGTCTCCGAGCAGACCTTGAACAGAAGAAAGTCGTTCTGCGTTTAAGGATTCACCCGTGCATGCGGCGCACTGGAAGACCGCGAGTAATACCCTTCTGGAGAATTCGACATGTCCATAAGGCTCTATGTAAGTCCTGTTGCCCTCGTCGAGCTGGATTACTTTAACTCTGTCTATTAACAGGTACGCTGAGAACACTGACCCGAGATAGGGCAAAGTCGAACCAGCGTCTCGAGAGCCAATGTCCTATCTTTAGTCGACCCTCGACCCTCCCTCCCTGGGCGCCAGATCCCATCGATGATCGATACGAGGACACTGCGCTGGCTTGCTCAGTGCTCTCACCAGCTCTCGCTCGCTCTCAAGCTCTCATCGTCAACAGACCTACAATCAACTCAACTCACCTTGAATCATGGCCGACGAACCTCGTAACTCTCGCGGTCGTCTTCGCTTCAGACGACTCTTTTGTTGTTCTTGTATTCCTTCGCGTGACAACAGTCCCGCGTACTCTCTCCCACCACCCAGATCAGCCTCTGAGCCACGCGTTTCCGACCGCGCTGATGTTCCAGACCTGTCTTCCATGGGTCAAGGTCTGCGCAGCGAAGCTGCTCTCGAGTCTCCTGCGGTCCCAGCCACAGAGGAGCATACTGGTCTTGTCCATTCGCGCGATACCAGTCCCGCGTACCTCCCTCCCCCCGCTAGATCAGCCTCTGAAGCGCCTTCTCCCACCCGCGCTCGTGCTTCAGATTTATCTCCTAGCGTGGATCAAAGTCCGCGCGGCGAATATTCTTCGGAGTCTAGTGCAGTCTCAGCCACGGAGGTGTATGTTGGTTTAGCAGCTTCGCGCAATACCGCTCCTGCGTATGCTCCTTTCCCCACCCGATCAGCCTCTGAAATGCCTTCTCCTGCCCGCTCTCGTGCTTCGGATGTATCTCCCAGCATGGATCAAAGTCCGCGTGGTGCATATGCTTCGGAGTCTAATGCAGTCTCAGTCACGGAGGAGTACGTTGGTTTAGCAGCTCCGCGCAATACCGCTCCTGCGTATGCTCCTTCCCCCACCCGATCAACCTCTGCGCCACCTTCTCCCATCCGTGCTCATGTTCCAGATTTATCTCCTAGCGTGGATCAAGGACCGCGCGGCGAAGCTGCGGTTCCTTCCGAGTCTCATACAGTCTCGGTCACAGGCAAGCAATCTACCCTAACGACACAGCAAGGCACATCCCTGGGCACGGCTGAGAAACCCAAGTCTCCAATCGGATCTCTCGTGTGGACAGGTTTCAAAGAAGCCTTGAAAGCGGTCGAAAGGGCATCCGATGCATTCCCTCCTCTGAAATCGGCTGTTGCCGGTGTGAATGTCATTCTTGATCGCGTCGAGGTATGTCCCCGAATACTGCTTGCTCGGATGATTGCTTATCCTCGCACAGATGGTCCGCGATAATGCCGTGATTTTTGAAGTTGCGAACGAGAGACTCAAGCAGCTTGAAAACATACTTCGTGAATACGAAGACTCGACTCCGATTATTCGGCGTACAATTAGGAATTGCATGGAAAATCTTGCCAAGTATGTCTAGCGATAAGATGTTCATATACTTGATCACTGATCAGGCATCCAGAAAAATTACTGAGCAGCATGTTTTCATCGAGCACAAGGACAAGCAGCAGTGTGGCATCACGAGGCGCACCATCGAAGCTTCGGATGACCATATGGAGATGATAGGCTTTGCCCGCAAAATCGGAGACTTGATAAATGACCTAGTGGCACGTAGCATGTCACTTGTATAGTTATGGACTAGGGCTAATTTTCTGATTACAGCTGGCTGGTGTCTTGGATACACAAAGAGGTGTTGAAGAATTGCTTAAAGTATGTGTATATCTGTGCATTGCTATTTCTTGCTTGCTAATTGGATCTGTACGACAGGATGGTAAGCTGCATTGATATCTTCAGAGCTATGACTGAGACACTTCTGCAGTCAAATTCAACAAGCTTAAACATGTTGCAAAGGCAGCTTTCAATGGCCCTCACTCTTTTAACAAAGGATGCATGGAAGGTACTCGAGAGTCTATTCTTGAAGAACTGATGGCATGGGCTCGAGATCCTGATGCTTCCAATCTTTACTGGTTGACTGGTCTTGCTGGAACTGGCAAATCTGCTATTGCTTATACCTTATGCAAGCATCTGCATGAAGAGAATATTCTTGGTGGCAGCTTCTTCTGCTATCGTCAGGATGCTCTACAGCAAGGGAATGTGCTCTGTATTCTGCCAACACTTGCTCAGTTTATGGCTAGAGCATCTTTCTGTTATGCAGAAGCATTGTGTCAGAGTCTTGACAAAGTACCTGATGCTGCAGAACTATCTATTGATGTGCAATTCAAAACTTTTATACTGGATGCCTGCAGAATATCTGGTGCTAATTCAAATATGCATGTGCTGGTCATTGATGCATTGGATGAATGTGAAGATATTGAAAAGACAGCCACACTAGTTGAGCTTTTTATGCAGCATGCTCAGAAGTTTGAAGAGCTTAAAATTAAAATCTTTATGACTAGTCGTCCAGAAAAAGATTTTAGACTCACACTTGATGAGATTGACTCAAAACTTTATCTTCATCATGTTGAAGACAGCTTTATTAGATCTGATATTCAGTTATATCTTCAGAGGCAACTATCTGATATTTTTAAAAAGCATTATAAATCAGAAGAGCCAGCACCATCTTTAAGTCAGATTGAAGCACTGTGTACTCAGGCAGGCAAATTATTTATATATGCCTTTACAGTTGTACAATATGTAAAAGCAGGAAATGCAGATCCTGAAGAACAGTTAAATATATTGACAAACATCAATCACATTGAATTATTCTCAATAAACAATCAGATGAAAGCATTATACCAATTTATACTCTCAAGTGCATTTGAAGGACTTCATAAAAATGCAATAACTCATCGTCAGCACTTTTTAGCTTGTATCTTGTCACAGATTGAACCAATGTCAATAAACATAATAAGCAAGTTTCTTGATGTACAAACTTATTACTTGCAGTCAATAATGAATAAATTTTATTCTATACTTGACATTCCATCTGACATACACAAAGGCTATGTTACTACATTTCATGCATCACTTGAAGACTATATTACAAATGAGAATCTAAAAAACAAGTCTGCTTGGCATATCAATAAAATTACACAACATGATTATATGACACAAAGATGTTTTGAGATTATGAATGACTATCTTTGTTTCAACATCTATAAATGTAAAACATCCTACCTTTCTAATGATAAGCAAGCTTTAGCTGAAATACCTGAAGAATTAAATTATGCTTGTTGTTATTGGCCTGAACACTTTTTACGTTCATCATATAATAAAGATATTTTGAATCAACTCACTATCTGGATGCAAAATCAGTTCTTATATTGGCTAGAAGTGATAAGTGTCAAATTTATGGTTACTCAAAGCACAATTATGCTTAGAAAAGTGTATCAACTTATATGCAATGAGGTATGTAAATTATAATTGCACATTTTGAGTTAATTAAAAATTATATTTTATATATCAGAAGTATGTCACAACTGAATTATCATTACTAAATGATATATTGTTTTTTTTAAACATATATAAAGAGCCTATATCCAAAAGTGTGGCTCATATTTACATTTCAGCTTTAGCATTTGGAATAATAGAGTTCAACAGCTTTATCATTTATAACAAATTATTTTCCAGACTTTTATCAGTATATACCAATTACAAAAGCAATCTTTATAATAATATTCTAATATTGTCTGGACACAAAGAACATATAAGCTCAGTTACATTTTCACCAGATGGAAAATACATTGTGTCTGGCTCTGGAGATCAAACTATCAGACTTTGGAGCTCAGAAACTGGTGAAGCTATAAGAAATTCAATAGAAGGACATACTGATGATGTGAATTCAGTAACATTTTCACCAGATGGAAAATACATTGTGTCTGGCTCTGATGATAAAACCATCAGACTTTGGAGCTCAGAAACTGGTGAAGCTGTAGGAAATCCAATGGAAGGACATACTAGGCCTATATCTTCAGTAGCATTCTCACCAGATGGAAAATATATTGTATCTGGCTCTTTTGATAAAACTATCAGACTTTGGAGCTCAGAATCTGGTGAAGCTATAGGAAATCCAATGGAAGGACATACTAATATTGTACGTTCAGTGGCATTTTCACCAGATGGAAAATACATTGTGTCTAGCTCTGGAGATCAAACCATCAGACTTTGGAGCTCAGAAACTGGTGAAACTGTAAAAAATCCAATGGAAGGACATACTGGTTATATATCTTCAGTAGCATTTTCACCAGATGGAAAATACATTGTGTCTGGCTCTAATGATAAAACCATCAGACTTTGGAGCTCAGAAACTGGTGAAGCTGTAAGAAATCCAATGGAAGGACATACTAATTATATATCTTCAGTGGCATTTTCACCAGATGGAAAATACATTGTGTCTGGCTCTTTTGATAAAACTATCAGACTTTGGAGCTCAGAAACTGGTGAAGCTGTAAGAAATCCAATGGAAGGACATACTAGTTATGTACTTTCAGTGGCATTCTCACCAGATGGAAAATACATTGTGTCTGGCTCTGGAGATCAAACTATCAGACTTTGGAGCTCAGAATCTGATGAAGCTGTAGAAAATTTAATGAAAGGACATACTGGTTATATATCTTCAGTGGCATTTTCACCAGATGGAAAATACATTGTATCTGGCTCTTTTGATGAAACTATCAGACTTTGGAGCTCAGAAAGTGGTGAAGCTATAAGAAATTCAATGAAAGGACATACTAGTTATGTATCTTCAGTAGCATTCTCACCAGATGGAAAATACATTGTGTCTGGCTCTGGAGATCAAACTATCAGACTTTGGAGCTCAGAAACTGGTGAAGCTGTAAGAAATCCAATAGAAGAACATACTAGTTATATATCTTCAGTAGCATTTTCACCAGATGGAAAATACATTGTGTCTAGCTCTGGAGATCAAACCATCAGACTTTGGAGCTCAGAAACTGGTGAAGCTGTAGGAAATTTAATGGAAGGACATACTGGTTATATATCATCAGTGGCATTTTCACCAGATGGAAAATACATTGTATCTGGCTCTTTTGATAAAACCATCAGACTTTGGAGCTCAGAATCTGGTGAAGCTATAGGAAATCCAATGGAAGGACATACTAATATTGTACGTTCAGTGGCATTTTCACCAGATGGAAAATACATTGTGTCTGGCTCTAATGATAAAACTATCGGACTTTGGAGCTCAGAATCTGATGAAGCTGTAGGAAATCCAATGAAAGGACATACTAGTTATGTATATTCAGTGGCATGTTCACCAGATGGAAAATACATTGTTTCTGGCTCTCATGATAAAACCATCAGACTTTGGAGCTCAGAAACTGGTGAAGCTATAAGAAATCCAATGAAAGGACATACTGATACTGTACGTTCAGTAGCATTTTCACCAGATGGAAAATACATTGTATCTGGCTCTGGAGATCAAACTATTAGACTTTGGAGCTCAGAAACTGGCGAAGCTATTGAAAATCCACAGATTAGTTATGTATCTTCAGCGGCATTTTTAGCAGATAAAAAATGCATTGCATCTGGTTCTCAAGATATCAAACTTTGCAGCTTGAAAAACTTTAGCCCTGCAAAAAAATTGGAAGAAAAAAATATGTCATACATATCATCAAGCACCTTTGGTAAGCAACATACAATATTTATGATATATTTATATATGCTTATAGCTTTTATACAGATACTCATCAAAAGCTAATATATAATACAAAAACATCAAAAAATCTTGATCTTATAGAAATTGAAGAGGCTCTTAAAGCAGCTGTTAGTATTGGATACAATGATAATTCATGGATTCTTGGTCCAAATAAAGAACTTTTGCTCTGGATTCCACATCATTATCTTCAACATCTCTATTGGCCACACAATGCTTTTATTATTGATCACAAGATATGTACTCTTGATTTAAGCAAATTTGAGCATGGAGAGACATGGACACATTGCAAATCATCCAGTTTGGCTTGAGATCTTTATATGTATATATAATTGCTATTGAAAACTTTCATTTTGCCTTGCTATGATATTGTTAACTGTTACAGATACTATGATTTTTTCTCATTATTGAAAGCCTTTCCATTATGCCACAAAGAAGATTGCTTTCATGCTTATGCCTTAGAATAAAATGAACTTTTTTCTGATACAAGCATCTCTTTTGTAATACTACCTTGTCAGAATATATCATGATTTTTTTTTACTTCATAGTTGTCTCATCCAATCTCCTCTAGCTTCTTCACTTTGTTGATAACCTCTGTCTCTAATGATGCAAGATAAGCCTTCATGTTCATTACACACTGCCTGCATGATACATTTTTTCTATGATATAGTGCAGAAGTAATTTTGACAATAGTTATTCTTTCTTCCTCACTTCTGCAAGCCAGAAACCAAGAATAACTATTTCTAAAATATTTTCTACACTACGTTATGGGAAAAAGTGAGCCATGCAGGCAGTGACAAGCCGAGGAAACCTAGCTGCCAATATTTGCATAGCAAGAAGCCCCACATTTGTCCCATTGTTGATGGCCACTGTCACAACAGAGATCCCCCTCTGCAGCACAATACATCAACAGCGTTACAGCACAAAGTACACCACAGGTAAGCGACGTACCGGCATCTGCACAATGCTCTGCAACGAATCGACACCATCGAGGGTGCTGCCTTTCACGGGCACACTAACAACAGGCAGCGCGGTCATCGCCGCGACCATGCCCGGTAGATGCGCCACACCCCTCGCGCCCACGATAATCGTCTGCAAACCCCGCGCGGCGGCTGCACGCGCATACTCGACGAGCCGATCAGGCATGCAGTGCGCCGACACGATTGCAAGCTCATATGGGATCCGGAAGCGGTCGAGGATGTGCGCGGCGGGGAGCATCGCGGGGAGATCTGGCTCCGAGCCCATGATGATGCCGACGAACGGCTGCACATGTGAGTGGCCCTCCCGCGGCGCAGGTACGTAGAGCGTGAGCTCCTCGGCGGAGCTGTCGCCGGGGATGCGCTCAAAGAGCGGGCACAGGCGCTCGCGCAGCTGTGCGTCTGATTCCATGACGAGCGTGATGTGGCCTATCTTGCGGCCCTGTGGCAGTCGGCTTTGCCATACAGGTGCACACTGGCGCCGGGGATGGTGAGTGCGAAGTGCGTGAAGGCGATGATTTCAGATAGGTCGGGAGAGGCACCGAGGACGTTGAGCATGGCGGCGGAGGGGACTTTGAGGATCGGTGGAGTCGAGCGGGAGGGAAAGGATGGCGCAAAGATGGTTTTCATATTGAGGTGTCTCGCAGGCTTCGATGGTATACTCTAGTGGCCGGAGTTGTGGGGACGGGGTGCGATCTCGTTGACTAGGATCTCTCCTGTAAAGTCTAATTAACATGTAACGTGCACCTAACCCGGGGCGAACATACCGTTGTCTAGAAGGAACATATCTACGCCAAGGACTCTCACACAGTCCAGCGACTTGACAGCCTTCTCCGCGACGGCCCGAGCTCTTCTGGACAATGTCGCATCTTGTGAGCGTAGTGGTGCGAAGACAACATGGCAAATATTGTGTTTGTGAACAGTCTCCATGACCGGGTAAGACCTCACCTCACCCGACGTCGTGCGAGCAACCATCACCGCAATCTCCTTCGCGAACGGGACCCAATGCTCAGCAAATAATGGCCCATCCCCGAGGTAAATGATGGCCTTTTGGGCTTGAGGTTCCGCGCGGACGACAGAATTTCCGCGGCTGTCATAGGCCAGCATTCTGTTTTTAAGCACGAGCGGCAGACCGAAGTTGCCGATAGCGGTGTTGATACCTTCTATTGACGACACGACAGGCACGGATTCTGCTACTGGGATATCGTGCGAGAGGTGCTGCTTCTGCAGGAACTTGTCCTGGATGATGCGGATGGTAGACAGGCTTGGGTGAACCAGCATGCTGCCCGAGTACTGGAGCTCTTCCAAGACATCGACGTTGACGTGTTCGATCTCCACGGTCAAAATCTTCACTTTCGATGCCAGCTCCTTGATCTTTGCTGGATCGGAGAAGAATCCATCTATGTGGGCAAGCTCAGGCATTGTGGGTGCGAGTATTTGCTTCGTGCGACTATGGCCGATGTCGAGAATGACGATATTGACATTGAAAAAGAATGCTGAAGCCGCGAGCATACGGCCCAACTGACCCTCGCCTGCGAAAAATCGTCATTGAGGCAACAATGAGCAAAGCACTAACAGTCTGTGCCATGGTCAGCTGAACTGCAAGGACAAAAGAAACAAGCAGACACACCCTGACCTAGAATACCCACTGTCTTCGGTTCCATATTGAGACGGCAAAGACGGGTAACATCTGAACACGCTGCGACGAAGCATGTAAAACGACGGGGCCAAGATTGGGTAAGGTCGAGTCCAATGTCGGACGGCACGACCCTGAGGTTGTATAACCGGCAACTCAGCCTTTTGGAGACTAAGGCGAATACGAGAAAAGGGCCCCGCGTGTGTGTTTCCTGCTTGAAGGTGCGGAACTCTTGCGGAGACGACCGAGCATATCAATCGAGAAAGAAGAAGGGAAAATACAAAAGTAAATAATCACAGAACCTATAGAAAAGATCGAAAATCCTTACGATTAGACTCGCCTCCCCCGCCACAAGGCTCGCCTTTGCGCATCTCGTCCGTCCATCCTACTAGTTGGAGCACACAAGGGTCAATTTCCTACTTGGTACAAACACGGCGCATTAGACACCATGCCTGGTTTTTGCTTGCTCAATTTTCACCTACGTTGCAGACCTGCTCAGACGGCTGGTCGCTCCGATGTTGACTGTTTTCCCTCTTTTCCCAGCCTTCTTCAAACCATTGTCGACCCTCTACAATCCCCAAAATACCTGCATACTTCACATGTACAACCCGCTGCCGCTCTCCAGTACCTCACCCTGCGCCCCTCCTGGTTCCGAATCTCTGATCCCGAGGACCTCTCGGATCGTCCCAAAATCAGTTTGCACTTGCCACACCTTGCGTGGAAAGCCCGTTCCCGCATCTTGGCGTCGTAATTTGACGAGAACGTGTCTGCCGTCAATGATTGCGAGGTCGGCGGCAGCGCGACAGTCGAGCGACAGCCGGAACTGGTAGACTGGACACGTGAGGGTCGCGCGAAGAGCCCCGACACCTCCCAGACGGCGCACACATGGACCCATAACGCGTGCTGGAGTCCTGCATATTAGTGAGTCGAATTTACACGAACAAGGAAGACTCACCGACCGCGTTCCCGTGACAGTTTGACAATGCCCCTCTACGCATCGCGAACGTGCTCTGCGCAGCGCGCACCACCAATTCCCTGACCTGACGCCTTCCTTAATGGCGGAGAATAGGGTGGCGGTATTTTCGAACCGGGTCAGGAATGACTGGTAAATTTACTCTGACGGATTCTTAGGTCAAATTTACGCTTGTAATTGACAGTAAAATTACCGATTCTAAATTGGCATAAATTTACTGGTCAAAGTAGGTAAAAGTCGGTAAAAGTTGGTAAATTACTCGTCCCAGCAGTCAAAGGAAAGATTGTCGGGGATTTCTATAATCTCCTGCTGCATCGTTGGCTTTGCCGCAACTGTCTGAGGAGTCTATACCGAAGTATCTACCAAGAAGGCTCGGAGATGAAGTGATGACAAGTTATTAACATCTGCAACTGATGAGAGGAGGTGGGTTCGTTGCTCAACAGTGCCGCTGTGATCTGCCTGTGATGCGTTGAGCCATCGCCAATCAACTTCGCCAACCTCGGCGCCCTCGAATTCGCCATCGCCAGCAACATCAACCCACTCCGAGTCCACCTCGTTGTATGCCATGAATGCCCTTTGTATGTTCACTGCAGAGAAAATGTATGATATTTACCCAATCTGACACCAAAGATTTCGGGCCGACCAGAATTGACCGTAATTATCGGGTAAATTACCGGTAAAAGTCACTACTGGTAAAATTACCCTGCCATTCCCCCGCCACCCTAGCGGAGAAGTGGAAATCGACGAGAACGATCCATCTCAGTTCTGAAATACTGTGAATAGACAGCCTCAGCTTCGCACGGCACTATACTTACCGCTGGCACGTCGTCCGCAAAGCCGTAAATTGACGATGACGCTCCACCGTCGATACGAACCCGCTCGAAGAAACACACCCACGAGCCCACCCTTAACGAGCAGCGATCGCGAAATCCACGGGACATTCAGGCGCGTGATCGTGACGGACACACGTCGATGCAGGGTGGCGGTCACCACCGATTCCGTCCTTACCACAACCCAACGATGCACGCTTACAGCTCAATAAGTCACCATTGTAATCCACATGCGCGCAACACTCACTCATTCGGACGATGACGCCCGTCTGCGATGCGCGAGAAGGACGAAACACGGGCGGGGGACTCCGATGGCAGGGCGACTTCTTTACCATGGGATGTAGCGCAGCTACAAGGCCCGTTGTCGTTCCTACTAGACTTGCGCATCGGTCACGATCGAGAGGCCAGGACAGCCTGCATCGGCCGCGAAAGATGTGTTGCGAGTCGATTGAGTAGATAGTCGCAATTCTATACGAAGAGGAGACACAGCACCCAGAATTTTATGCCGGGAGGCTACGCTGTTGGGCTGCATACGCGAGCCCCTCGCAGCCACCTACCTAGTCGGCGCGCGCATTGTACGACCAGCGACTTCAGGAAGGCTCTGTAATGTGACGATGACGCCTCATAAGCGGGCAAGTTTCTGGCGTAAGGGCGAAGCGTGGTCAAAGGCAGCTACGGGTTTCACCCAGCATCGCATGCGCGAATGCGAATGGTCGGGGAAATAGGCGAGGACAAGTATCCGCAGAGCCAGAGCCAGAATGAGCACACATCTGTGGAAAGACGTAAGTTCGGGCTCGTTCTAGGTCTTCGCGTGGTACATACTGACCCATCGACACAAGAGCAACAACAAGCCTCAAGCTCGCCGATAACGCCCACCGTCACCCGTGCGACTGACACAGCGCGGAACATCCTCCAGAAGAGGTCTGAAACGGCTCTGACGCTTGCCACGCCTCGTGATGCCCGAGACAGCGCGGACAATGACACCGTCGTCCAGATACCGCGCCGCGACGGAAAGGGAAAGGAGGCAGCCCCCAGGCGAGTTGCACTAGTTGCAGGCTGCACAGCGAACGGCATCGGGAGGGCGCGATGGGAGGGCGTCGTGGAACTTGGCGATGGCTCCCTGCAACGCCAGACGGCGTGAAGATGTCCGGCAGAGGCGGCAGGCAGATCGCGCTTGGGAACTCGATGCCGCACTCCCGCATCTGCGCCAGCTGCGTGACTGTCGGTTGGCGCTCCACGTCGGCATCCGCAGCGCATTCGCTCGACTCCAAAGAGGCCTGCGCCATCCGACGACTTGACAGCCTTCTCCGCGACAGCCCGAGCCCGCGTAGACAACGTTGCATAGTGCGAACGTAAGTAGGGGCGCGAAGACGAGGTGGCAGGTTTTGTGTTTATGGGCGGTCTTCGCGGGCAGGTAAGACTGCACTTTGCCCAACGTCGTGCGCATCCCCTCGAATGGCTCGGGTGGGCCTGTACGTTGCCCGAGTCCTCCACCTCTTCTCAAACATCGACATTGGCGTGTCGATATAGATAAGCAAGATGGACGCCCTCGATGCGAGCGCCGTAGTCTTTGCTATGAGGGAAAGATCCATGTATGCAGGCAAGCTCCAGCGTTGTGGGTGCGAGAGCGTGTTCGCAGGGCTATGGCCGACATCGAAAATGACGGTATTGACGTGGAGAAGCGACGCGCAAGCCGCGAGGATATGGCCTGGCCGGCCTCCGCCTGCGAGGAAACGTCAATTAGGCAACGACGAGGGAAGGACTGACGATCTGTGCGGTACTTAGTCTATCGAGCTGCGAGGACGAAAAGAAACAAGCAAACGCACCCTGTCCCTATACTAAGTCAAGAATAAGAGATGCGGCCCCGCGTACGACGACAGAGAATTACTGCAACGTAACGTTCAACGTAGAGGGACGGAGACAAGTCACAGATAAGATCTAGATTAAATCGGCGGAGGCATCGAGTTGTTGGCCGGATCAATCGGGCTCGTCGTCCGCGTCCCGCACCTCGTCCCTCCACGACACCCAGCAGGTCCCTCTAAGATATCCGCGGCGCGCACCTGGTGTCGCCGCCGATGTGAGCCACACCATTACCGACAGCAAGGTGTGTGCATCTGTTTGGCAGTGGGGACCGACGGGATGACGTTGTGCGTGTCGTGCGTTGGGAGCGTGGGCCGCGCGTTTGTCTGGTCTCTACGCCCACATTATAGTTCCTCGGTCCAGATTTTGGCCGTTTTTTCTGCCTATACAAGGGTTTCCAAGGCTCTCATGCTCGCGTCGTTTACGTTTTTACTTCTGCATCTCCGAGCGATGGAAATCAATCCATGACGGAATGCATGTCCTTCCGAATTTACTCGCATTCTTTCGAGATCTTTATGTACCCCGATTCTGACCTTTCCCTTGCAATTCTGCTTAGGTGAAAGGCCTTGGTGCTGCCCACCTTGATGCCGCTGTGGAGGGCGACAAGGTTGTGATTGTCATCCCCGCCGGTGTTTCCCATAAGGTATGCTCCTTCGTAGCTTCGTCTTTATCACTGTCCTGACTTTTTATCTGCAGCCGATTAAGTTCCTATCACACCCTATAGTCCTGTTCGCAGTCAACCCATGACGACATCTTGAACGTATGTCTGGTTTCACCTTTGCGTACATCTCCCTTGACTGCCGCGCAGACCGACGCCTCCATCGTCTGCGACTTCGCCGCCACGATTGCGCGCGTTATGCCCAAACCCTGCTTCTTCACCATCTCGAACCCGTCAATTCGACCATCCCCATCGTCTCGCCAAGGCCGGCGTCTTACCCGCGACGCATGTTCGGTATCACGACGCTCAACATCGTGGACACCGCCGGCTTCCTCGCAGGGCTCACCGACGGGGATTTGAAGGAGAGCACCATCGCCGTCGTCCGCGGGCACCCCGGTGCGACGATCGTGGAGCTGCTCTCGCGATCGTCGTTCTGCAAGAACATCACCGGCCAGGTGTACGACCAGCTCGTGCACCGCATGCAGTTCGGTGGTGACGAGGCCATCAAGGCGAAGAACGGAGCGCGCAGCGGGTCATTCACGATGCCTTGCGCCTGCGCACGCTTCACCAACGCATTCCTCCGCGGTCTGACAGCGAGAAGGGCGTCGCGACTGCGACATTGGTCGAGCGTCCGCTGTTCGGGGACCAGGGTGGTGAATTATTCTCGTCGAACGTCGACTTGGCGTGCGTAACATTGTTCATGTTCTTTCGAATTATTTACTGATTTCGTGATGCAGCCCAATGGTTTTGAGCAGATCTTCCTGTTCAGTCCTCTCTCCGTCAAGGAGAAGCTCCTGGCAGCGTGTTCATCTGATGGCAAGAAGAACATTGACAAGAGCAAGATGTTCGTCGCCCAAGCGCAGCTTCGACTAGGCGCAGGCAGAGTACTTATATGCTATCCATCTCTTTATTTCCGCATCTATTCTGAGGGAAATCAACTGTATGACTACGAAAGTATGGCCGGAAACGCAAGAATGCTCGACATATAGCAGATACAAGGCCTCGTCCGGTCGTTATCATCATCTGCACAATCGTGGGCCCATCCTCATCAACCACTTGTCTCCGCGGTGCTTCATCCTTCTTCTCCGCATCCACCAGCGTCGGTACCTCGCCCTCGTTCGCCTCGCCGTCTTACTCTTCTACCCCCTCACACCCGCCTTCTCCCGCCTCATCCACAACCGCACTCCCGCATCCTTTCCCTTGATCTTGGCCGCCCTCCCCTCCTCGCTCGCCGCTGCCCACAGCCGCAAAAACATCAACACTACCACCCTCCAGCAGCACCTCGAACTCCTCCATCGCCTGCACCAGCACCCAGCACCAGCGCGACGTCCTCCGCGTCCGGCGGCGCCCACTTCCCCTTCCCGTTCCCCGTTTCGCCCGTACCCTCGACTTCTGAAGTGGCCGCCGACGCATCGAAACAGATCTAGACGCCCGACGCGATCCACACGCGCTTCTTCTCGCCGACGGCGCGCGGGCCGCCCCAGCCCTACGCGACGGCCGCGCGCATCGCGCGCGAGGAGGACGAGTGCCGGGGCTGGTGCCGGCGGCGCGGCTGTGGTGGACATGGTATGGTTTGCGTGCGGTGGATGGGCGCGTGTGGTGGGTGGGCTGGGCGGTGAGCGAGACGGTGAGCGGAGTGTTTGCGAGTCGTGAAAATGGCCCGGCTTCGACTTGGAGAGATTTGGGCGCCAATCGGGCGGGCCGGGCTTTGTCGTATGCCCAAGCTGAACGCCGATTCAGTGTTCACCCACGGGAACATCGAGGATCCAGCCACCTTCGCCTTGCTTTCGCCATATGAAGATTTGGACATGGAGGTTTGGAGCTTGGAATATGGACAAATGTAGACTTGATTACGGAGATTTGTCAAAACCTCAACTGAGTTCGGGGTTCAGCTCGAAATCTCCATATTCCCCAAGCCACAGCATGCCTCAACGTGAGCCTCAATTTGATCTCTATCAATTCTTATACGATTTCTATGATATCACCTGGGAAACCTGCACAAAGAGACGATGATTCTAAAGATGTCTAATTCGTGTTTCTACCTGCCATGGTCATCGAGAAAAACATCCCCGACTGTTGAACCATGCTTAGATTCGGCGACCGCGGCGAATGCGCCGCGTTAGCCGCCGCCTTGGATCATCAATTTGGAGATATGGACATTTGGAATTTTCTCTTCGCTTCGACTCGTCTCTCTCCAAGTCGCGAGCTTGATTTGCTCGGCTTTCTCCAGATGTCCATGCCCAAATCACCACATGGCTGAACTGGCTGATTCTCCAACGTTCTGCTATGTAAGTCCTGTTGCCCTCTCGAGCTGGATTACTCTAACCCTGTCTATTAACAGATACGCTGAGAACACTCACCCGAGATAGGGCGAAGTTCGAACCAGCATCTCGAGAGCCAGTGACCTATCTTTAGCCGACCCTCGACCCTCCCTCCCTGGGCGCCAGATCCCATCGATGATCGATACAAGGACGCTATTCCTGTGCTCTTGCTACTGCGCTGGCTTGCTCTGTCTTCTCATCAGCTCTCGCTCGCTCTCAAGCTCTCATCGACGCTCAGTCTCAACAGACTTACAATCAACTCGATTCACCTTGAATCATGGCCGAGGAACGTCGTAACTCTCGCGGTCGTCTTCGCTTCAGACGACTCTTTTGTTGTTCTTGTATCCCTTCGCGTGACAACAGTCCCGCATATGCTCTCCCCCCCACCAGATCAGCCTCTGAGCCACGCGTTTCCGACCGCGCTGATGTTCCAGACCCGTCTTCCAGCATGGGTCAAGGTCTGCGCGGCGAAGCCGCTCTCGAGTCTCCTGCAGTCCCAGCCACAGAGGAGCATACTAGTGTTGTCCATTCGCGCGATACCAGTCTCGCGTACGTCCCTCTCCCCGCTAGGTCAGCCTCTGAGGCGCCTTCTCCCGCCCGCTCTCGTGCTTCGGATGTATCTCCCAGCACGGATCAAAGTCCGTGTGGTGAATATTCTTCGGAGTCTAGTGCAGTCTCAGCCACGGAGGTGTATGTTGGTTTAGCAGCTCCGCGCAATACCGCTCCTGCGTATGCTCCTTCCCCCACCCGATCAATCTCTGCGCCACCTTCTCCCAACCGTGCTTGTGTTCCAGATTTATCTCCCAGCATGGATCAAGGTCCGCGCGGCGAAGCTGCGGTTCCTTCCGAGTCTCATACAGTCCCGGTCACAGGCAAGCAAACTATGCTAACGACACAGCAAGGCACATCCCTGGGCACAGCTGAGAAACCCAAGTCTCCAATCAGATCTCTCGTGTGGACAGGTTTCAAAGAAACCTTGAAAGCGGTCGAAAGGGCATCCGATGCATTCCCTCCTCTGAAATCGGCTGTTGCCGGTGTGAATGTCATTCTTGATCGCGTCGAGGTGTGTCCCCGAATATTGCTTGCTCCGATGATCACTTATCCTTGCACAGATGGTCCGCGATAATGCCATAGCTTTTGAAGTTGCGAACGAGAGACTCAAGCAGCTTGAAAACATACTTCATGAGTACGAAGACTCGACTCCGATCATTCGACGCACAATTAAGGACTGCATGGAAAATCTTGCCAAGTATGTCTAGCGATAAGATGCTCATATTCCAGATCACTGATTAGGCATCCAGAAAAATTGCTGAGCAGCATGTTTTCATCGAGTGCAAGGACAAGCAGCAGCATGGCATCACGAGGCGCACCATCGAGGCTTCGGATGACCAGACGGAGATGATAGGCTTCGCTCGCAAGATCGGGGATTTGATAGATGAGCTAGTGGCATGTAACGTGTCGCTTGTATAGTTATGGACTAGGGCTAATCTTCTGATTACAGCTGGCTGGTGTCTTGAATACACAAGAAAGCATTGAGAAATTGCTTAAAGTATGTGTATATCTGTGCATTGTTTCTTGCTTGCTAATTGTATCTGTACAACAGGATGGTAAGCTGCATTGATATCTCCAGAGCTTTGACTGAGACACTTCTTCAGCTAAATTCAACAAGCTTAAACATGTTGCAAAGGCAGCTTTCAATGGTCCTCACTCTTTTAACAAAGGATGCATGGAAGGTACTCGAGAGTCTATTCTTGAAGAACTGATGGCATGGGCTCGAGATCCTGATGCTTCCAATCTTTACTGGTTGACTGGTCTTGCTGGAACTGGCAAATCTGCTATTGCTTATACCTTATGCAAGCATCTGCACGAAGAGAATATTCTTGGTGGCAGCTTCTTCTGCTATCGTCAGGATGCTCTACAGCAAGGGAATGTGCTCTGTATTCTGCCAACACTTGCTCAGTTTATGGCTAGAGCATCTTTAAGTTATGCAGAAGCATTGTGTCAAAGTCTTGATAAAGTACCTGATGCTGCAGAATTATCTATTGATGTGCAATTCAAAACTTTCATACTGGGTACCTGCAGAATATCTGGTGCTAATTCAAAGATGCATGTGCTAGTTATTGATGCATTGGATGAATGTGAAGATATTGAAAAGACAGCCACACTGGTTGAGCTTTTTATGCAGCATGCTCAGAAGCTTAAAGAGCTCAAAATTAAAATCTTTATGACTAGTCGTCCAGAAAAAGATTTTAGACTCACACTTGATGAGATTGACTCAAAACTTTATCTTCATCATGTTGAAGACAGCTTTATCAGATCTGATATTCAGTTATATCTTCAAAGACAACTATCTGATATTTTTAAAAAGCATTAT
Source organism: Hericium erinaceus (assembly GCA_006506795.2). Classification (NCBI taxonomy): domain Eukaryota; kingdom Fungi; phylum Basidiomycota; class Agaricomycetes; order Russulales; family Hericiaceae; genus Hericium; species Hericium erinaceus. The sequence continues at coordinate 3,085,943 of CM021162.1, forward strand.
AAATCAGAAGAGCCAGCACCATCTTTAAGTCAGATTGAAGCACTGTGTACTCAGGCAGGCAAATTATTTATATATGCCTTTACAATTATACAATATGTAAAAGCAGGAAATGCAGATCCTGAAGAACAGTTAAATATATTGACAAATACTGATCATATTGAATTATCCTCAATAAAAAATCAGCTGGAAGTCTTATATCAATTTATACTCTCAAGTGCATTTGAAGAACTTCACGAGAATGCAATAATTCATCGTCAGCACTTTTTAGCTTGTGTTTTATCACAAATTGAACCAATGTCAGTTAGAATAATAAGCAAGTTTCTTGATGTAAAAATTTATTACTTGCAGTCAATAATGAATAAATTTTATTCTATACTTAACATTCCATCTGACATACACAAAGGCTATGTTACTACATTTCATGCATCACTTGAAGACTACATCACAAATGAGAATCTAAAAAACAAGTTTGCTTGGCATATCAATAAAATTACACAACATGATTATATGACACAAAGATGTTTTGATATTATGAATGACCATCTTTGTTTCAACATCTATAAATGTAAAACATCTTACCTTTCTAATGATAAGCAAGCTTTAGCTGAAATACCTAAAGAATTAAATTATGCTTGTTGTTATTGGCCTGAACACTTTTTACGTTCATCATATAATAAAGATATCTTGAATCAACTCACTATCTGGATGCAAAATCAGTTCTTATATTGGCTAGAAGTGATAAGTGTCAAATCTATGGTTACTCAAAGCACAATTATGCTTAGAAAAGTGTATCAACTTATATGCAATGAGGTATGTAAATTATAATTGCACATTTTGAGTTAAATTAAAAATTATATTTCAGAAGTATGTCACAACTAAATTACCATTATTAAATGATATGTTGCATTTTTTAAACATATATCAAGAGCCCATATCTAGAAGTGTAGCTCATATCTACATTTCAGCTCTAGCATTTGGAATGACAGACTTTAGCAGCTTTACCATTTATAGCAAATTATTTTTCAGACTTTTATCAGTATACACCAATTACAAAAGCAATCTCTATAATAATATTCTAATATTGTCTGAACACAAAGATTTTATAAGCTCAGTTGCATTTTCACCAGATGGAAAATACATTGTGTCTGGCTCTTTTGATAAAACTATCAGACTTTGGAGCTCAGAAACTGGTGAAGCTGTAGGAAATCCAATAGAAGGACATACTAGTTATGTACATTCAGTGGCATTTTCACCAGATGGAAAATACATTGTGTCTGGCTCTGAAGATAAAACCATCAGACTTTGGAGCTCAAAAACTGGTAAAGCTGTAAGAAATCCAATAGAAGGACATACAGGTTATGTACGTTCAGTAGCATTTTCACTAGATGGAAAATACATTGTGTCTGGCTCTAATGATAAAACTATCAGAATTTGGAGCTCAGAAACTGGTGAAGCTGTAAGAAATCCAATAGAAGGACATACAGGTTATGTACGTTCAGTAGCATTTTCACTAGATGGAAAATACATTGTGTCTGGCTCTAATGATAAAACTATCAGAATTTGGAGCTCAGAAACTGGTGAAGCTGTAGGAAATCCAATGGAAGGACATACTAGTTGTGTATCTTCAGTGGCATTTTCACCAGATGGAAGATACATTGTGTCTGGCTCTCATGATAAAACCATCAGACTTTGGAGCTCAAGAACTGGTAAAGCTGTAAGAAATCCAATAGAAGGACATACACGTTATGTATCTTCAGTAGCATTTTCACCAGATGGAAAATACATTGTGTCTGGCTCTGATGATAAAATCATCAGACTTTGGAGCTCAGAAACTGGTGAAGCTGTAAGAAATTCAATGGAAGGACATACTGATAATGTGAATTCAGTGGCATTTTCACCAGATGGAAAATACATTGTATCTAGTTCTAGAGATCAAACCATCAGACTTTGGAGCTCAGAATCTGGTAAAGCTATAGAAAATCCAATGGAAAAACATACTATTTATGTAATTTCAGTGGCATTTTCACCAGATGGAAAATACATTGTGTCTAGCTTTGGAGATCAAACTATCAGACTTTGGAGCTCAGAATCTGGTGAAACTGTAGAAAATCCAATAAAAGGACATACTGGTTGTGTATCTTCAGTGGCACTTTCACCAGATGGAAAATACATTGTGTCTGGCTCTGAAGATCAAACCATCAGACTTTGGAGCTCAGAAACTGGTGAAGCTATAAGAAATCCAATGGAAGGACACACTGATATTGTATCTTCAATAGCATTTTCACCAGATGGAAAATACATCGTGTCTGGCTCTGATGATAAAACTATCAGACTTTGGAGCTCAGAAACTGGTGAAGCTGTAGGAAATCCAATGGAAGGACATACTAATTATATATCTTCAGTGGCATTTTCACCAGATGGAAAATACATTGTGTCTAGCTCTTGGGATAAAACCATCAGACTTTGGAGCTCAGAAACTGGTGAAGCTATAAGAAATCCAATGGAAGGACATACTCATTATGTATCTTCAGTGGCATTTTCACCAGATGGAAAATACATTGTGTCTGGCTCTCAGGATAAAACCATCAAACTTTGGAGCTCAGAAACTGGTGCAGCTGTAGGAAATCCAATGAAAGGACATACTTCTAATGTAACTTCAGTGACATTTTCACCAGATGGAAAATACATTGCATCTGGCTCTGCAGATGAGACTATTAGACTTTGGAGCTCAGAAACTGGTGAAGCTGTGAGAAATCCAATAGAAGGACATACTTCTTATATAACTTCAGTGGCATTTTCACCAGATGGGAAATACATTGCATCTGGCTCTTGGGATTATACTGTCAGACTTTGGAGCTTAAAAAATAGTAGCATTGCAAAAAAAGCAGAAGAGAAAGACATATCACACATATCATCAAACATTTTTGGTAAGCAACACACAATGTTTGTGATATATTGATGTATGCTTATAACTTTTATACAGATGCTCATCAAAAGCCAATATATAATACAAAAACATCAAGAAATCTTGATCTTGTAGAGATTGAAGAGGCTATTAAAGCAGCTGCTAAAGGTAAAAATAATTCATGGATCCTTGGTTCAAATGGAGAACTTCTGATCTGGATTCCATATCATTATCTTCAACACTTATGTTGGCCACACAGTGGATTCATTATTGCTCAAAATATATGCACTCTTGATTTGAGCAAATTTGAGCATGGAGAGACATGGACACATTGCAGATCATCTAGTTCAACTTAAGCTCTCATAATATGCATATCATCATTTTGTCAGACCTTTCAGGTCAATCTTGATTTGATGCTGTGAACTGTTATAGATACTATGATTTTTTCTCATTATTAACTGAAAGCCTTTTCATTATGCCTTTTAATCATGCCATGAAGAAGATTGTTTTCATGCTTATGGTTCAGAATGAACTCAACTTGTAACCTTACTGAAGTGCCTCATTTGTCTAACACAAGCATTCCTTTCTGTACTTCTACTTTGTCAGAATACATCATGACTTCTTTACTTCATAATTATCCCGCCCAACCTCCTCTAGCTTCTTCACCTTTATAAAGAACATCTGTCTCCAATGATCTAAGGTAAGCTCGTGTCGGTCACAAGCCGAGGGATCCTGGCTGTCAAGATCCACACAGCCAGAAGCCCCGCATTCATCCCATTGTTGATGGCCACTGTTGCGACAGGGATTTCCCTCTGCAGCACAACACATGAACAGCAGGAAGGACACCATAGGTAAGCGACGTACTGGCATCTGCACGATGCTATGCAGCGAATCAACGCCGTCAAGCGAGCTGCCCTTGACGGGCACACCAATAACAGGCAAGCAGTCATCGCCGCGACCATACCCGGGAGATGCGCCGCACCGCCCACACCCGCGATAATCGTCCCAACCCCCGTGCCGCCGCCGCCCGCGCGTACTCGACGAGCCGGTCGGGCATGCGGTGCGCTGAGACGATCGTGAGCTCGTATGGGATTCGAAAGCGGTCGAGAATGTGCGCTGCGGGGAGAATCACGGGCAGGTCCGAGTCTGAGCCCAAGATGATGCCCACGAGCGGCTGCGGGTGCGAGTGGCCCTGCCGCGGCATCGGCGCGTAGAGCGCGAGCTGCGAGAAACCGTCCTTGAGGCAACGATGAGGAAAGCACTAACGATCTGTGCGGTGGTCAGCTGAACTGCAAGAACAAAAGAAACAAGCAGACGCACCCTGACCTAGAGAACCCACTGTCTTTGGTTCCATTTTGACAGAACAAAAGACGGGATGACATACGAACGCGCAGCGGTGACAGCGGGGAGTTGAGTGTCGGAAGGAACGATCCCGAGGTCCGATGGTTGAGTGATCGTCTACTCAGCCTTTGGAGACTAAGTTGAATCCGAGAGAGCGTATCTTTCCTGCATGGAGACGACCGAGGTTTCAATCGGGCTGGAAGAAGGAAAAATACAGAAGTGACGGTAGACGCACCATAACCTGAGCACCATAACCTCAGAGGATATCAGTACTGCCTTTGATTCCACGCACGTAGGATCGAGTCATTGCGACGAGACGAAGAGGTTGGTGAGATGGCGTCCAATTGCGGTCGCCCGACATGTATTCCCGTCTCACTTCCAGACCCGCCGTGCCTTTCCTCGGCTAAAGATCCCCCACCCCGCCGCATCCTTCGCGTCCACGCGTCCGCGCCGTCCCTTCCGCCAGTTCAAATGCACCCGGGCAATGTAGAGACTTGATTCTGCTTGCTACAAGCACAGCCCCTTGGACGCCACGCTACCTGGTTTGTGCTTCTTCAGTTTTCACTTAGCTTGCAAGCTTGCTTATACTGCTAGCTCCTCCGATGCTGGCCCTTTCCTTTCCTTTCCCCGGCTTGCTTCGAGCCGCTTACAGCCCTTCACGATGCCCGGAATGCCTGTGTACCCCACGCGTACACCCCGTTCCCGTTCCCGCTATCCAGCATCTCACCCCACGCTCCTCCTGATCTTCGGAATGACTGCAAGTCGAAGGCTGGCGTTTGGACAAGTACATCGAACGCGTTAAATCCGTAACGTGGGTTCTAAATTTCTTCCTCCGGCGACCTCCCGCAATATCCAGAAGTTGGCTAACACCACAACGCGTGGAAAGTCCACCACCTCCATCCTGGTGCCGTGACCAGACGAAGATGCTTCTATGGTCAATGGCCGTGAGATGCGCGATGCGACGGCGCGGCAGTCGGATGGTACATTGGACGCGTCAGTGCCGCGCGAAGAGCTCCATTTCCTCTTCGACGACGCATACATCGATCCATAACGCATGCTGGTCGGACAGCGCATCCGAGCCCTATGCATTGATGAGTACAACTTCGAATTTGGACGAACAGGGAAGAATTACCGAGCACGCAGTCCCCGCTGCAGCTTGACAGCGCCCTTTACGCGTTGCGAGTGTGCGCTCCGCGTGGTGGGAACCGCCGATTCCCTCTCGTGACGTCCTAGACGGCATGTAAGTGGGTTCAACGATGCTGCATCTCACTTATAGAGGACGGTGAGCAGATAGTCCCGGCTACGTACGAGCACTATACTTACCACTGTCGTATCGTCCGCAGGGCCCTAACTTGACGATGATGCTCCGCCGTCGATGCAAACCGGGCGAAGAATTGCGCCGACAGGCCTACGCTTGATGAGCACCGGCGCGAAAGCGACGCAACAGTCGAACGCGGACCCGCGATGGGACACTATCCACTCCCTCCCCACGACGGCCCAACGGCGCAGACCTGCAGCTTGGTAAGTCGCTATCGTGATCAACATGTGCGCGATACTTACCTCATTGAAAACAGACAGCCCGCTCCCATTTCCTGCAACTCGAAGGTGGCACCCGTCTGTGACGCGAGGACGAAACACGGGCACGAGATTCAGACGGAAGAGCAACCCTACATGGAGTCCCGTTCTCGTTCCTGCTGAACTTGCGCGATGCGCGAGAGACCGGGTCGCGATCGCGAGGGCAGAACAGCTGGATCGGCCGCGAGCGCTGCGCTACGAGTCGAGGTGAGTGGATTCGCAACTCTGCGCCACGAAGAGAGGAGACTCACAGCGCGCACTGAACGCCGCGATGCCCGTAACTTTGAATGTCGGAAGGCTACGCTGTTGGACTGCATGTTGCATATTGCGAACGTGAGGGTGCGAAGACGAAGTGGCAGATTTTGTGTTTATGGGCGGTCTTCGCGGGCAGGTAAGACCGTGCTTCGCCTAAGTTCGTGCGGATGATCGTCGGCGCCATCTCCTCAAACGGGTCGGCCTGCGCGTTGCCGAGTTCTGCGACTCTTCCAAAACATCGACATTGGCGTGTCAATATCGATAGGCAAGATGAACACCCTCGATGCGAGCGCCGTGGTCTTTGCTGGATGAGGGGAAGATCCATCTATGCAGGCAAGCTCCAGCGTTGTGGGTGCGAGAGCATGTTCACAGGGCTATGGCCGACATCAAGAATAACGATATTGACGTGGAGAAGCGGCGTGGAAGCCGCGAGGGTATGGCCTGCCCGACCTCCGCCTGCGAGGAAATTAGGCAACGACGAGGAAAAGACGAACGATCTGTGCGGTGGTCAATCGAGCTGCGAGGATGAAAGAAAATAAGCAGACGCACACTGTCCTATACTAAGTCAAGAACAAGAGATGCAACGTCGAGGGAGAAGAGGGACGGAGACAAGTCACAGATAAGATCTAGATTAGATCGGCGGAGACATCGAGTTGTCGGCCGGATCAATCGGGCTCGTCGTCCGCTTCCCGCACCTCGTCCTCCACGACACTCAAGCTCCTTCGAGTTTGCTTTGCACGACGTCTCCCCGCATGTCGTGGACATCGGTGAAACATATTGTTTACCTACCTAGCTAAACCTTTAGCTTCAGTCAAGTGCTTTATTTGTCTGGTATGCCAATTATCCCTTTCTGTATTCCTACCTTGTCAAAATACATCATGATTTCTTTACTTCGTAATTATCCCACCCGACCTCCTCTAGCTTCTGCACCTTCTGAAGAACCTCTGTCTCCAATGATTCAAGGTAAGCCTCCATATCCGTCACAAGCCGCGGAATTCCAGCCGCCAATATCCGCACAGCCAAAAGGCCCGCATTCATCCCATTGTTAATAGCCACCGTCGCGACAGGGATTCCCCTCTGCAGCACAACATCAGCACCGCAAAGCGCACCACAGGCAATCAACGTACCGGCATCTGCACAATGCTATGCAGCGAATCGACGCCATCGAGCGAGCTGCCCTTGACAGGCACACCAATGACCGGCAGCGCAGTCATCGCCGCGACCATACCCGGCAAATGCGCCGCGCCGCCCGCACCCGCGATAATCGTGCGCAGCCCGCGCGCCGCAGCCGCCCGCGCGTACGCGACGAGCCGGTCGGGCGTGCGGTGCGCCGAGACGATCGTGAGCTCGTACGGGACCTGAAATCGGTCGAGAATGTGCGCGGCGGGGAGCATCACGGGCAGGTCCGAGTCCGAGCCCATGATGATGCCCACCAGCGGCTGCGGGTGCGAGTGGCCCTGCTGCGGCGCCGGCGCGTAGAGCGCGAGCTCCGCGGCGGAGCTGCCGCCGGGGATGCGCTCGAGGAGCGGGCGCAGGCGCTCGCGCAGCTGCGCGTCCGATTCTGCGACGAGCGTGATGTGCCCCATCTTGCGGCCCTTGCGGCACTCGGCTTTGCCGTAGAGATGCACGCTGGCGCCGGGGACAGTGAGCGCGAAGTGCGTGAAGGCGATGATTTCGGATAGGTCGGCGGAGGCGCCGAGGACGTTGAGCATGGCGGCGGAGGGTACTTTGAGGTCGGTGGAGCCGAGCGGGAGGGAAAGGATGGCGCGAAGGTGATTTTCATATTGGGAGGTCTCGCAAGCTTCGATGGTATAGTGGCCTGAGTTATGCGGACGGGGTGCGATCTCGTTGACCAGGATTTCTCCTGTAAAAGCCTGGTCAGCATTTGATATATATACAGACCGAGGCGAATATACCGTTGTCTAGGAGGAACATCTCTACGCCGAAGACTCCCGCGCCATCCAGAGACTTGACAGCTTTTTCCGCGACAATTCGAGCGCGTGTGGACAGTGTCGCATCTCGCGAACGTAGAGGTGCGAAGACGATGTGGCAGACATTGTGTTTGTGGACAGTCTCCACGACTGGGTAAGACTGCACCTCGCCTGACGTCGTGCGAACGACCATCACCGCAATCTCCTTCGCAAAAGGGACCCAACGCTCAGCATATAATGGCCTGTCCCCGAGGTAAGCGATGGCCTCTTGTGCTTGAGACTCGGTGCGGATGACAAAATTTCCGCGTCCATCATAAGCCAGCGTTCTGCTTTTCAGCATGAGTGGCAGACCGAACTTGCCCAGCGCAGCGTTGATCCCATCTATTGACGATACGACAGGAACGGAGTCTGCGACGGGGATATCGTGCGACAGAAGGTGCTGCTTCTGCAGGAATTTGTCCTGGATAACGCGGATGGTAGACGGACTCGGGTGGACCTGCACGTTGCCTGAATTCTGAACCTCTTCCAAGACATCGACATTGACGTGCTCGATCTCCACAGTCAGGATATCAACTTTCGATGCCAGCTCCCTGATCTTTGCTGGATCAGAAAACGATCCGTCTACATGGGCTAGCGCGGGCGTCGCAGGTGCGACAATCTGCTTCGCAGGGCTATTGCCGACGTCGAGAATGACGATGTTGATGTTGAGAAGCGATGCTGAAGCCGCGAGCATACGACCCAGCTGACCTCCGCCTGAGAGAAACCGTCATTGAGGCAACGATGTAGAAAGTACTGACGATCTGTGCGGTGGTCAATCGAGCTGCGAAAACGAAAAGAACCAAATAGACGCACCCTGACCTAGAATACCCACTGTCTTCCATTCCATTTTGAGAGAAAAGAGCCGACGGGTAATGTCTAAGTACGCTGCAACAATGGATGTAACGACGGGCCCCAGATATAGGCAAATGGAGTCGGGACGATCCTGAGGTACGGTGGTTGAGTAAGTAACCGTTTAGCCTGCTGTTTGGGTAAGTCAAATACGAGAAAAGCAGCCCCACCTATGTTTCGTGCTTGGGGGTGCGTGAACCCTGCCGAGATGACAGGGAGTTTCGAGGTAGAAGATGGACGTAGAGTACAGAAATCAAGTGCAGAACCTCATAGATAAGATCTAAAAACCTTACGATTAGATCTTCGTTCAGTCAATTCAAATTCGAATCCAACCTTGCTCTCATCCTTATACCACTCGCTCGCTCAACATGTTAGCAGCCAAACCACCTGCACCAAGGAAGCGCATCAGAAAGCGCAAGCGGCGCGTTGCATCGTCTTCCTCGTCGTCTTCAGGTTCATCTGACTCTTCGTCCGACGACGAGAGGCCGAAAGCCGTGGTCAAGAAGATTGTCCCTCAAAAGAAGCAGGCAGAGGCATCGTCGTCCGCATCCACCTCTTCGTCAGACGAATCGTCTTCATCATCGGAGTCAGAGGCAGAGCCTCCAATAGCTGTACCCGCTCCCGCACCGAAGAAGGCAGAACGCGAACGGCGGCGTTCACCTTCGCCAACACCTCCCCCAGCACCAATCCCCTCATTTTTACCTTCAGCATCTGCTGGAGATCGGACTCGTGATGAGCAGCTGTTGAAGGAGAAGTTTCGCAAGTTCTGGATGGCTTCTGTGGCAGACGGGTTTCGGGACGATCTGGAGCAGATACAAAAAGTAACGTGTCTCGCCGTGACTCTCGTTCCCTAAGGTTTCTGAACTGTGCATTCTAGGAGCCCAATATGACTACTTCGCGGCTGACCCTGCTTATTGACTCGTTGGCCTCGGGAGCAGACGTCTTTAAGGCGTCTTCCACCGACCCCAAAAGTAACGACATGAATGATATGGACGTAGTAATGAATAGCCTTTAATACCAGGTGCGCTCTGGCAGTGCCTGTTAACATGCTTGCTTATCTGAGTTTACATGCGTTTCTTAGTACCTTGTAATAGTCTTTTCACCATATCATAGGCGCATGTCGATAAAGGGCACTGAACAAGGTGTTCAGGCTTTGCAAATGACGTAGTCCACTCAGAAAGCTTGTTTCGTTTCTTAACTGAGCCTTCTCTACTCCTGTCTTCCTGTCCAAGCTGCTAGTACCAGTTGAGGGATTTGCGTAAAGGTGTCGGCGATACGGTGGCGGGCATTGCTGCAAAGACGGCCCTGTGAGTTACTACAGAACCTATAATGCCCAACGTCATACCGGTCGCGGGATCGAAACTCCGGTATGCATCCACACTAGGATGATCACTCCTAAGTTCACAGCTCCCGAGTCGCATCCTGCCTTATCGACATCTCTCGCACAGGTCTGTCCTCCCGAGCCGCCTCCTGTCACTCTGCTGCTTACTATTACACTAAAGAACAAGAACAAGAAGCACACACCGCGCAACGACATGCTGCGTTCCATGCGCGAGTACCTCGCCAAGTCGGCCGCGCCCGTGTACAGCGCGTGGACCGACTCGTATCTGGTACGACTGCAGCATCGCAGGACAGAAAAATACTCATGGACCGCAGCATGCGTGGCTCGCTGCGCGCGGCTTCGCTCGCCCCACGCAGCCTGCCCCGCCCCCTTACACGCCGTGCCCCAGCCTCGTGTTCGCCGACCCTGCCCCCGCCCCTGTCCCCACGCTGGATTTCTGGCAAATGCACGAGTTGGCGCTTCAGGCGCGGCGGGAGGCGCGGGCTGAAGTGCTCTTGGTGGCGGACCAGATGATGACGCATATCATCGTGCTTGCGGTGTGGATGATGGCGATAAATTGCACCTTTTTTACGGGTTTGTGCATCTTCGACCGTCTGATGCTCATCAAGGCCGTATAACCACTGGCGATGGAAGGGACACACAATGCATCGTCGTTCTTGACAGGCTTCTATCAAATGCTTGTACCTTCGTGAGGGGCATCAAAGGTACACATGCTTGAACGGATACAACATCTGTGCTGCTTAATTTAATTCGCCACACCCTCCATGTCGGTAGATCCTATACTATACAGCTGTGTATCTACAGCCACGACCGCGGGGATGGGGATACCTATGCCGAAGAGTTCTTGATACGCATCAAGCGGTCGTAGACGAGAAAAGCCAGGATGAAGAGCCAATTTATCAAGAAGGTGTACATCAGAACAACAAAGGCCCGCAGCACCTTCATGTCGGACTCGAGGAACGCTTCCTGCCGTGCCTCCTCCCGCAACTGCAGCTCCAGTTCGTGCATCCGGACATAATCCACAGCCGGTGTGGGTGCGTCGACGGCTTGCTCTGTGGGTGGGTATGACGTGTATGGGGGACACGTAGGGCGCGCGAGGCCCCGCGCAGCGAGCCACGCATGCTGCGGTCACTCCATGAGTACCACTCCATCGTGCGATGCGGCAGTCATACCAGATACGAGTTGTTCCATGCACGGTACACGGGCGCGGCCGACTCGGTCAAGTATTTGCGCATGAAATCCAGCATTTTGCTGTACGACGTGTGCAGTTTTTTGGCATGCGTTGAGAGCGGCAAGGGCGAGGGTTTGAAGCAGGGTGCAAGTCAGGAGCTGCAGGTTAAAACTTAAGAATGATCTTAGACATTATGTAGTGCCGATTCACGGTGCGGATGCGTACCGGAGTTTCAATCCCGCCAAGACATGGCAGCCTGCTCTTCGAGCTACATAGGCTCGGCAGTGTACAGCGGTGCCCGTGCACCACAGGCAATTGGAGTTTTCGAGGAGATGAGAACCGGTCATAAGTAGAGGAATAGTAGAGGAATAAGATCGAAATCCTTACGATTAGATTCCTTACTATAACTAGGCCAGTAAATTCGTATCAATTCAGAAAATATGAATAGAAGATCCCAAGGAAAATGGTACACCGGCCATGGGGACACTTGCAGATAATAGGCAAACAAGAATAAGACCGAAGAGACAACATGGCAGGAAAGCATATGAAAACAGTCGCAAGCAACACAGATTGAATGGTCCAACCGTAAAGTTACGCGCTGAAAGACCTCATGGAGCCGAAAGTCTTCATCTTGCCAGTGACCTTCCCGATCCAGGACCCAACCCTCTTCGACACGGCGAACTCCTGCTGCCGCAGAGGAGCGCTCGAGCTTCCACCCACAGAAGTCCTATCCCGCATGAACGGGCTCAAAGCTCTCGCGATTGGCGACGGTGCGCCCGACGCAGGCGACGATGAGCTCGAATGGAACGACTTGACCGACACGGAGAGGTCCAGTCTCGGCATCGTCGCGTTGCCGGGGGTGATTGCGATCGCGTTCTGGTCCTCCGAGATGCTGAGGGGCGTGAGCACCTCGTCCTCGTCCTCCGTGGAGTCCGACCACCGCGAGACCTCGTTCTCGCCGTCTAGGTCGGCATGAGTCGGCGCGAACAGGCGGACGCGGGCGTTGACCGGGCTCGGGCTCTCCGACTGGATTCTGAAACCGGGCGGCGAGCTCATCCTGCGGTCCGGGCTGGGCGACGTCGTATAATGGCTTGCGGAGTCGGAGAAGGACGGCGACATGGGGAAGATGTGGGCCATTTGCGATGGAGTCGGCGGCGTGTTCGGAGGGGGAGGAGCCGAAGGTCGGGCGTAAGGGGACACCGTAGTCGGATGGAGAAGACAAAGAGATGTCGCAGAGCGCGATTCGAAGAGGGACAGAGTGGTGAAAAGATCCGGGGATGAAGGAGAGGATGTGACTTCGGCTGCTAGAGCGTTGTCCATGTTGTCGTCTGCTTCCTGGTCTGAAACATTGACATCTGAATTGGTGCATGTCTCCGGACAAGTTTCCAGCGATGGAGGCAAAGTGAGACCCGAGACGTCGAGCGCGGAGAAGATTCTCGCATTCCGGAAGGATTTCTTCATGCTATCCGTTCGACCTATAGCTGGAACGGGACTGAGAGAGCGCCCAAGGGCGATAGAGAACTGAACATAATCGTGGATTTGGCTGAAGACCTGGGATTAGTAACGATGAGTGACTCTGCGTCGAAGAAAGGTCACAGATCATATACCACTTGTGTCAAGTTGTTACTGTTGAGGAAGAATGGCATTGCGCGCCGTACATCAAGAACATCAGGGTCATGCCAGGCGTCGTTGAGGGCTGACATATATCTGTCTTCAGCGGTATCCTTCGCTGTAGCGACCCCCTGTCCGTATGACATTAATAACAAAAGGATGCATAAGGAGAGTTGAACTTACGCCATCAGTTGTTGCGACACTTAGAGCCGTGGACTTATCAGAGCCATTCGTGGCCTTTGCCAGGAGCTTGTGAGCGGAGCCGAAGGCTGGCGCAGGGTTCGACTTCCGAGGGGAAGAGGGACGGAAGAGGGTCGACATGGTCACTCTTGTAGCCATGAATTGCGGCCTTGATGGAAGGGCGAAGGGGCTCTGAATCTAGCCATTGCGATCACCCCAGAGTTTTAATGGCAAGCACGACGTCTCAGACGGCAGTGATTGTTGGTCTGAGATGCAATAGTCTGTATGAAAAAGAGCTCGTCTCAGTCCACTGGTCAAATTTATGTGTCTCATGAAAGTTGACCAAATACCACGAGCAAACGCGCATTACATGCCGACACATCCGCGGTGGTATACGCCACGGCATCGCAACCATCTCTTAGTCGAAGAAAAATGCCGCGTACCATTACCGAGTCCTAAGCAGCTTGACGGATTCCATGACAAGGTCATGTTGTAGATTTCTGGATGCTGGCTACCTGGACGTGTTTTGAAGATGCCCTGGTCGATTTCGCAACACAGAGTGTGCGGTCCGGCTCAACGAACTTAAAGGATACCGATTCGGCTGTTTCCGAGCTCCGCGTCGTCTGGATTTGATTTTGACATCCCGACACTTATCGCTTCGGTAAGTTCCTGTAAGTTCAGTTATCATGACGTATATGTCCTGACGATAAGGACAGAAATAGTCCAGAATCTCCTCTGAATTCCTCCCAACCCACTCGAGAGACCATCGTGTCGCCTCGATATTCTACGCTCTTCTGTCTCACGCAGTTTTCGACCAGTGCATTTATTTCGCAGTCGAAAACCCCACGATGACCACGATTTTAACCCCCAAAGCCTTTCCAGAAGCAGCCAGCCTACCTATCATCGACATTGCTCCATGGCTACGTGACGGGGATAAGAAAGGACGTCTCTCTACGTCCGCTGCTCTGCACGCCGCATGTCTTGAGTACGGGTTTTTCTACTTGAATATTTCCTCGTACGTGGATGCTGCAGAGCCGCTCGAGCTTGCGAGACTAGCGCATGAATTCTTCGCGTTGCCGCAGGAGGAGAAGGACAGCATTTCGCTGAGCAAGCAAGATCGTGCTCGAGGTACGCACGGAACACAGGACCGCCTTTCTGGTTATTTCACCGGATTGACTCTTGGTTCAGGCTATCAACGTCTGAAAGAGAATGTGACACAGGGCAAGGGAGACAGTCATGAGGCGCTCGATTTCTATCGCCCCGTCGAAGAGCCAGATAAGACGAAGCCCCTATGGGGAGAGAACCAATGGCCGACAATACCTACATTCAAGGAGAAGTATGAAAAGTGGGTAGACAAGATGAAGAATCTGGGCTTAATTGTCATGGAAGCGTGCGTCGATTTTCCCGTGCCTCGCGAAGTTCACGCGTTTAAATGGTGTTTCAAAGTATGTCCGTTGGCCTTGGAATGACTCCAGAGGAGTGGCAGGAGCTGCGTCGCCAGGTGGACGATAGCTTCTGGGTTATGCGAGTTATAGGTCGGTATATTTCAGGCTTCACGCAACCTGTATCCTTCAAGGAAATGACTGTTGATAAAGGCTATCCTCCACTTGCGGAAGATGACGAAGGGATCTCATGTGGTGAACACAGGTATCGGTGACTTCCTCCTCTCTACCTATCATTTCTTACAGGTATCCAGAGATTACGGCTGCCTAACGTAGGTTCTCTTTACGTGAAATGTCGCTCACAGTCCTTAGCCGAACGCCCGCAGGTTCCTTTGGACAGATCCCACACGCGGCGCATTACAAGTATTTAGATCGCAGCCTGCAGCTGCCCCCGAACATATTGGCGAATGGATCTCAGCCGATCCCATCCCAGGGTGTATAGTCTGCAACATCGGAGAGAGTACATATCTTTGCCTCTTCATTGGACGTGCACGCTGATCTTACATTGCCACAGTGTGGGAGATTTGGACGAATGGCCTCTACCAGAGCACTCTGCATCGCGTCATCCACAAAGGCAGCAATTATCGGTAAGCGGTATCTCATAATCCTCGCTCAGGTATGACTCCCTCATTCCAATATTCTCGAACCAATGCAGCGTTTCGTAAGTCTATCTTCGTATTCTGAGAGTACCAGGACTCAAACTCTGCCATTCAGCATCCCTTTCTTCTTCGAGCCCAACTTTACTGCCCTCGTCAAGCCTTTGTCAGCTGCGCTACGCATACAAGAAAGCCTCGGCGATGTTTCTCACAAGATACCAGGAACCATACCACAGTCGCACAAGAAGTACCAGCCTACCGTTTATGGCGAATTTCTCAAGGCCAAAGTCAGCGGCAATTTCGCGACAGGGAAGGGAAAGTATGATTAAGCATGAAGTGTGGTAGGCTGGCAAATCTTGGACTTATTTAGGAAGTTAATAGAAGATGTCGGAGTATGTGTATGATTTATCGCAATTTCAGGAGACGTTGGCTGTGTACCCTTTTTCTTACCCACTCACAGACAGCAGAATTTGGATGCTGGGAGACTAGCAAAAGACGTTCAAAGAGCATACGGAGAGAGCTGCATAACATACGCAACCTCACGCGATGCGGCAACAAATTTGCTGTGATCCCACTCCAGCACGGATTGCACCCAAGCGTTCGCCGACGCGTCGTCTCTGAGCCGTCACAGGAAGAATGAACATGGGCATCAACCTCACCACACCAAGGCTTACCTGGAGATCAAAGGCATCAAGGACGGCAAGAAGAGCGCGCCCAAGAAGAGCGCATCCAAGGCCACCCTACCGGCTACCGTACGTACAGAGAAGCGAGACGAGAGGCATGCGTCCCCATACTGTGTTCCTGCACCGGCAGCAAGGAGCGCTGCGAGGGCCAAGAAGACCGCGAAGGAGAGCCCGAGCGCCTTTGCCGACGCTGGGCTGTTCTACGCCCCATCCAACGATGCTTTCTCAACCTCCGCCCTCTTGGACCTCCCGGAGCTCCTGCGCTCTCTTTCGCACCTCAGCCCGAGCTCTGATGGCCCAAACTTTTCCTATTCTTCGAGCTCGTCCACCACTGCCGGCGGCCCCGCCACCCCGGAGAAGCTCTCACCTTCCTTCTCTAGCTCTTGGAATGACTTCAGCTCGCCCCGGACGGTATCAAGCGTGCGTTTCAGCCCCACGCGCTCGTTCGCGAGTGCGACCCGCGCAACCTCGAGCGCACGCCGCTCCTCCTCGACGAGGTCCTCTAGCTCCTCGAACTGCGCCATCTTCAGCTCGAGCTTCGTCAGCGTGAGCTTGATCACCGCCGCGAGCGTCGAGCGGACCTGGCTCTCCTCCGCATCCGCGAGCTGCGAGGTGGCGCGCGCGGACGACTTGAGCGCGAGGGATGCGGCGCGGACGACCTTGGAGTGCGGGATGCCGGGGACAGGGGTGGCTTTTGAGGGTCCCTCGATGGACATGTCCTCGGTGCTTTGCGGCGCTGGGGTTGCGGGCTTACTTGACGAACCAGGTGCCGAAGGCTCGACGTCCTCATCCATTCTGTCCTCGCCGTCTTTCTTCTCCTCCCCATCTTTAGCTGGCTTCTTCTCTCCCTCGGCAGCACCCTCTTTCTCCTCCTTCTGCTTCTCGCCTTCCTTTTCGCCCCTCGTCAGCTCATGCAGCGCCGTCTTGGCCGCGTCGGCAGCGATGCCCGGACCCACGACACCCGCGAGACACGCGACGACATGTCCGCAGTGATCCGCGGGCCCTGATGCATGATGCGCAAGTATCTGATCGTATACAGTATGCCATTGTCATGGGAAAGTACATTATCATTCTAGACTTGAAGGAGTTCCGGGGTGGGGTACTGGCAACAAGGTAAATACTAACTTGAAAGTATGTGGAGAGTACGGACAACATAGGATCTGCAAGCCAGCATCCATTATATGCGTCCGAGGGTATAGCAATCTCTGCCCTAATACCTCCTTGTAAACACAAGCGGGACGCGAACCGGCCTACAACCAACATCAGCGCCGCAAGAGCACAACGGAAAGAGCACATACGTCAGCGTCAGACCCGGCTTGCATGCGGTAACCCGCGCGCGGCGCTGCTCGAACGTCTCGCCTGCAAATTGCGGCTCCTCCTTCACGGCCACGCTGTACTGCGACATGAGCATCGTCAAGATTGCGATGCCCTCTGTCTCAAAGAACCTGTGCCGCGTCTCAGCCTCCGCGTGTATAACGCAGGGAAGGGGGGGAGACGCACCGGCGCCCGAGGCACGCGCGCGCACCCGCGCTGAAGGGCAGGAAGGCGTCCCGGTTCCAGTCACCGAGGAAGCGCTCCGGCTTGAATTCGTGCGGGTTCTCCCAGTAGCGGGCTGATATAGTCGTCGGCGTCAGTCGTAATAACCATAGAAACATCCAGCGGAATGAAGACGCGTACGGTTGTAGTGCAGGCCTGGCGTGTGGATGGAAAGCGTTGTGCCCCGCGGGATGGGGATCGTCGTCGTCTCGCCGGCGGCGTTGCTGACGTTGAGCGAAGTGTCTTCAGCGCTTTCTTTTAGGATGCCGACGACCTTCGAATTCACATTGATGTGAGGACCTTTTCGAATTGATGTAAAGCAAACGTACCGGAGGGAACATTCGGAGAGTTTCGTAGAACACGCTAGCGGGAAGAGCTCGAATAAGATAAACAGTATGGGCAGTCGGAGCACATACGCCATAGAATAGGTGTATTTCGGCATCTCATCGTATGTCTGTAGGCAGTGATGTCAAATAGCTAATTCTTTCAGAAGAAAAGACTGCGCGTACAGGAAGCCGGGCAGGGTCAGACATCAGGGTCTTGATCTGCTCATACAGACGATCTTGAATCTCAGGATATAAAGCAAGCAAGGCGAAGGTGAAGCACAAGGTGTGCGCCGTAGTCTGTTGAATGGGTCCTCAGTGGTTCTCGCACGTTGATCCGCAGACATTCGAATGTACCTCATGTCCAGCCACCAAGAAGATGAAGATATTTCCTGTTGTGCGTAAGAAATCAGCACCCTGCCACCAGCGGGAGTCGTACTTAGGAGAAATATGTCGAGGATACTGACCGACCAGTTCACTATCAGTGAGCCCCGGTTCGCCATCGGCCGCGTCGGCCTCGCTTGCTTCTAGCAGACTGCTGAATAGATCATATCGTTCTTCCGTCTTCTCCGCATTCCGGCGTGCCCGAATCATCTCGAGCATGTACACCTGCGCGATGGGATATATATTAGCTAAAACCGGATCAGTATATAGGTATGTCGCATTAAGACACGCACATCGAGCTCTTTGAACGCCAGGCGAACATTGCGTAAGCGTTCTGTGAGACCTGTAGCAAACTCGGGAACAACGAGCTTGAGGAAGATGTTTGTAGAAACAACGTGCAGTGCATCTTTGAATGTCATCTTATGGCCCGGGGGGACCTTGAGGTCATCGTTCCACGAGATTCTGCGGCCGAAGCCTAGATGCTGCTATCAGATGTATCCCAGGTGTCAAAAGCGATGAAGAGACACGAACCTGCAACGCCAATGATGAAAAGCGCAATCTATAAAATCGAACCTTAGTCCAGATAGCCAGGACCGGAGATGGAGCGCACAGGCAGTGTTATGTCGGGACAGTGGTCCACGGCAACTTCCTGCTTGTTCTTCCAAACGTTATCAAACAAGTCAATCATGATCTGGACTGTCTCATCCCAAACGAGTTTGTTATTTTTCTGTTCATTCCCGATGACCCCTCAGAATCAGCTTGAGAATCAAACGGAGAATGCATACCTCAGAAAAAGCCGGTGCCGAGATCTTCCTGTAGCGCTTCCATTCTTCGTGCTCAGAGGCCACGATATTATGCCCGAAGAACATCAGAACGGTGTATTGCTGCACGGGTTTAGGGAAGCGGGACCGCGACGTGGTAATCTCCTGTTCACAGCGACCGCCTGGTAAGAAAACATGAGTAACGACGGACGGTATGTGATGCTTTCCTTAATGGCAGCCGCATCGGCGAAGTTGATGACTATCTTGGGTTGCGGCCACGCGCTGACCTGTGTATATGGCAATCAGTCCTAGAACGGGGCCACGATACTTACAACTTACGTTGGCGTACGCATCCCAGCCGGCCTCATCGAAGTCTGCATTGTAGTCTGCATTGTAAACTATGAAGATCACAGTGGACGTGTGAAGGATGAGATTGCTTACCCGCACGCTTTCGGCGCATGTGCCTGTTGAATCCCGACGCGACGCCACGGATGGGAGGCAAGGCGTTTCCAAGGTACGAAGCACTGGTGATGAGCGTGCGCAGTCCAGGGTGGTCTCTATATTGTAGAAGCGAATGAGCTCCTGGCTTGACATGATATCCACGTCGTCGCACGCACCCAATATCCTTAGATGCCCTGCGCATCCCCAGGTAGAGGTTGATGCAATAAAGAGCGACGGTCGACGAAACCACCAATACTACGGTGTTCATCGACGACATGGTGGAGGTGAAGCCAGGGGCACGTAGCTGACGCCGTCACTAGTCGTCTATCCAAGGTAATGGTAAATGAAGAGAAACAGGGAGAGCGCGATGCTTCCGCGTCGCACGATGAGCAGCTCTCTTTTCATGAAATACCCTTGAAATACCCACATGCGATCGTGCCGACCACAGTTTTAGAGCAGACGAGTCGTCTCGGCTGCCAAGGACTAGCAGGGAGCCGCTTATCTGAGATTTCCTCGTAACTGAGGCCGCCGGGCATCTTGGGACACGCATTCTCATGCCCTCGCCGTCGGCTGTTCCTGGAGGTTCCTGGTCATTTGTATCATATCAAAGTAAGTTAGCAGTCAGTCGGGCGCGTAATTCTCATGCGCAGACATACCGTACGACGAAGGCGGCATACCGACATCGGCAGACACTTCTGCAGAGACGCTCACCCACCACGGTCAGGTGCAGCCTAGGTGCGAGCAAGGCTCATTAATATGAGCCAAGGCGCAGATCGCATAAGCGCAGTTAAAGTAGACGCGCATACAAACGCAGGTGCACACAGTTAGATGTCAAGGTGTAGTTGACCTCTCCGACCCAAGCCATCACGCATCTCCCTTCTTCTCCTGCGTCTGCTTCTCCAATAGCTTTTCTAGCGCCTCCAGCACTCTCGGCCCGACCTTCGGAAGCATCTCGGCTTGAGCCTCCTTGACTGCCGCGAAAACAGCCTCGTCTTCGCTGCATTCCATTTCCTCCATTCGCGCCAGCATCGCCTTGCGCAGAAGACGTTCCAGGGGAGCAGTATCCCATTTCGTATTTTTTGACGGTTCGACCTCGCCCAGCATCATAGGGAGTGAAGGAACCTTCCCTTTCCCTTTCTCCTTACTCTTGCCACCAATTTCCTTCTCTTCCGAGCCTTGCGAGGTCACGCCTGGCACAGGGATCGTGCCAGAGCGTAACAGGTGATCAATCATGTCGTCACAGATATCACTGGGCTTCAACCTCGCCGCAACCTCCGGCCCCAAGAACTGGTCGACCCAACGCACGTTGCCTCCCTCGTCTGGCCCCCGCATATAAAGATCCGCGCGCACCTGCGAGAGCAGCGTGACCACGACGACGCGGAACGTCTTTATATCCGGCCTGAGCTTGAGCGCCGTATATGCGTGCAGTGCGACGAATGCCGCACTGTAATCGGAGAGGTCCATGAACGTCCGCATCGCGACGTTTAGCGTCGACGTGCGCGCCGCGGCGTTGTTGAGCAGATGCGACGCCAGCATGTCGCAGAAGAGCATGCGCGGCGGCCGCACGTTCTCCGGCACCCTCGCGCGGCGCGAGCGCGGGCCGCGCGCCTGCGCGAGCACCTGCAGCGCCTTGAAGAGGCTCCCGAACGTGAACGCGTCGGGCACGAGCTCCGCCTGCGCGTGCAGGCGCGCGTACAGCGCGAACGCGGTGTAGAAGTCCTGGTTGCGCACCGCGCCCGCGATGAGCGTGTTGAAGAGCGCGAGGTCCGGCACGACGCCGTGGTGCTCCATGCGCGCGAGGATCGCGTCCGTCGCGGCGGGCGTGCGCGCGCCCGCGGCTGCGAGCTCGCTGAGCAGGGTCGTGAACGGGCTTGCGTCGCGCGCGGTGGCGTCCATTCGCTGGGCGGCGGCTTTGAGCGAGCCCTCGCGCGTGTAGAGCGCGATGACCTTGTTCACGGTTGCGATCTCCAGGTCATGCCCTGGCTTGCGGGTGGCGGCGTAGTGCTCGACGAGCCTTGTGAGGACTTTGGATGGGACATGCAGCGTCTGGAGGAAATCAAGGAGCCTGCGGAGGTCGGCTTCGCTGAATGATTCCAGCTCCAATAGGGGTACGAGCGTGTCGAAGAGTGCCTTGTGTCCATGGACGTTCTGGACGATGGGTATTGAGGCCATCATGGCACGTAGACAACTTGTAGGGTACAGCCCGTCCTTTTGCATTTTCTCATAGAGATCATGCGCTGCAGTGAACAGTTCGTGTTTCAGAAACAGGGGGATCGCAGCCTCGTATGCGGCCAGGCGGGCATTACGATTGAACGTGGGTGACTCCATCTGCTTTAACAGATACTGCTTGGCTGCGTCCTCTCTCCGATGTGACAAAAGTCGCTGAATGGAGAACCGAATGTGATTCAACCTGCCCTTTAGCACCTGCTGTTCCTTTGCATCAGGGGAAGCGATGGACTTCCGGCTGGCATAGCGGCAAAACCAATGGGTGGGGATCACTCGGCGCGATGTACAGTAGCAAAATGTGCATCCCAGCAGTGTGCGCATCCAGCACACAGAGTCCTGAGTTGTGCACGAAGCAAGAAAAGGATAGCTGTGGAAACTTTACGATGTAAGAAATTGTAAACGCCAGAGTGAACGTATAACGTCGTACCGGTCGAATCGCTACCTTTATACCAAAGCTAATGGACTCAGCCCTCCTCACAAAGTCCTCTGCACAAGCTCTGACTACGCCTGCGTTGTTCTGAAGAAGTGGTGGTCAGCGCCCAGGGGCACTCGGGCCGTGACAGGAAAATGACACCGCTGCCAAGATATTACGGCTAGATACTTCAGCGCTCCTGCTTTATGCAACTTGAACTTCAACGTCGACGTCCTTCAGTGTCCACGGTTGACTTGTAATCTTGAGGTTGTCCTCGATACCGATGATTGTGCGTTGACGGAACTTTGACTGGAAACCGGCAGGTCCAAGCGACGAGCGCTAAATAACTCGGAAACCTCCTTCCTCCTGCCCTCACAACTTGACATCCTCCTCACCGACCAACAATCACCGACCAACAACCACTGCGACCATCACAACGTTCTCGACACTGTATATCTATAGGTCAAGCCTTCACGGTCAGCGAAACTCTGATGCTGTGGCCGCTGGTCGCCGTATCCCAGCATTCATCCAATGGCATCACCTCAGAACATCGAGTCTACGCCGCCGCCCGCCGTGAGCAGTCTGCGCTCTAGGTTCGAGAAGCTGGCATTGGACACGTCCCAAACATCGATACCGAAATCCCAATCGAACGGTCGAGATCACCTCTTACCACAGGCAGGCAGTCCACGCCCGCGCGCCTTGTCCAACCCGGACGAGATGTCTGCTCCGCACTATCACCATTCCCCCAGTTCATCTGTATCTTCCGACGTTCGAGTCCCTGCAAAGAGACCTCCACCACCGCCGCCTCCAGCTCGTTCATCCAAACGATCCGTTTCCCCGGGATTATCGCCTTTGCTGCGTCCCGTTCCCGTCTCCGCATCCGGCTACACCTCCGATGCGTCGGGTTCCAGCGCTTCTCCTGCCAGACTTCCTCATCGTCGACCTGGATCTATTCCTGTCATCCATCTTGATGATTCTCAACCAGCATCACCGCCTAATGGAGGTGTGGCAGCTGTACTGCACAAGTTCACGTGAGTACAAGATCGTGTCGTGCATTAACTGTGGACTGACGCCTCTTTTGAAGGTCTTCTCCTCCCCCACTCCGGTCAAATGGCACGCCGAGGATAACCTCCCAACCTAATCTTTTGTCAAGCCCGTCTCCACCCGCTGTTCCGCCCCGTCCTTCGAAAGTGCCACCTCCTTCACGCACTCGCTTGTCTTCGTCAGCGGAAACGTCGCCAACGATAATGCCCAGCGACAGCCCCTCCGTCCGAATACATTGTCCTTTCTCTGACGACGAATCTGACCCTGGAGCAGCGTCTAAATCTATATCCCAAATTAATGCCTCACCTTATACCCATCTCGGCGCAGACTCAGACTCGCTCATCTCCTTCGACACGCTCGACCCGCCGTCTAGCAACTCCAGCCGGGTTTCAAGTGAGAGCGACGTGAGCACAACCCACGCCTCGTCACTGCCCCTTCCTCCCCGACCTGCTCCCCCAAAGCCGCCACCCCGTCATCGCAGTACCATACAGCAGTCGGTTCCGGTAGAATCTCCGTCGAGTGCTTCGTCGACTCAGAGCAACCTTGTCCCGCCCCCTCTTCCTTCGCGCCGCCCGCCGCCCGCCGAGGACCATCGCGCCGCTCCAGCCCGCACTCCAGCCCGCAACTTTTCCATGCATCTGGACTCGGACACGCACGCCGGCACCTCGAGTGCCCCTCCGAATTTGGACCGCAAGCCGCCAGCGCCACGCCTTCCCCCGCCCCCGACACGCACCATCGCACCCGGCGACAAGCTACCACCCCCTCGACGCATGCCCTCGGACGAGTCGGACGAATCCGGTGCAGAGGAGGAAGATCTCAAGGCAAAGATCGCAGACACCATGCCCGACACGAGCCACTCGTCACGACGTCCCCCGACCATCTCTCCGCACGCCTACTCTGCCGCCGGCATCCCCGTGCCCGCGCACCAGGGCCTCGTCGCCACCGCCGGCCACATCGTCATCGTCGCGGCTCACGGGCACGTGCGCATCTTCGATCTCTCCGTCGCCGACAACCCGCTGTGGACGCACGACGGGCGCACGCTCGGTCTGAACAAGGAGTTGCGCCCGACTTGCCTTGAGTTTCGCTCGGGCAACCACACCGCGGACAAGGGCCGTTTCCTCTGGCTCGGCACCAAGGACGGCCACATCTTCGAGCTCAACCTCTCCGACGGCAGCATCGCCGGCACGCGGCTCTCCGCGCATGCGCACGCGATGACGCACATCCTGCGATACGGCAACGCGATGGTCACGCTGGACGGCGGCTTCGTGAGTAGCACTGTCGCACCACTGCAAGAACGGCGTTGCAGTCGAGGTCGAGCGTGGCCGCGCAGTAATGCCCAGCGCGATCGTTATCTTAGTGTAAAGAACCCGTACTGTAGTAAAATTGTTCGAAATGCAATACTAGCATGCGAAATCGGCCGAAGACTGAAGTTGAATGAAGGCGCCAAAGCTGACGCACGCGTCGAACTAAGTTTGAAGTCGCCGCGACTTGTGCGGGCAGCGATGAACGTGAAGCTGGACACCGTCAACTCCCACTTCGAGATCTCGTCACGGTGTCTGCAAACTGCTGCATCGAGCACAACCAACAATATTTGGTATGTGTTCCTCTACAGACTCACAGACCCGGCTGCGATCTATGCACCACTCCTCTTAATTCGAACGAGGCATCCCGCGTTTATCCATTCGAGTCGATGGTGCGCCCGACGCCGTCTCGTCGCCTCACATTCCCCAGCATCGAGACGACAGTCACTAACGTCTTGCAACCGCCCTAATCAGAATCCTGGAATCGGACCAATCTCGCTTGTCGCGCGTGTACACCGTCAACAACTCGGAAAGATAGCAGTCGACTGTCGAGATGCCGCCGTCGCTCGAGCATTCGCGATGTAAGGGCCGGCTGCTAACAGCTCGGCTCTATGCTTGGGATGCATCTTGATAGATTCAATATGGAGCTTATACGCCGGTGATCGTGGTCGCGCCCCATCGCGCTGATGATGTCGCGCATCAGCGCTGAAACCGTCGGTCAACTTCATCTACTCTGGACTTCATGTGCGGCGCCACTGCAACCAGGGCTTTGGAGTGAGAGCGGCGACGGCCACTGTCTCGGCTGTCCTACCACCATTCTCGAGGCTCGCAGCGCTTTGACGGTTACGCACGACGGCCACCAAGTGATCGCCCCGCGATGCAGCTCCGATGCTCTGAGAAAGGCGCTGCGGCCTCGGATCTGCCGTCCCCAGCGGCGGTTGCGCCTGTCGTGAGGTGCGCTTAGTGGAGCGATGTTACCGAGCATGGTGTCGAGACCATCGGCCACCAGGGCTCTGGCATGCGAGGGACGTTGGGCATTGTCTCAGCCATCCTTCTCCCATTCTCGAGGCCCACAGCGCCCCTCGCATGTGCAACGCCGGACGATGCACCCCACAAGCCCTGGGAAAGGTGACCGCGGTCTCTCGCTTCGGAATCACACAGTCTCAGGCAGCGTTGCGCCTGCCACTCTCGGTGCAGCAATGCCATCGTGGGCGCGGGATCAGCAAGACCACCGTCTCGGCCACCGTCTCGCCCCGACCGTGCCGCCTCGGATCCCCTCATGCCGCAGACGGAGCGCCGCCGATCTGGTCGACGCGCTCAAGTCCGTGAAAGCCCGCCTTTGGCAAGACTGCCGTATACCCGGCGACGGCACGCAGCCGTTACCAGACGATGCTGGGTGTCCTGCATGGTTCGCCTCAGCGTCGGTATGTCGCACGGCGCATCAACTGTCTATGGTAAGTAGCTAATCCTAATTCCGCCTGCTACTCCCGCTCATCGGATGTGCTTCAGCCCGCCAGATGCTGCCCCGTCGAGGGGAGAACAGCGATGCGAGAGCGAGAGCTCGGTCAGCGATGACATTGCCGTTTGCGAAGGGAGGCGGGACTCACCGATCTCACCGACCTCGAAAGAGATTTGCAAGCCTGCATCCTCCGGGCCTTCGCATCTCCCCATTCGAGGGCCAGCATGCACTGCGACACGGCGCAAGAGCGGAGCGCAGCCAAGGCCGGTGGAAGCCGCTCAGGCGCGTAGGTTCTGAAGTCAAGGTATGGTCACGGCATGGCGTGGGCCTCTTATACCGGAAAATTGGGGACGAAATGTCCGTTTTCTGCGAGTTTAGGTAAGTAGTTATCCAGCGCCACTCATTCCAATACAAAGCGACTCACGAGGATCCGTGCTCCCAAGATTTCATGCTTGGGTGCTGCAGAGTCGTACATTGAGCAGCGGCGGACCTGCGTCCAGGCGATGCGAGTGCTGATGATTCCCGTTGAAGATAGATCTTTCGCCAGTGGTCGCTAGCTCAAGTGAGTGTACATATTGTCGATAAATTACAATGCAAGAGAGCTTACCACCATCCAGAAGATGCCTTGCTCTCATGATACATTGTTGCCGCAAGTGTCCACTCTCCTGCGCGCCGACTTCGTGCAAGATGTGCTAGACGTAACATTCAGATCAGAAGTAGCCCGCTTACAGATTGCCTCGAATACCTTACGGGTCCTGCGTACCCTGACGGTCCTTGACGATGACGCCCTTGGTGTCTGCCGCGAATATCGAGGCTCGCATTACTTACAACGTGCTGCATCTGCGCCGCACGCCGTGAGTGCATACCACTTACGATGTATCCAATGGCGAATGGCCGCTTTGTCTATCGCACCGACTCGAGAGTGCCGAACAAGCCGTTCCTTGCTGCTTCCACCACCATTCCAAGCAGGACCCGCCCGTTCTTCGGCAGCTCCGTTCCGACGTGAGCTATCCATCGCCTGCCATCTTGGATGAGAGCCGTCATGGTTGGCCTCTATGGATGTTCATCACGTACCTCCGCAGGAATGGAAGTCTGTCAATGTCTACCCACCTCCTCGTGAGTGTGTTCCGGGGCGAAACATGAACCTTTAACTTCAAGGCCATGATCGCCAGCCTGAGCCAGTCAGCACGGCGCTTTCCGTGCTCATGATCCCTTCTATCCCCGCAACTCTTGTGCCCCATCTATCCCCGCTTCTCCTCCTCTGCATGCTCCATGTCCACGATCTTCACGCGCTTCGCTGTACCAGACCTTTCATCCGAGCAGAGCCATGAAGGTGAGCGGCATTACTGTTTGCGAAGGATGGCAAGGCTTACAAAAATGGTCCAGTTCGATTGAATGTCACAGACGACGTCATCCGCCTCTTTAGTTTGCAGTGCGTGGCCGTTTCAGGAACAAAGGAGACCAATCTTTTTCCGTAAACAAGATTTGGGGTCTAGGTAAGCCAATGCTGGATCTAGACTCGATTTAAATGAGCTGACCTTCTTTCGATGGAGCTTACTGCTCACTGCGAGCGTCATCGTCAAGTTACGCAGCACAGCACACACGCTAGATGAGACAGAGATGGTGAAAATTGCTGCGCTGCAGCAGTGCTGGACAAGGAGAAGACAGGCAAATGGCTGCTCGGGCACGCAATGGGGAACACCGTCGGGTGACCACTTGGGTGCGTGCTCAAAGCAGAGGCGTCGGAGCGCACATGGGCCACGATAGAATGGACGGGATGAAGGCCATGCATGGCATTGACCAGGTGTGTTTGTGTCTGAAATGTGGAGCATCCGCATTCACCTCCCTTCCAGAGAACGAGCCACACTGGCATCATTGTCATTAAATGAGCCAGAATGCATGCCGGCACGAGCTGCGATAATCGCACTTTTGCATCGGCAATGCATGGGAAAAGGCTCCGGAACTGGCCGTGGTGACAAGCACATTATTGTCGCGAAGGTGATATCACGAGGATGCAGGCGTTAGGAGTGTGGAGGTGGATGGAGACCTAACGCGATGCAGGTGAGTTCGTGTTTCGAACAGCCGGCGCCCATCCTTACCTCTCATCTAACTCAGCTCACGATGACAAGCCAGCATCTCTGCGCCAGTGTCACCATCCCAGAGCGCATACAGAGAGCACGAGACGGGATCGCTGGGTGGCTGCAGTGCAAGCACGAGGGTTATGGACGATGAAAGTGGGCGAAAGACCCGTACAATAGGAATCATGCCTGCAAAGCTAGAGCGGGCATCAGACACGAGCGTGGCATCACAAGGAGAATGATGAAGTAATATGGTGAGTCACCATTCCAGACCATCACTGCAGGGACACGTACTCTCCGGCATCTGTGACTGAATAATTCAAGCTGACGAGTTTCAAATGGATGGCTTATGTGTATCGGTTGTGTTGCATTGTTGCCGGACGAGCATCCGGGCTTTGGCTGCAGAAGTTCCTCCAAGGGAATGGATGTGTGATATGACAAAGTGACTGCTTAGTGACGGGGAATGGGCAGCTAGGAAGCCGACTCTTGACAATGCTTTGGAACAGGCTTATTTTTGTTGTCATCTGCTTCCAAGCACCGTAATTTGCTCTACGGATTCTCTCTTGGCCATCTCGGGATTTCTTTCCCAGAACTTCATCATCGAGCAGCACCTGCACATCTATCAAGTGGTCTAGATACCAGATAGCTATTTTTCATGAATCTGCCAATGACGGACACCATGTGATCCACCGGTGACTCAATCACTCATGCAGCTTACAACTGGGATGAATAGAATTTGAGTCAGCTTTCCGAGATCAGTTTGCCGCTGTCAACGGCCTCCGCCGTCAACCCTGTTTTACTTGCCTGTTGCCGGTTGTCATGTACAATCCAGACAAATGTCAGGCTGTCGGTGAAGTCTGTTCTGCAAGTGATCATGTCACCGTATTTTAGAGTCTATGAGAATTCCAACACATTTCACCTGTTCACAGAAGGATTTTGAGTTCTAAGTCACTTTCCTTGCATTTAAAAAATTGAGTGGTGCGAGAGGATGGAACGTCAGTCAGCTTTCCAAACATGGTGCAAGATCTCTCCAGTCATCCTCTTTCGCCGAAGCAATCTCACCATACCAAGGCAAGTGGGAACTGTAAGTGGCCGCTTTTGATGTGAGCATCAGCCGGTTATACTAATAGATTGATAGATAATGGCTTAGCGGTGACCAAGCTGTCCGATAGCGACCTTCGCTCTCGAGTTCGATGGCACATCCATGCCTCTCTCGGTGCGCACTCGACTTTGTTCCTCGATCGTTGTACTTTCGAACCGAAAACTGACTGTGAACTTTTGCTAGTGCGCACATCAGGAGATCCATCAGCAAAGATGTCATGGGCGCATTACTGGGATCGGGTTGTCGTGCCCTATAGGGTTGATGTTGAAGGGTGGCCAGTTCATTACGCACCATTTCGAGATCTCAGCAAATACTCCCTTGCGCACGGCCCGCTGGTACGGCTTCTCCGGTCATGGGAACGGGGTCACACGTACTTCAGGAAGCTCACCGAAGATGAATTCTTGGCACGGCGGGAGGAGCGTCGAGCCCGAGGCGAGTTGCTTCCAAAGCCAAAGGCAACGCGTGTCGACTCCGGAGAGTCACGGCCGCATTGCCAGAAGAAGAAGCGTAAACGTACAACAAAGACCGATCGCTGGGTTGAGTCGGACAATGAGTTCGCGTAGAGTTGTTGTAGACATGTTCATTCCGTGCAGAGTTACGCGAAAAGCAACAGTACCGTAATCGAGGCTCGTGTCACGGCACAGACGTAAGAGAGGGTGGAAGGATTTTATCCGCACCGAAAAACGGAAGGTTCGGGCTCAGGGACACGGAGGAAGGGTTGCTCCGCGTGGTGCATTAAATGCACGGACAGCTGTCCGTGCCCCCGTTTCCCTCGCTGTATCTCCCTCGTTCCATCATGCTCACAATGCTCCGCAGTGCATTGTCCCTGGTATGTGTTAGTCTGGTTTCTCCCCTCATCTCTGTCCTGACGTTGTTCCCAGAGCTGTTTCTAGCCGCGAACATTACCTATCGACGTCGACATGCCCTCAACGCATCGCGCCACGCTCACCGCAAAGCCCTGTCCTCGCGGTCGATCTCGTCAATCTCAGCCGCTCGCGCTGTCGTAGCCGCTCCCATTGGAGTCGGTCTCGCAGCGAGCGGCGAGCAGATTGTCGACATCGCACGGGCAGAGGCGTGGACGGGACAGGACGGCGACAACGAGCGATCCTGCGCACCGCGAGGCGTCATGGCCAGGTGCGGGCACTGTCACTGGTCGCCGTCCATGAGCGCATCGGTCGCATCGCACAGACGTTCCCGGTGCGGCTTTTTTTTTCGAGTAGGCTGAGAGCGCCAGTGACTTACTTTCTGTGGAAACCAGACTCCCGTGTGGATGAGGCTGGCCTCGCAGCAAGCAGGACCTGGGCAACTATGCCCTTGATTCGACAACGTCGATCGCGTGTCACCGGCGTACTGGGCGAAGTCGCACCATCGCCTTCATTTCGAGTCCTACCAGCGGCTCTCGACGGCTTTTAGTTTCCAGCCATGCGGAGAACGGCAGACGCGCGTGCACAGTCAATCATTCGGGGCGTTGTCTGCGCGCTGGACCGAGCTCACCTCGCTGGCCGCGCGAACGTCGTGCCTAGTGTACACGCGGGGGGTTCCTGGTACGTGTTTTGTCAGTGCTTTCTGGTTGCGAGATGCTTACCTTCGCTTCGTAGATCGCTATCGGCGGTTTCACGCCATCACTGTCACATGCATCGAGAGGGGTTTCTCGATGCTGATGATGCGCGCGGGGCCGGGCAAAGTCCAGCAAACGTTGCTGGGTTACGGACGTCGTTTGCGTGCAGTCTGCGAAGGAAGGGGAGAGATACCAGTGAGTGTTTCGTACGAATATTGAGCTGGCGATATTGGGACTCACGCAACACCCAGATATGTCGCTTTCCGTCGCCGTTTCGCAGGGTTCGGAGGTCGTTGCCGAGCAGCCCTGCGCGCTCGCACCATAACTCATCGGAGTCGGCATCGACGGGTCTCCGTCGACGCTGAAGGCGCTCATACGCCGTAGCCGGGCTGCGCCCGGCTTAGGCGTGTGTAAGAGAGTTGCAACTTTGGCCCGAGCTGAGCGGTTCTACGCAGCCCGGTGAGTGTCTCAAGGTGACATTAGCCGACCCGAATGGCCACTCACCAGACCCTCAGAAACCCCCGAGTTTTCGTCTTTTTCCCAAAATCCAATGGCCCGCGCCGAGCGGCCTCCACGCTCGTAGAACAAGGTTTCGGAGTCAGCGTCGACGGATCTCCGTCGACGCTCAAGGCATATGCGCGGGCGCCGGGCGTAGCCCGGCGCACAGCTTCACATCGTCGATCACGTCTGCATGCCACATAGTGAGTCCTTCGTACTGACATGAGCCGAGTGAAGATAGGACTTACGGAAGCCGTAGCAGCAATTCCGTCCCTTTCCCCACAGAATTCGAAGCCCTGCGACGGGCGGCGCCCGCCGCTCAGAAATAGTATATCGTTATCGACAGTCCGTTGACGTCGATGGTGCCAGTGCGAGCACTGAGCACAGTGCAGCGCGCGTGCTTCTGCGACAGGTGAGTCGCGCCCATTTCGACATGGAAGTACACTGACTTCATTTTTTCGGCCTGCCAGTGCTTTTTCGACGTTCGTTCCATCCTGTGATCCGGTCGGTGCGGCCCCGTGACGCCTCCAAGGGCGTCATCGTCAAGTACGTGGCGG
The DNA here is from genome assembly GCA_006506795.2 of Hericium erinaceus. NCBI lineage: Eukaryota > Fungi > Basidiomycota > Agaricomycetes > Russulales > Hericiaceae > Hericium > Hericium erinaceus. Next base: position 3,117,543 of record CM021162.1, read on the forward strand.
TGGAACCACGTCGGAGGGATTGAGAGATGGTTTAGAGGGCGCGAGAGGAGAGATCTATGGATCAGTGAGTGGGTCGCGCGAGTCTCAGTGATAGTCAACTCACATGTTTCGAAGATGATACACTCTTGAGTTCCTCACCGTTTTCACGCGACAACGCTGGCACCGCGCTGCGGACCACCAAGGGCGTCATCGTCAAGTATCGGGGTGACGCGTCTCGCTTTCGGATTCTGCGCCGCTCGGGCACAGCGCCGTCTTGCGTCCGTCGACGAGCGCACGTGGAGACCTCGAGGCGGCGACGTCATGGCGTGAACGCGGTCGCGGTCTGGATCCGTGCATCATGCTCGGGGCCTGCTTCGATGTCGCGTGAGGTGACGTCGAGCGTCATCGTCAGGTCTGACGCCTTCTGCGAGTCTGGTGAGCGTTTCGTACGCGAATTAGCCGAGATTCAAAAATGCTCACCTACAGCCCTTGAAAGGTAGAATGTCTTGTTCAAAAAGGCCCTCGCGGCGAGCGGTAATGTCTTCGGCGTGGGCTAGCCTTCGAAGACGACGTCAGCGGGAACCCGCTGACGCACCCCAATTCCGAGTCGCCTCCTGCCCATATTCGTCGCCGCTCGACTGCATTTATCCGCGCGCTTCTTCGCTTTCCGCGCGATTCGTGTCGCGGTCTGCCATCGTGCTTGAAGAGACGGATACGTCGCGCCATGACGCGGACGCGCCATCCGTTCAACGCTGGCCTCCTGATGCTGCTGCGAGTGACAGAGGGCGTCATCATCAAGTTTGAGGGCGGAGGGCGCGCCGTCTCATGCATCACGGCTGCGCGCTTCTGCACGAGGACGCATGTAGTCGCGTGGATGGTCTTTTCCGATGGGTAAGTGGGCTGCAAATGCCTAGAGCGAGCGCGGTCTCACGCTTTTCGACAGTTACGGTCCCCGCGGACTCGTCCTCGCTCCCTCACTGGACCTTCTCGCCCGCGACCATCGGTGCCTTCGCCCGCAAGGCCTTGCTTGTTCCACTCCGTCGCCCACGCCGTCCGGCGTAATGAGGCGACATCGTCAAGTTCGCGCTTGGACTCGCAATTGCGGGGACATGAGGCGCCGGGGAATCACTTTCACGCCTCCGTCGACTTGGGCGCCCACCAAAACGTGAGCGGCGGCAGGCGCTCGGCGCTCGGCAGACACGCTTCGCGTCACCTCGTCCAGGTCTGGCGCAGCAGCCATCGACGACATCTCGCGCCCGGTCTCTCAGGGATGCGGGGGACGTCATCGTCAAGTTACGTGGAGTGCGGGGGGACTGTGTGTGCTCGGTGAGTCTCCTGTGGGTTCGGATCGGGGGTTACCTACTTACCTAGCCTCACTGTGCAGCTTTCGGACCCTCGCCGTCGCGACCTCAGCCCGATACCGCCTTCGCTCCGTCGCGCACCGCCCGAACTTAGCGGGAACTGGCTTATCGCGCGGCTTCGAGTCCTGGGATGCAGCCGCCCCGTCGCCCGCTGGTGGGCGTCGTCGTCAAGTTACGGGGAGTGCGAGCGGGCTGTATGCTCACGGTGAGTATCGCGCGCCCTCTGACTCCGAGAGTGACTTACCGAGCTGCAGGTGCCCGCCACGCAGCACGGGCGCGCGACATCGCGGCTCCGGATCTGTTCGCGTCGGCGTCATCGTCAAGTTACGCGTGTCGGTGAGTGTCTGTTCATGCGCATTTGGAGCGACCGACTCACCCACCTCGCGCAGCCGACCCAGCTCGACGTCGCCATCCCGCGCCCGATGGTCCCGCGCATCCTCGCGTTGATGCGAAAGGCGTCGTCGTCAAGTCACGGCGGACGGGGCAGACGGCGCCGAGTTGGTTTCTGCGCAGTCCGCGAGGTGATGCCCGCCGCGCCGCGCCGCGGGCCTCTCGACCGCCGACCTTCGAGATTGTGGTCGTGGGAGCATTGACTTGTGTGCGCTCGCATCGGCAGGGACGTCATCGTCAAGTTACGGCTGACGGGATAGGCGGCGCTGGGTCGGGTTTTTACGCCGTGCGTGAGGTCGTCCCCGCCGCGACGCGTGTCCGGCCGTCGAGACCTCGCTCCTCTATCGGACTCTCGACCGCTGATCGTCGAATTGCGGTCGTGGCGGCGTCGATTCGCGAGGAGTTGCAGGGGCGTCATCGTCAAGTTACGGCGCTAGCGGCTGGTGAGTCTCCTGTTTTCTGGAAATCGGAAATATCGACTCACCGATGCACAGGACGTCTCCGGCGTGGTAACTCGATTTCTGCGTCGCTCGAGGGGCTCGGCGGCGCTGCTGTAGCGCGTTCGAGGGGCTTGTTCCGCGTGCTTTCCGCGGCTCGGAGATGGTTTACGGGGGAGACGCCGTAGAAATGCGAGGCGGAGTGGGTAGATAGCGCGAAAAAGACCTGAAAACGGCGCGAAAAAGGCCGGGGAAAAGAGAAAAAGGAAGTGAGCATGGCAGCAGTCGAGCGAGCGAGCGAGCTAAGCGTGAATCGAGCGCAGTAAGCGAGAGCAAACCACGCAGCGGTGGCGTCCAAGGGGCTTGTGTGTGTAGAAAGAAAGAATAAGACTAAGTCCTCACTTTGCCCTCGGTGGGTTCGAACGACAGAGCGAGCAAGCGCAGGAAACGCGTTTGGCGGGGAAAGGAGAGCATCGAGATCGCCGGGACGAGGCGCCCGAGTAGCGACGGGCGTCAAGTCGCGCTTCTCGGAAACCTCCTTCCTCCTGCTCTCACAACTTGACATCCTCCCCACCGACCACCGACCACCGACCACCGCGACCACCACAACCTTCTCGACACTGTAGACCAATTACGGTCAGCGAAACTCTGATGCTGTGGTCTCTGGTCGCCTTATCCCAGCATTCATCCAATGGCATCACCTCAGAACATAGAGTCTACGCCGCCGCCCGCCGTGAGCAGTCTGCGCTCTAGGTTCGAGAAGCTGGCATTGGACACGTCCCAGACATCGATACCGAAATCCCAACCGAACGGTCGAGATCACCTCTTACCACAGGCAGGCAGTCCACGCCCGCGCGCCTTGTCCAACCCGGACGAGATGTCTGCTCCGCACCATCACCATGCCCCCAGTTCATCTGTATCATCCGACGTTCGAGTCCCTGCAAAGAGACCTCCACCGCCGCCGCCTCCAGCTCGTTCATCCAAACGATCCGTTTCCCCGGGATTATCGCCTTTGCTGCGTCCCGTTCCCGTCTCCGCATCCGGCTACACCTCCGATGCGTCGGGTTCCAGCGCTTCTCCTGCCAGACTTCCTCATCGTCGACCTGGATCTATTCCTGTCATCCATCTTGATGATTCTTCACCAGCATCACCGCCTAATGAAGGTGTGGCAGCTGTACTGCACAAATTCACGTGAGTACAAGATCATGTCGCTTATTAACTGTGGCACTGCATGCACGGACATGATACTTTCCCCGCGAAGACCTTGATAAGAGTTAAAGAATCCTTTTCTCAGAAAGGATGATGGAAAAGAAAGAAGTATTATCATGATGAACAGTTTCCGGACCGGATACCATGATGACATGTATTTCTTTTTCAATATCTTTTCTCGGAAAAGGACTTTTATAAGTCTTAAACTCTTATTAAGGTTTTTTCTGGAAAGATCTCACGTCATTCCGACATTGATCTCGTCCTGGACTGACGCCTCTCTTGAAGATCTTCTCCTCCCCCACTCCGGTCAAATGGCTCGCCAAGGATAACCTCTCAACCTAATCTTCTGTCAAGCCCGTCTCCACCTGCTGTTCCGCCCCGTCCTTCCAAATTGCCACCTCTTCATCCCCCTTCACGCACTCGCTTGTCTTCGTCAGCCGAAACATCGCCCACGATAATGCCCAGCGACAGTCCCTCCGTCCGAATACATAGTCCTTTCTCTGACGACGAATCTGAATCTGGAGCAGCGTCTAAATCTATATCCCAAATTAATGCCTCACCTTATACCCATCTCGGCACAGACTCAGACTCACTCATTTCCTTCGACACGCTCGACCCGCCGTCTAGCAACTCCAGCCGGGTTTCAAGTGAGAGCGACGTGAGCACAACCCACGCCTCGTCACTGCCCCTTCCTCCCCGACCTGCTCCCCCAAAGCCGCCACCCCGTCATCGCAGTACCATACAGCAGTCGGTTCCGGTAGAATCTCCGTCGAGTGCTTCCTCGACTCAGAGCAATCTCGTCCCGCCCCCTCTCCCTTCGCGCCGCCCGCCGCCCGCTGAAGACCATCGCGCCGCTCCAGCCCGCACTCCAGCCCGCAACTTTTCCATGCATCTGGACTCGGACACGCACGCCGGCACCTCGAGTGCCCCTCCGAATTTGGACCGCAAGCCGCCAGCGCTACGCCTTCCCCCGCCCCCGACACGCACCATCGCACCCGGCGACAAGCTACCACCCCCTCGACGCATGCCCTCGGACGAGTCGGACGAATCCGGTGCAGAGGAGGAAGATCTCAAGGCAAAGATCGCAGACACCATGCCCGACACGAGCCACTCGTCACGACGTCCCCCGACCATCTCTCCGCACGCCTACTCTGCCGCCGGCATCCCCGTGCCCGCGCACCAGGGCCTCGTCGCCACCGCCGGCCACATCGTCATCGTCGCGGCTCACGGGCACGTGCGCATCTTCGATCTCTCCGTCGCCGACAACCCGCTGTGGACGCACGACGGGCGCACGCTCGGTCTGAACAAGGAGTTGCGCCCGACTTGCCTTGAGTTTCGCTCGGGCAACCACACCGCGGACAAGGGCCGTTTCCTCTGGCTCGGCACCAAGGACGGCCACATCTTCGAGCTCAACCTCTCCGACGGCAGCATCGCCGGCACGCGGCTCTCCGCGCATGCGCACGCGATGACGCACATCCTGCGATACGGCAACGCGATGGTCACGCTGGACGGCGGCTTCGTGAGTAGCACTGTCGCACCACTGCAAGAACGGCGTTGCAGTCGAGGTCGAGCGTGGCCGCGCAGTAATGCCCAGCGCGATCGTTATCTTAGTGTAAAGAACCCGTACTGTAGTAAAATTGTTCGAAATGCAATACTAGCATGCGAAATCGGCCGAAGACTGAAGTTGAATGAAGGCGCCAAAGCTGACGCACGCGTCGAACTAAGTTTGAAGTCGCCGCGACTTGTGCGGGCAGCGATGAACGTGAAGCTGGACACCGTCAACTCCCACTTCGAGATCTCGTCACGGTGTCTGCAAACTGCTGCATCGAGCACAACCAACAATATTTGGTATGTGTTCCTCTACAGACTCACAGACCCGGCTGCGATCTATGCACCACTCCTCTTAATTCGAACGAGGCATCCCGCGTTTATCCATTCGAGTCGATGGTGCGCCCGACGCCGTCTCGTCGCCTCACATTCCCCAGCATCGAGACGACAGTCACTAACGTCTTGCAACCGCCCTAATCAGAATCCTGGAATCGGACCAATCTCGCTTGTCGCGCGTGTACACCGTCAACAACTCGGAAAGATAGCAGTCGACTGTCGAGATGCCGCCGTCGCTCGAGCATTCGCGATGTAAGGGCCGGCTGCTAACAGCTCGGCTCTATGCTTGGGATGCATCTTGATAGATTCAATATGGAGCTTATACGCCGGTGATCGTGGTCGCGCCCCATCGCGCTGATGATGTCGCGCATCAGCGCTGAAACCGTCGGTCAACTTCATCTACTCTGGACTTCATGTGCGGCGCCACTGCAACCAGGGCTTTGGAGTGAGAGCGGCGACGGCCACTGTCTCGGCTGTCCTACCACCATTCTCGAGGCTCGCAGCGCTTTGACGGTTACGCACGACGGCCACCAAGTGATCGCCCCGCGATGCAGCTCCGATGCTCTGAGAAAGGCGCTGCGGCCTCGGATCTGCCGTCCCCAGCGGCGGTTGCGCCTGTCGTGAGGTGCGCTTAGTGGAGCGATGTTACCGAGCATGGTGTCGAGACCATCGGCCACCAGGGCTCTGGCATGCGAGGGACGTTGGGCATTGTCTCAGCCATCCTTCTCCCATTCTCGAGGCCCACAGCGCCCCTCGCATGTGCAACGCCGGACGATGCACCCCACAAGCCCTGGGAAAGGTGACCGCGGTCTCTCGCTTCGGAATCACACAGTCTCAGGCAGCGTTGCGCCTGCCACTCTCGGTGCAGCAATGCCATCGTGGGCGCGGGATCAGCAAGACCACCGTCTCGGCCACCGTCTCGCCCCGACCGTGCCGCCTCGGATCCCCTCATGCCGCAGACGGAGCGCCGCCGATCTGGTCGACGCGCTCAAGTCCGTGAAAGCCCGCCTTTGGCAAGACTGCCGTATACCCGGCGACGGCACGCAGCCGTTACCAGACGATGCTGGGTGTCCTGCATGGTTCGCCTCAGCGTCGGTATGTCGCACGGCGCATCAACTGTCTATGGTAAGTAGCTAATCCTAATTCCGCCTGCTACTCCCGCTCATCGGATGTGCTTCAGCCCGCCAGATGCTGCCCCGTCGAGGGGAGAACAGCGATGCGAGAGCGAGAGCTCGGTCAGCGATGACATTGCCGTTTGCGAAGGGAGGCGGGACTCACCGATCTCACCGACCTCGAAAGAGATTTGCAAGCCTGCATCCTCCGGGCCTTCGCATCTCCCCATTCGAGGGCCAGCATGCACTGCGACACGGCGCAAGAGCGGAGCGCAGCCAAGGCCGGTGGAAGCCGCTCAGGCGCGTAGGTTCTGAAGTCAAGGTATGGTCACGGCATGGCGTGGGCCTCTTATACCGGAAAATTGGGGACGAAATGTCCGTTTTCTGCGAGTTTAGGTAAGTAGTTATCCAGCGCCACTCATTCCAATACAAAGCGACTCACGAGGATCCGTGCTCCCAAGATTTCATGCTTGGGTGCTGCAGAGTCGTACATTGAGCAGCGGCGGACCTGCGTCCAGGCGATGCGAGTGCTGATGATTCCCGTTGAAGATAGATCTTTCGCCAGTGGTCGCTAGCTCAAGTGAGTGTACATATTGTCGATAAATTACAATGCAAGAGAGCTTACCACCATCCAGAAGATGCCTTGCTCTCATGATACATTGTTGCCGCAAGTGTCCACTCTCCTGCGCGCCGACTTCGTGCAAGATGTGCTAGACGTAACATTCAGATCAGAAGTAGCCCGCTTACAGATTGCCTCGAATACCTTACGGGTCCTGCGTACCCTGACGGTCCTTGACGATGACGCCCTTGGTGTCTGCCGCGAATATCGAGGCTCGCATTACTTACAACGTGCTGCATCTGCGCCGCACGCCGTGAGTGCATACCACTTACGATGTATCCAATGGCGAATGGCCGCTTTGTCTATCGCACCGACTCGAGAGTGCCGAACAAGCCGTTCCTTGCTGCTTCCACCACCATTCCAAGCAGGACCCGCCCGTTCTTCGGCAGCTCCGTTCCGACGTGAGCTATCCATCGCCTGCCATCTTGGATGAGAGCCGTCATGGTTGGCCTCTATGGATGTTCATCACGTACCTCCGCAGGAATGGAAGTCTGTCAATGTCTACCCACCTCCTCGTGAGTGTGTTCCGGGGCGAAACATGAACCTTTAACTTCAAGGCCATGATCGCCAGCCTGAGCCAGTCAGCACGGCGCTTTCCGTGCTCATGATCCCTTCTATCCCCGCAACTCTTGTGCCCCATCTATCCCCGCTTCTCCTCCTCTGCATGCTCCATGTCCACGATCTTCACGCGCTTCGCTGTACCAGACCTTTCATCCGAGCAGAGCCATGAAGGTGAGCGGCATTACTGTTTGCGAAGGATGGCAAGGCTTACAAAAATGGTCCAGTTCGATTGAATGTCACAGACGACGTCATCCGCCTCTTTAGTTTGCAGTGCGTGGCCGTTTCAGGAACAAAGGAGACCAATCTTTTTCCGTAAACAAGATTTGGGGTCTAGGTAAGCCAATGCTGGATCTAGACTCGATTTAAATGAGCTGACCTTCTTTCGATGGAGCTTACTGCTCACTGCGAGCGTCATCGTCAAGTTACGCAGCACAGCACACACGCTAGATGAGACAGAGATGGTGAAAATTGCTGCGCTGCAGCAGTGCTGGACAAGGAGAAGACAGGCAAATGGCTGCTCGGGCACGCAATGGGGAACACCGTCGGGTGACCACTTGGGTGCGTGCTCAAAGCAGAGGCGTCGGAGCGCACATGGGCCACGATAGAATGGACGGGATGAAGGCCATGCATGGCATTGACCAGGTGTGTTTGTGTCTGAAATGTGGAGCATCCGCATTCACCTCCCTTCCAGAGAACGAGCCACACTGGCATCATTGTCATTAAATGAGCCAGAATGCATGCCGGCACGAGCTGCGATAATCGCACTTTTGCATCGGCAATGCATGGGAAAAGGCTCCGGAACTGGCCGTGGTGACAAGCACATTATTGTCGCGAAGGTGATATCACGAGGATGCAGGCGTTAGGAGTGTGGAGGTGGATGGAGACCTAACGCGATGCAGGTGAGTTCGTGTTTCGAACAGCCGGCGCCCATCCTTACCTCTCATCTAACTCAGCTCACGATGACAAGCCAGCATCTCTGCGCCAGTGTCACCATCCCAGAGCGCATACAGAGAGCACGAGACGGGATCGCTGGGTGGCTGCAGTGCAAGCACGAGGGTTATGGACGATGAAAGTGGGCGAAAGACCCGTACAATAGGAATCATGCCTGCAAAGCTAGAGCGGGCATCAGACACGAGCGTGGCATCACAAGGAGAATGATGAAGTAATATGGTGAGTCACCATTCCAGACCATCACTGCAGGGACACGTACTCTCCGGCATCTGTGACTGAATAATTCAAGCTGACGAGTTTCAAATGGATGGCTTATGTGTATCGGTTGTGTTGCATTGTTGCCGGACGAGCATCCGGGCTTTGGCTGCAGAAGTTCCTCCAAGGGAATGGATGTGTGATATGACAAAGTGACTGCTTAGTGACGGGGAATGGGCAGCTAGGAAGCCGACTCTTGACAATGCTTTGGAACAGGCTTATTTTTGTTGTCATCTGCTTCCAAGCACCGTAATTTGCTCTACGGATTCTCTCTTGGCCATCTCGGGATTTCTTTCCCAGAACTTCATCATCGAGCAGCACCTGCACATCTATCAAGTGGTCTAGATACCAGATAGCTATTTTTCATGAATCTGCCAATGACGGACACCATGTGATCCACCGGTGACTCAATCACTCATGCAGCTTACAACTGGGATGAATAGAATTTGAGTCAGCTTTCCGAGATCAGTTTGCCGCTGTCAACGGCCTCCGCCGTCAACCCTGTTTTACTTGCCTGTTGCCGGTTGTCATGTACAATCCAGACAAATGTCAGGCTGTCGGTGAAGTCTGTTCTGCAAGTGATCATGTCACCGTATTTTAGAGTCTATGAGAATTCCAACACATTTCACCTGTTCACAGAAGGATTTTGAGTTCTAAGTCACTTTCCTTGCATTTAAAAAATTGAGTGGTGCGAGAGGATGGAACGTCAGTCAGCTTTCCAAACATGGTGCAAGATCTCTCCAGTCATCCTCTTTCGCCGAAGCAATCTCACCATACCAAGGCAAGTGGGAACTGTAAGTGGCCGCTTTTGATGTGAGCATCAGCCGGTTATACTAATAGATTGATAGATAATGGCTTAGCGGTGACCAAGCTGTCCGATAGCGACCTTCGCTCTCGAGTTCGATGGCACATCCATGCCTCTCTCGGTGCGCACTCGACTTTGTTCCTCGATCGTTGTACTTTCGAACCGAAAACTGACTGTGAACTTTTGCTAGTGCGCACATCAGGAGATCCATCAGCAAAGATGTCATGGGCGCATTACTGGGATCGGGTTGTCGTGCCCTATAGGGTTGATGTTGAAGGGTGGCCAGTTCATTACGCACCATTTCGAGATCTCAGCAAATACTCCCTTGCGCACGGCCCGCTGGTACGGCTTCTCCGGTCATGGGAACGGGGTCACACGTACTTCAGGAAGCTCACCGAAGATGAATTCTTGGCACGGCGGGAGGAGCGTCGAGCCCGAGGCGAGTTGCTTCCAAAGCCAAAGGCAACGCGTGTCGACTCCGGAGAGTCACGGCCGCATTGCCAGAAGAAGAAGCGTAAACGTACAACAAAGACCGATCGCTGGGTTGAGTCGGACAATGAGTTCGCGTAGAGTTGTTGTAGACATGTTCATTCCGTGCAGAGTTACGCGAAAAGCAACAGTACCGTAATCGAGGCTCGTGTCACGGCACAGACGTAAGAGAGGGTGGAAGGATTTTATCCGCACCGAAAAACGGAAGGTTCGGGCTCAGGGACACGGAGGAAGGGTTGCTCCGCGTGGTGCATTAAATGCACGGACAGCTGTCCGTGCCCCCGTTTCCCTCGCTGTATCTCCCTCGTTCCATCATGCTCACAATGCTCCGCAGTGCATTGTCCCTGGTATGTGTTAGTCTGGTTTCTCCCCTCATCTCTGTCCTGACGTTGTTCCCAGAGCTGTTTCTAGCCGCGAACATTACCTATCGACGTCGACATGCCCTCAACGCATCGCGCCACGCTCACCGCAAAGCCCTGTCCTCGCGGTCGATCTCGTCAATCTCAGCCGCTCGCGCTGTCGTAGCCGCTCCCATTGGAGTCGGTCTCGCAGCGAGCGGCGAGCAGATTGTCGACATCGCACGGGCAGAGGCGTGGACGGGACAGGACGGCGACAACGAGCGATCCTGCGCACCGCGAGGCGTCATGGCCAGGTGCGGGCACTGTCACTGGTCGCCGTCCATGAGCGCATCGGTCGCATCGCACAGACGTTCCCGGTGCGGCTTTTTTTTTCGAGTAGGCTGAGAGCGCCAGTGACTTACTTTCTGTGGAAACCAGACTCCCGTGTGGATGAGGCTGGCCTCGCAGCAAGCAGGACCTGGGCAACTATGCCCTTGATTCGACAACGTCGATCGCGTGTCACCGGCGTACTGGGCGAAGTCGCACCATCGCCTTCATTTCGAGTCCTACCAGCGGCTCTCGACGGCTTTTAGTTTCCAGCCATGCGGAGAACGGCAGACGCGCGTGCACAGTCAATCATTCGGGGCGTTGTCTGCGCGCTGGACCGAGCTCACCTCGCTGGCCGCGCGAACGTCGTGCCTAGTGTACACGCGGGGGGTTCCTGGTACGTGTTTTGTCAGTGCTTTCTGGTTGCGAGATGCTTACCTTCGCTTCGTAGATCGCTATCGGCGGTTTCACGCCATCACTGTCACATGCATCGAGAGGGGTTTCTCGATGCTGATGATGCGCGCGGGGCCGGGCAAAGTCCAGCAAACGTTGCTGGGTTACGGACGTCGTTTGCGTGCAGTCTGCGAAGGAAGGGGAGAGATACCAGTGAGTGTTTCGTACGAATATTGAGCTGGCGATATTGGGACTCACGCAACACCCAGATATGTCGCTTTCCGTCGCCGTTTCGCAGGGTTCGGAGGTCGTTGCCGAGCAGCCCTGCGCGCTCGCACCATAACTCATCGGAGTCGGCATCGACGGGTCTCCGTCGACGCTGAAGGCGCTCATACGCCGTAGCCGGGCTGCGCCCGGCTTAGGCGTGTGTAAGAGAGTTGCAACTTTGGCCCGAGCTGAGCGGTTCTACGCAGCCCGGTGAGTGTCTCAAGGTGACATTAGCCGACCCGAATGGCCACTCACCAGACCCTCAGAAACCCCCGAGTTTTCGTCTTTTTCCCAAAATCCAATGGCCCGCGCCGAGCGGCCTCCACGCTCGTAGAACAAGGTTTCGGAGTCAGCGTCGACGGATCTCCGTCGACGCTCAAGGCATATGCGCGGGCGCCGGGCGTAGCCCGGCGCACAGCTTCACATCGTCGATCACGTCTGCATGCCACATAGTGAGTCCTTCGTACTGACATGAGCCGAGTGAAGATAGGACTTACGGAAGCCGTAGCAGCAATTCCGTCCCTTTCCCCACAGAATTCGAAGCCCTGCGACGGGCGGCGCCCGCCGCTCAGAAATAGTATATCGTTATCGACAGTCCGTTGACGTCGATGGTGCCAGTGCGAGCACTGAGCACAGTGCAGCGCGCGTGCTTCTGCGACAGGTGAGTCGCGCCCATTTCGACATGGAAGTACACTGACTTCATTTTTTCGGCCTGCCAGTGCTTTTTCGACGTTCGTTCCATCCTGTGATCCGGTCGGTGCGGCCCCGTGACGCCTCCAAGGGCGTCATCGTCAAGTACGTGGCGGTGGAACCACGTCGGAGGGATTGAGAGATGGTTTAGAGGGCGCGAGAGGAGAGATCTATGGATCAGTGAGTGGGTCGCGCGAGTCTCAGTGATAGTCAACTCACATGTTTCGAAGATGATACACTCTTGAGTTCCTCACCGTTTTCACGCGACAACGCTGGCACCGCGCTGCGGACCACCAAGGGCGTCATCGTCAAGTATCGGGGTGACGCGTCTCGCTTTCGGATTCTGCGCCGCTCGGGCACAGCGCCGTCTTGCGTCCGTCGACGAGCGCACGTGGAGACCTCGAGGCGGCGACGTCATGGCGTGAACGCGGTCGCGGTCTGGATCCGTGCATCATGCTCGGGGCCTGCTTCGATGTCGCGTGAGGTGACGTCGAGCGTCATCGTCAGGTCTGACGCCTTCTGCGAGTCTGGTGAGCGTTTCGTACGCGAATTAGCCGAGATTCAAAAATGCTCACCTACAGCCCTTGAAAGGTAGAATGTCTTGTTCAAAAAGGCCCTCGCGGCGAGCGGTAATGTCTTCGGCGTGGGCTAGCCTTCGAAGACGACGTCAGCGGGAACCCGCTGACGCACCCCAATTCCGAGTCGCCTCCTGCCCATATTCGTCGCCGCTCGACTGCATTTATCCGCGCGCTTCTTCGCTTTCCGCGCGATTCGTGTCGCGGTCTGCCATCGTGCTTGAAGAGACGGATACGTCGCGCCATGACGCGGACGCGCCATCCGTTCAACGCTGGCCTCCTGATGCTGCTGCGAGTGACAGAGGGCGTCATCATCAAGTTTGAGGGCGGAGGGCGCGCCGTCTCATGCATCACGGCTGCGCGCTTCTGCACGAGGACGCATGTAGTCGCGTGGATGGTCTTTTCCGATGGGTAAGTGGGCTGCAAATGCCTAGAGCGAGCGCGGTCTCACGCTTTTCGACAGTTACGGTCCCCGCGGACTCGTCCTCGCTCCCTCACTGGACCTTCTCGCCCGCGACCATCGGTGCCTTCGCCCGCAAGGCCTTGCTTGTTCCACTCCGTCGCCCACGCCGTCCGGCGTAATGAGGCGACATCGTCAAGTTCGCGCTTGGACTCGCAATTGCGGGGACATGAGGCGCCGGGGAATCACTTTCACGCCTCCGTCGACTTGGGCGCCCACCAAAACGTGAGCGGCGGCAGGCGCTCGGCGCTCGGCAGACACGCTTCGCGTCACCTCGTCCAGGTCTGGCGCAGCAGCCATCGACGACATCTCGCGCCCGGTCTCTCAGGGATGCGGGGGACGTCATCGTCAAGTTACGTGGAGTGCGGGGGGACTGTGTGTGCTCGGTGAGTCTCCTGTGGGTTCGGATCGGGGGTTACCTACTTACCTAGCCTCACTGTGCAGCTTTCGGACCCTCGCCGTCGCGACCTCAGCCCGATACCGCCTTCGCTCCGTCGCGCACCGCCCGAACTTAGCGGGAACTGGCTTATCGCGCGGCTTCGAGTCCTGGGATGCAGCCGCCCCGTCGCCCGCTGGTGGGCGTCGTCGTCAAGTTACGGGGAGTGCGAGCGGGCTGTATGCTCACGGTGAGTATCGCGCGCCCTCTGACTCCGAGAGTGACTTACCGAGCTGCAGGTGCCCGCCACGCAGCACGGGCGCGCGACATCGCGGCTCCGGATCTGTTCGCGTCGGCGTCATCGTCAAGTTACGCGTGTCGGTGAGTGTCTGTTCATGCGCATTTGGAGCGACCGACTCACCCACCTCGCGCAGCCGACCCAGCTCGACGTCGCCATCCCGCGCCCGATGGTCCCGCGCATCCTCGCGTTGATGCGAAAGGCGTCGTCGTCAAGTCACGGCGGACGGGGCAGACGGCGCCGAGTTGGTTTCTGCGCAGTCCGCGAGGTGATGCCCGCCGCGCCGCGCCGCGGGCCTCTCGACCGCCGACCTTCGAGATTGTGGTCGTGGGAGCATTGACTTGTGTGCGCTCGCATCGGCAGGGACGTCATCGTCAAGTTACGGCTGACGGGATAGGCGGCGCTGGGTCGGGTTTTTACGCCGTGCGTGAGGTCGTCCCCGCCGCGACGCGTGTCCGGCCGTCGAGACCTCGCTCCTCTATCGGACTCTCGACCGCTGATCGTCGAATTGCGGTCGTGGCGGCGTCGATTCGCGAGGAGTTGCAGGGGCGTCATCGTCAAGTTACGGCGCTAGCGGCTGGTGAGTCTCCTGTTTTCTGGAAATCGGAAATATCGACTCACCGATGCACAGGACGTCTCCGGCGTGGTAACTCGATTTCTGCGTCGCTCGAGGGGCTCGGCGGCGCTGCTGTAGCGCGTTCGAGGGGCTTGTTCCGCGTGCTTTCCGCGGCTCGGAGATGGTTTACGGGGGAGACGCCGTAGAAATGCGAGGCGGAGTGGGTAGATAGCGCGAAAAAGACCTGAAAACGGCGCGAAAAAGGCCGGGGAAAAGAGAAAAAGGAAGTGAGCATGGCAGCAGTCGAGCGAGCGAGCGAGCTAAGCGTGAATCGAGCGCAGTAAGCGAGAGCAAACCACGCAGCGGTGGCGTCCAAGGGGCTTGTGTGTGTAGAAAGAAAGAATAAGACTAAGTCCTCACTTTGCCCTCGGTGGGTTCGAACGACAGAGCGAGCAAGCGCAGGAAACGCGTTTGGCGGGGAAAGGAGAGCATCGAGATCGCCGGGACGAGGCGCCCGAGTAGCGACGGGCGTCAAGTCGCGCTTCTCGGAAACCTCCTTCCTCCTGCTCTCACAACTTGACATCCTCCCCACCGACCACCGACCACCGACCACCGCGACCACCACAACCTTCTCGACACTGTAGACCAATTACGGTCAGCGAAACTCTGATGCTGTGGTCTCTGGTCGCCTTATCCCAGCATTCATCCAATGGCATCACCTCAGAACATAGAGTCTACGCCGCCGCCCGCCGTGAGCAGTCTGCGCTCTAGGTTCGAGAAGCTGGCATTGGACACGTCCCAGACATCGATACCGAAATCCCAACCGAACGGTCGAGATCACCTCTTACCACAGGCAGGCAGTCCACGCCCGCGCGCCTTGTCCAACCCGGACGAGATGTCTGCTCCGCACCATCACCATGCCCCCAGTTCATCTGTATCATCCGACGTTCGAGTCCCTGCAAAGAGACCTCCACCGCCGCCGCCTCCAGCTCGTTCATCCAAACGATCCGTTTCCCCGGGATTATCGCCTTTGCTGCGTCCCGTTCCCGTCTCCGCATCCGGCTACACCTCCGATGCGTCGGGTTCCAGCGCTTCTCCTGCCAGACTTCCTCATCGTCGACCTGGATCTATTCCTGTCATCCATCTTGATGATTCTTCACCAGCATCACCGCCTAATGAAGGTGTGGCAGCTGTACTGCACAAATTCACGTGAGTACAAGATCATGTCGCTTATTAACTGTGGCACTGCATGCACGGACATGATACTTTCCCCGCGAAGACCTTGATAAGAGTTAAAGAATCCTTTTCTCAGAAAGGATGATGGAAAAGAAAGAAGTATTATCATGATGAACAGTTTCCGGACCGGATACCATGATGACATGTATTTCTTTTTCAATATCTTTTCTCGGAAAAGGACTTTTATAAGTCTTAAACTCTTATTAAGGTTTTTTCTGGAAAGATCTCACGTCATTCCGACATTGATCTCGTCCTGGACTGACGCCTCTCTTGAAGATCTTCTCCTCCCCCACTCCGGTCAAATGGCTCGCCAAGGATAACCTCTCAACCTAATCTTCTGTCAAGCCCGTCTCCACCTGCTGTTCCGCCCCGTCCTTCCAAATTGCCACCTCTTCATCCCCCTTCACGCACTCGCTTGTCTTCGTCAGCCGAAACATCGCCCACGATAATGCCCAGCGACAGTCCCTCCGTCCGAATACATAGTCCTTTCTCTGACGACGAATCTGAATCTGGAGCAGCGTCTAAATCTATATCCCAAATTAATGCCTCACCTTATACCCATCTCGGCACAGACTCAGACTCACTCATTTCCTTCGACACGCTCGACCCGCCGTCTAGCAACTCCAGCCGGGTTTCAAGTGAGAGCGACGTGAGCACAACCCACGCCTCGTCACTGCCCCTTCCTCCCCGACCTGCTCCCCCAAAGCCGCCACCCCGTCATCGCAGTACCATACAGCAGTCGGTTCCGGTAGAATCTCCGTCGAGTGCTTCCTCGACTCAGAGCAATCTCGTCCCGCCCCCTCTCCCTTCGCGCCGCCCGCCGCCCGCTGAAGACCATCGCGCCGCTCCAGCCCGCACTCCAGCCCGCAACTTTTCCATGCATCTGGACTCGGACACGCACGCCGGCACCTCGAGTGCCCCTCCGAATTTGGACCGCAAGCCGCCAGCGCTACGCCTTCCCCCGCCCCCGACACGCACCATCGCACCCGGCGACAAGCTACCACCCCCTCGACGCATGCCCTCGGACGAGTCGGACGAATCCGGTGCAGAGGAGGAAGATCTCAAGGCAAAGATCGCAGACACCATGCCCGACACGAGCCACTCGTCACGACGTCCCCCGACCATCTCTCCGCACGCCTACTCTGCCGCCGGCATCCCCGTGCCCGCGCACCAGGGCCTCGTCGCCACCGCCGGCCACATCGTCATCGTCGCGGCTCACGGGCACGTGCGCATCTTCGATCTCTCCGTCGCCGACAACCCGCTGTGGACGCACGACGGGCGCACGCTCGGTCTGAACAAGGAGTTGCGCCCGACTTGCCTTGAGTTTCGCTCGGGCAACCACACCGCGGACAAGGGCCGTTTCCTCTGGCTCGGCACCAAGGACGGCCACATCTTCGAGCTCAACCTCTCCGACGGCAGCATCGCCGGCACGCGGCTCTCCGCGCATGCGCACGCGATGACGCACATCCTGCGATACGGCAACGCGATGGTCACGCTGGACGGCGGCTTCGTGAGTAGCACTGTCGCACCACTGCAAGAACGGCGTTGCAGTCGAGGTCGAGCGTGGCCGCGCAGTAATGCCCAGCGCGATCGTTATCTTAGTGTAAAGAACCCGTACTGTAGTAAAATTGTTCGAAATGCAATACTAGCATGCGAAATCGGCCGAAGACTGAAGTTGAATGAAGGCGCCAAAGCTGACGCACGCGTCGAACTAAGTTTGAAGTCGCCGCGACTTGTGCGGGCAGCGATGAACGTGAAGCTGGACACCGTCAACTCCCACTTCGAGATCTCGTCACGGTGTCTGCAAACTGCTGCATCGAGCACAACCAACAATATTTGGTATGTGTTCCTCTACAGACTCACAGACCCGGCTGCGATCTATGCACCACTCCTCTTAATTCGAACGAGGCATCCCGCGTTTATCCATTCGAGTCGATGGTGCGCCCGACGCCGTCTCGTCGCCTCACATTCCCCAGCATCGAGACGACAGTCACTAACGTCTTGCAACCGCCCTAATCAGAATCCTGGAATCGGACCAATCTCGCTTGTCGCGCGTGTACACCGTCAACAACTCGGAAAGATAGCAGTCGACTGTCGAGATGCCGCCGTCGCTCGAGCATTCGCGATGTAAGGGCCGGCTGCTAACAGCTCGGCTCTATGCTTGGGATGCATCTTGATAGATTCAATATGGAGCTTATACGCCGGTGATCGTGGTCGCGCCCCATCGCGCTGATGATGTCGCGCATCAGCGCTGAAACCGTCGGTCAACTTCATCTACTCTGGACTTCATGTGCGGCGCCACTGCAACCAGGGCTTTGGAGTGAGAGCGGCGACGGCCACTGTCTCGGCTGTCCTACCACCATTCTCGAGGCTCGCAGCGCTTTGACGGTTACGCACGACGGCCACCAAGTGATCGCCCCGCGATGCAGCTCCGATGCTCTGAGAAAGGCGCTGCGGCCTCGGATCTGCCGTCCCCAGCGGCGGTTGCGCCTGTCGTGAGGTGCGCTTAGTGGAGCGATGTTACCGAGCATGGTGTCGAGACCATCGGCCACCAGGGCTCTGGCATGCGAGGGACGTTGGGCATTGTCTCAGCCATCCTTCTCCCATTCTCGAGGCCCACAGCGCCCCTCGCATGTGCAACGCCGGACGATGCACCCCACAAGCCCTGGGAAAGGTGACCGCGGTCTCTCGCTTCGGAATCACACAGTCTCAGGCAGCGTTGCGCCTGCCACTCTCGGTGCAGCAATGCCATCGTGGGCGCGGGATCAGCAAGACCACCGTCTCGGCCACCGTCTCGCCCCGACCGTGCCGCCTCGGATCCCCTCATGCCGCAGACGGAGCGCCGCCGATCTGGTCGACGCGCTCAAGTCCGTGAAAGCCCGCCTTTGGCAAGACTGCCGTATACCCGGCGACGGCACGCAGCCGTTACCAGACGATGCTGGGTGTCCTGCATGGTTCGCCTCAGCGTCGGTATGTCGCACGGCGCATCAACTGTCTATGGTAAGTAGCTAATCCTAATTCCGCCTGCTACTCCCGCTCATCGGATGTGCTTCAGCCCGCCAGATGCTGCCCCGTCGAGGGGAGAACAGCGATGCGAGAGCGAGAGCTCGGTCAGCGATGACATTGCCGTTTGCGAAGGGAGGCGGGACTCACCGATCTCACCGACCTCGAAAGAGATTTGCAAGCCTGCATCCTCCGGGCCTTCGCATCTCCCCATTCGAGGGCCAGCATGCACTGCGACACGGCGCAAGAGCGGAGCGCAGCCAAGGCCGGTGGAAGCCGCTCAGGCGCGTAGGTTCTGAAGTCAAGGTATGGTCACGGCATGGCGTGGGCCTCTTATACCGGAAAATTGGGGACGAAATGTCCGTTTTCTGCGAGTTTAGGTAAGTAGTTATCCAGCGCCACTCATTCCAATACAAAGCGACTCACGAGGATCCGTGCTCCCAAGATTTCATGCTTGGGTGCTGCAGAGTCGTACATTGAGCAGCGGCGGACCTGCGTCCAGGCGATGCGAGTGCTGATGATTCCCGTTGAAGATAGATCTTTCGCCAGTGGTCGCTAGCTCAAGTGAGTGTACATATTGTCGATAAATTACAATGCAAGAGAGCTTACCACCATCCAGAAGATGCCTTGCTCTCATGATACATTGTTGCCGCAAGTGTCCACTCTCCTGCGCGCCGACTTCGTGCAAGATGTGCTAGACGTAACATTCAGATCAGAAGTAGCCCGCTTACAGATTGCCTCGAATACCTTACGGGTCCTGCGTACCCTGACGGTCCTTGACGATGACGCCCTTGGTGTCTGCCGCGAATATCGAGGCTCGCATTACTTACAACGTGCTGCATCTGCGCCGCACGCCGTGAGTGCATACCACTTACGATGTATCCAATGGCGAATGGCCGCTTTGTCTATCGCACCGACTCGAGAGTGCCGAACAAGCCGTTCCTTGCTGCTTCCACCACCATTCCAAGCAGGACCCGCCCGTTCTTCGGCAGCTCCGTTCCGACGTGAGCTATCCATCGCCTGCCATCTTGGATGAGAGCCGTCATGGTTGGCCTCTATGGATGTTCATCACGTACCTCCGCAGGAATGGAAGTCTGTCAATGTCTACCCACCTCCTCGTGAGTGTGTTCCGGGGCGAAACATGAACCTTTAACTTCAAGGCCATGATCGCCAGCCTGAGCCAGTCAGCACGGCGCTTTCCGTGCTCATGATCCCTTCTATCCCCGCAACTCTTGTGCCCCATCTATCCCCGCTTCTCCTCCTCTGCATGCTCCATGTCCACGATCTTCACGCGCTTCGCTGTACCAGACCTTTCATCCGAGCAGAGCCATGAAGGTGAGCGGCATTACTGTTTGCGAAGGATGGCAAGGCTTACAAAAATGGTCCAGTTCGATTGAATGTCACAGACGACGTCATCCGCCTCTTTAGTTTGCAGTGCGTGGCCGTTTCAGGAACAAAGGAGACCAATCTTTTTCCGTAAACAAGATTTGGGGTCTAGGTAAGCCAATGCTGGATCTAGACTCGATTTAAATGAGCTGACCTTCTTTCGATGGAGCTTACTGCTCACTGCGAGCGTCATCGTCAAGTTACGCAGCACAGCACACACGCTAGATGAGACAGAGATGGTGAAAATTGCTGCGCTGCAGCAGTGCTGGACAAGGAGAAGACAGGCAAATGGCTGCTCGGGCACGCAATGGGGAACACCGTCGGGTGACCACTTGGGTGCGTGCTCAAAGCAGAGGCGTCGGAGCGCACATGGGCCACGATAGAATGGACGGGATGAAGGCCATGCATGGCATTGACCAGGTGTGTTTGTGTCTGAAATGTGGAGCATCCGCATTCACCTCCCTTCCAGAGAACGAGCCACACTGGCATCATTGTCATTAAATGAGCCAGAATGCATGCCGGCACGAGCTGCGATAATCGCACTTTTGCATCGGCAATGCATGGGAAAAGGCTCCGGAACTGGCCGTGGTGACAAGCACATTATTGTCGCGAAGGTGATATCACGAGGATGCAGGCGTTAGGAGTGTGGAGGTGGATGGAGACCTAACGCGATGCAGGTGAGTTCGTGTTTCGAACAGCCGGCGCCCATCCTTACCTCTCATCTAACTCAGCTCACGATGACAAGCCAGCATCTCTGCGCCAGTGTCACCATCCCAGAGCGCATACAGAGAGCACGAGACGGGATCGCTGGGTGGCTGCAGTGCAAGCACGAGGGTTATGGACGATGAAAGTGGGCGAAAGACCCGTACAATAGGAATCATGCCTGCAAAGCTAGAGCGGGCATCAGACACGAGCGTGGCATCACAAGGAGAATGATGAAGTAATATGGTGAGTCACCATTCCAGACCATCACTGCAGGGACACGTACTCTCCGGCATCTGTGACTGAATAATTCAAGCTGACGAGTTTCAAATGGATGGCTTATGTGTATCGGTTGTGTTGCATTGTTGCCGGACGAGCATCCGGGCTTTGGCTGCAGAAGTTCCTCCAAGGGAATGGATGTGTGATATGACAAAGTGACTGCTTAGTGACGGGGAATGGGCAGCTAGGAAGCCGACTCTTGACAATGCTTTGGAACAGGCTTATTTTTGTTGTCATCTGCTTCCAAGCACCGTAATTTGCTCTACGGATTCTCTCTTGGCCATCTCGGGATTTCTTTCCCAGAACTTCATCATCGAGCAGCACCTGCACATCTATCAAGTGGTCTAGATACCAGATAGCTATTTTTCATGAATCTGCCAATGACGGACACCATGTGATCCACCGGTGACTCAATCACTCATGCAGCTTACAACTGGGATGAATAGAATTTGAGTCAGCTTTCCGAGATCAGTTTGCCGCTGTCAACGGCCTCCGCCGTCAACCCTGTTTTACTTGCCTGTTGCCGGTTGTCATGTACAATCCAGACAAATGTCAGGCTGTCGGTGAAGTCTGTTCTGCAAGTGATCATGTCACCGTATTTTAGAGTCTATGAGAATTCCAACACATTTCACCTGTTCACAGAAGGATTTTGAGTTCTAAGTCACTTTCCTTGCATTTAAAAAATTGAGTGGTGCGAGAGGATGGAACGTCAGTCAGCTTTCCAAACATGGTGCAAGATCTCTCCAGTCATCCTCTTTCGCCGAAGCAATCTCACCATACCAAGGCAAGTGGGAACTGTAAGTGGCCGCTTTTGATGTGAGCATCAGCCGGTTATACTAATAGATTGATAGATAATGGCTTAGCGGTGACCAAGCTGTCCGATAGCGACCTTCGCTCTCGAGTTCGATGGCACATCCATGCCTCTCTCGGTGCGCACTCGACTTTGTTCCTCGATCGTTGTACTTTCGAACCGAAAACTGACTGTGAACTTTTGCTAGTGCGCACATCAGGAGATCCATCAGCAAAGATGTCATGGGCGCATTACTGGGATCGGGTTGTCGTGCCCTATAGGGTTGATGTTGAAGGGTGGCCAGTTCATTACGCACCATTTCGAGATCTCAGCAAATACTCCCTTGCGCACGGCCCGCTGGTACGGCTTCTCCGGTCATGGGAACGGGGTCACACGTACTTCAGGAAGCTCACCGAAGATGAATTCTTGGCACGGCGGGAGGAGCGTCGAGCCCGAGGCGAGTTGCTTCCAAAGCCAAAGGCAACGCGTGTCGACTCCGGAGAGTCACGGCCGCATTGCCAGAAGAAGAAGCGTAAACGTACAACAAAGACCGATCGCTGGGTTGAGTCGGACAATGAGTTCGCGTAGAGTTGTTGTAGACATGTTCATTCCGTGCAGAGTTACGCGAAAAGCAACAGTACCGTAATCGAGGCTCGTGTCACGGCACAGACGTAAGAGAGGGTGGAAGGATTTTATCCGCACCGAAAAACGGAAGGTTCGGGCTCAGGGACACGGAGGAAGGGTTGCTCCGCGTGGTGCATTAAATGCACGGACAGCTGTCCGTGCCCCCGTTTCCCTCGCTGTATCTCCCTCGTTCCATCATGCTCACAATGCTCCGCAGTGCATTGTCCCTGGTATGTGTTAGTCTGGTTTCTCCCCTCATCTCTGTCCTGACGTTGTTCCCAGAGCTGTTTCTAGCCGCGAACATTACCTATCGACGTCGACATGCCCTCAACGCATCGCGCCACGCTCACCGCAAAGCCCTGTCCTCGCGGTCAATCTCGTCAATCTCAGCCGCTCGCGCTGTCGTAGCCGCTCCCATTGGAGTCGGTCTCGCAGCGAGCGGCGAGCAGATTGTCGACATCGCACGGGCAGAGGCGTGGACGGGACAGGACGGCGACAACGAGCGATCCTGCGCACCGCGAGGCGTCATGGCCAGGTGCGGGCACTGTCACTGGTCGCCGTCCATGAGCGCATCGGTCGCATCGCACAGACGTTCCCGGTGCGGCTTTTTTTTCGAGTAGGCTGAGAGCGCCAGTGACTTACTTTCTGTGGAAACCAGACTCCCGTGTGGATGAGGCTGGCCTCGCAGCAAGCAGGACCTGGGCAACTATGCCCTTGATTCGACAACGTCGATCGCGTGTCACCGGCGTACTGGGCGAAGTCGCACCATCGCCTTCATTTCGAGTCCTACCAGCGGCTCTCGACGGCTTTTAGTTTCCAGCCATGCGGAGAACGGCAGACGCGCGTGCACAGTCAATCATTCGGGGCGTTGTCTGCGCGCTGGACCGAGCTCACCTCGCTGGCCGCGCGAACGTCGTGCCTAGTGTACACGCGGGGGGTTCCTGGTACGTGTTTTGTCAGTGCTTTCTGGTTGCGAGATGCTTACCTTCGCTTCGTAGATCGCTATCGGCGGTTTCACGCCATCACTGTCACATGCATCGAGAGGGGTTTCTCGATGCTGATGATGCGCGCGGGGCCGGGCAAAGTCCAGCAAACGTTGCTGGGTTACGGACGTCGTTTGCGTGCAGTCTGCGAAGGAAGGGGAGAGATACCAGTGAGTGTTTCGTACGAATATTGAGCTGGCGATATTGGGACTCACGCAACACCCAGATATGTCGCTTTCCGTCGCCGTTTCGCAGGGTTCGGAGGTCGTTGCCGAGCAGCCCTGCGCGCTCGCACCATAACTCATCGGAGTCGGCATCGACGGGTCTCCGTCGACGCTGAAGGCGCTCATACGCCGTAGCCGGGCTGCGCCCGGCTTAGGCGTGTGTAAGAGAGTTGCAACTTTGGCCCGAGCTGAGCGGTTCTACGCAGCCCGGTGAGTGTCTCAAGGTGACATTAGCCGACCCGAATGGCCACTCACCAGACCCTCAGAAACCCCCGAGTTTTCGTCTTTTTCCCAAAATCCAATGGCCCGCGCCGAGCGGCCTCCACGCTCGTAGAACAAGGTTTCGGAGTCAGCGTCGACGGATCTCCGTCGACGCTCAAGGCATATGCGCGGGCGCCGGGCGTAGCCCGGCGCACAGCTTCACATCGTCGATCACGTCTGCATGCCACATAGTGAGTCCTTCGTACTGACATGAGCCGAGTGAAGATAGGACTTACGGAAGCCGTAGCAGCAATTCCGTCCCTTTCCCCACAGAATTCGAAGCCCTGCGACGGGCGGCGCCCGCCGCTCAGAAATAGTATATCGTTATCGACAGTCCGTTGACGTCGATGGTGCCAGTGCGAGCACTGAGCACAGTGCAGCGCGCGTGCTTCTGCGACAGGTGAGTCGCGCCCATTTCGACATGGAAGTACACTGACTTCATTTTTTCGGCCTGCCAGTGCTTTTTCGACGTTCGTTCCATCCTGTGATCCGGTCGGTGCGGCCCCGTGACGCCTCCAAGGGCGTCATCGTCAAGTACGTGGCGGTGGAACCACGTCGGAGGGATTGAGAGATGGTTTAGAGGGCGCGAGAGGAGAGATCTATGGATCAGTGAGTGGGTCGCGCGAGTCTCAGTGATAGTCAACTCACATGTTTCGAAGATGATACACTCTTGAGTTCCTCACCGTTTTTCACGCGACAACGCTGGCACCGCGCTGCGGACCACCAAGGGCGTCCATCGTCAAGTATCGGGGTGACGCGTCTCGCTTTCGGATTCTGCGCCGCTCGGGCACAGCGCCGTCTTGCGTCCGTCGACGAGCGCACGTGGAGACCTCGAGGCGGCGACGTCATGGCGTGAACGCGGTCGCGGTCTGGATCCGTGCATCATGCTCGGGGCCTGCTTCGATGTCGCGTGAGGTGACGTCGAGCGTCATCGTCAGGTCTGACGCCTTCTGCCGAGTCTGGTGAGCGTTTCGTACGCGAATTAGCCGAGAGTCAAAAATGCTCACCTACAGCCCTTGAAAGGTAGAATGTCTTGTTCAAAAAGGCCCTCGCGGCGAGCGGTAATGTCTTCGGCGTGGGCTAGCCTTCGAAGACGACGTCAGCGGGAACCCGCTGACGCACCCCAATTCCGAGTCGCCTCCTGCCCATATTCGTCGCCGCTCGACTGCATTTATCCGCGCGCTTCTTCGCTTTCCGCGCGATTCGTGTCGCGGTCTGCCATCGTGCTTGAAGAGACGGATACGTCGCGCCATGACGCGGACGCGCCATCCGTTCAACGCTGGCCTCCTGATGCTGCTGCGAGTGACAGAGGGCGTCATCATCAAGTTTGAGGGCGGAGGGCGCGCCGTCTCATGCATCACGGCTGCGCGCTTCTGCACGAGGACGCATGTAGTCGCGTGGATGGTCTTTTCCGATGGGTAAGTGGGCTGCAAATGCCTAGAGCGAGCGCGGTCTCACGCTTTTCGACAGTTACGGTCCCCGCGGACTCGCCTCGCCCCCTCACTCGGCGTTCTCGCCCGCGCACCATCGTACCTTCGATCGCAAGGCCTTGCTTGTTCCCTCCGTCGCCCGCCGTCCGGCGTAACGAGGCGACATCGTCAAGTTCGCGCGTGGACTCGCAATTGCGGGACATGAGCGCCGGGGATCGCTTTCACGCCTCCGTCGACTTGGGCGCCCACCAAAACGTGAGCGGCGGCGGGGCTCGGCGCTCGGCAGACATGCTTCGCGTCACCTCGTCCAGCTCTCGGCGGCAGCCGTCGACGACACCTCGCGCCCGGTCTCTCATGGATGCGAGGGGGACGTCATCGTCAAGTTAGTGGAGTGCGGGGGGACTGTGTGTGCTCGGTGAGTCTCCTGTGGGTTCGGATCGGGGGTACCTACTTACCTAGCCTCATTGTGCAGTTTTCGCGACCCCCACCGTCGCGACCTCACCGGTTCCACCTTCGTCCGTCGCGCACCGCCCGAATTAGCGAGAAGTGGCTTATCGCGCTTCGAGCCGTGGGATGCAGCCGCCCCGTCGCCCGCTGGTGGGCGTCGTCGTCAAGTTACGGGGATGCAAGCGGGCTGTATGCTCAGTGAGTATCGCGCGCCCTCTGATTCCAGAGTGACTTACCGAGCTGCAGGTGCCCGCCACGCAGCACGGGGCGCGACATCGCGGCTGCGGTCTGTTTGCGTCGGCGTCATCGTCAATTACGCGTGTCGGTGAGTATCTGTTCATGCGCATTTGGAGCGATCGACTCACCCATTCGCAGCTCGCGCGGCCGACCCAGCGACCCAACTCGACGTCGCTATCCCGCGCGATGGTCCTGCGCGTCCTCGTGTTGATGCGAAAGGCGTCATCGTCAAGTACGGCGGACAGGGCAGACGGCGCCGAGTTGGTTTCTGCGCAGTCCGCGAGGTGGTACCCGCCGCGTCGCGGGCCTCTCGATCGCCTATCTTCGAGGTTACGGTTGCGGGGGAGGGGATCCGTGCGCGATGGCAGGGGCGTTATCGTCGGGTGCTGGGTCGGTTTTATACGCCGTGCGTGAGGTCGTGCCCGCCGCGACGCGTGTCCGGCCGTTGAGACCTCGCTCCTCTATCGGACTCTCGACCGCTGATCGTCGAATTGCGGTCGTGGCAGCGTCGATTCGCGAGGAGTCGCAGGGGCGTCATCGTCAAGTTACGGCGCTAGCGGCCGGTGAGTCTCCTGTTTCTTCGGAAATATCGACTCACCGATGCACAGGACGTCTCCGGCGTGGTAACTCGATTTCTGCCGTACGGGAGGGACTCAGCGCTGTTTCCATGCGTCCGAGTGGCTTGTTCCGGCGTTGAGATCGTGCGGTGTGAGCTTGTTGCAGGTGCTTTTCGCCGCTCGGAGATGGTTCACAGGGAGGCGGAGTGATAGATAGCGCGAAAAAGACCTGAAAACGGCGCGAAAAGCGAAAAAGGGAAAAGAAAAAGGAAGTGAGCATGGCAGCAGTCGAGCGAGCGAGCGAGCTAAGCGTGAATCGAGCGCACTAAGCGAGAGCAAACCACGCAGTGTGGCGTCCAAGGGGCTTGTGTGTGTAGAAAGAAAGAATAACACTGAGTCCTCACTTTGCCCTCGGTGGGTTCGAACGACACAGCGAGCGAGCGCAGGAAACGCGTTTGGCGGGGAAAGGAGAGCATCGAGATCGCCGGGACGAGGCGCCGGAGTAGCGACGGGCGCCAAATAACTCGGAAACCTCCTTCCTCCTGCCTCACAACTTGACATCCTCCCCACCGACCACCGACCACCGCCACTGCGACCACCACAACGTTCTCGACACTGTAGACCAATTACGGTCAGCGAAACTCTGATGCTGTGGCCGCTGGTCGCCTTATCCCAGCATTCATCCAATGGCATCACCTCAGAACATCGAGTCTACGCCGCCGCCCGCCGTGAGCAGTCTGCGCTCTAGGTTCGAGAAGCTGGCATTGGATACGTCCCAAACATCCCATACTCCGAACGGTCGAGATCACCTCTTACCACAGGCAGGCAGTCCACGCCCGCGCGCCTTGTCCAACCCGGACGAGATGTCTGCTCCGCACTATCACCATTATTCCAGTTCATCTGTATCATCCGACATTCGAATCCCTGCAAAGAGACCTCCACCACCGCCGCCTCCGCTCGTTCATCCAAACGATCCGTTTCCCCAGGATTATCGCCTTTGCTGCGTCCCGTTCCCATTTCCGCATCCGGCTACGCCTCCGATGCGTCGGGTTCCAGCGCTTCTCCTGCCAGACTTCCTCATCGTCGACCTGGATCTATTCCTGTCATTCTTGATGACTCTCAACCAGCATCACCGTCTAATGGAGGTGTGGCAGCTGTACTGCACAAGTTCACGTGAGTACAAGATCGTGTCGCTTATTAACTGTGGCACTGCATGCACGACATGATACTTTCCCCGCGAAGACCTTGATAAGAGTCAAAGAATCCTTTCCTCAGAAAGGATGATGGAAAAGAAAGAAGTATTATCATGATGAACAGTTTCCGGACCGGATACCATGATGACATGTATTTCTTTTTCAATATCTTTTCTCGGAAAAGGACTTTTATAAGTCTTAAACTCTTATTAAGGTTTTTTCTGGAAAGATTTCACGTCATTCCGACATTGATCTCGTCCTGGACTGACGCCTCTCTTGAAGGTCTTCTCCTCCCCCACTCCGGTCAAATGGCTCGCCAAGGATAACCTCTCAACCTGATCTTCTGTCAAGCCCGTCTCCACCTGCTGTTCCGCCCCGTCCTTCCAAATTGCCACCTCTTCATCCCCCTTCACGCACTCGCTTGTCTTCGTCAGCCGAAACATCGCCCACGATAATGCCCAGCGACAGTCCCTCCGTCCGAATACATAGTCCTTTCTCTGACGACGAATCTGAATCTGGAGCAGCGTCTAAATCTATATCCCAAATTGATGCCTCACCTTATACCCATCTCGGCACAGACTCAGACTCACTCATTTCCTTCGACACGCTCGACCCGCCGTCTAGCAACTCCAGCCGGGTTTCAAGTGAGAGCGACGTGAGCACAACCCACGCCTCGTCACTGCCCCTTCCTCCCCGACCTGCTCCCCCAAAGCCGCCACCCCGCATCGCAGTACCATACAGCAGTCGGTTCCGGTAGAATCTCCGTCGAGTGCTTCGTCGACTCAGAGCAACCTCGTCCCGCCCCCTCTCCCTTCGCGCCGCCCGCCGCCCGCTGAAGACCATCGCGCCGCTCCAGCCCGCACTCCAGCCCGCAATTTTCCATGCATCTGACTCGACACGCACGCCGGCACCTCGAGTGCCCCTCCGAATTTGGACCGCAAGCCGCCAGCGCTACGCCTTCCCCCGCCCCCGACACGCACCATCGCACCCGGCGACAAGCTACCACCCCCTCGACGCATGCCCTCGGACGAGTCGGACGAATCCGGTGCAGAGGAGGAAGATCTCAAGGCAAAGATCGCAGACACCATGCCCGACACGAGCCACTCGTCACGACGTCCCCGACCATCTCTCCGCACGCCTACTCTGCCGCCGGCATCCCCGTGCCCGCGCACCAGGGCCTCGTCGCCACCGCCGGCCACATCGTCATCGTCGCGGCTCACGGGCACGTGCGCATCTTCGATCTCTCCGTCGCCGACAACCCGCTGTGGACGCACGACGGGCGCACGCTCGGTCTGAACAAGGAGTTGCGCCCGACTTGCCTTGAGTTTCGCTCGGGCAACCACACCGCGGACAAGGGCCGTTTTCCTCTGGCTCGGCACCAAGGACGCCACATCTTCGAGCTCAACCTCTCCGACGGCAGCATCGCCGGCACGCGGCTCTCCGCGCATGCGCACGCGATGACGCACATCCTGCGATACGGCAACGCGATGGTCACGCTGGACGGCGGCTTCGTGAGTAGCACTGTCGCACCACTGCAAGAACGGCGTTGCAGTCGAGGTCGAGCGTGGCCGCGCAGTAATGCCCAGCGCGATCGTTATCTTAGTGTAAAGAACCCGTACTGTAGTAAAATTGTTCGAAATGCAATACTAGCATGCGAAATCGGCCGAAGACTGAAGTTGAATGAAGGCGCCAAAGCTGACGCACGCGTCGAACTAAGTTTGAAGTCGCCGCGACTTGTGCGGGCAGCGATGAACGTGAAGCTGGACACCGTCAACTCCCACTTCGAGATCTCGTCACGGTGTCTGCAAACTGCTGCATCGAGCACAACCAACAATATTTGGTATGTGTTCCTCTACAGACTCACAGACCCGGCTGCGATCTATGCACCACTCCTCTTAATTCGAACGAGGCATCCCGCGTTTATCCATTCGAGTCGATGGTGCGCCCGACGCCGTCTCGTCGCCTCACATTCCCCAGCATCGAGACGACAGTCACTAACGTCTTGCAACCGCCCTAATCAGAATCCTGGAATCGGACCAATCTCGCTTGTCGCGCGTGTACACCGTCAACAACTCGGAAAGATAGCAGTCGACTGTCGAGATGCCGCCGTCGCTCGAGCATTCGCGATGTAAGGGCCGGCTGCTAACAGCTCGGCTCTATGCTTGGGATGCATCTTGATAGATTCAATATGGAGCTTATACGCCGGTGATCGTGGTCGCGCCCCATCGCGCTGATGATGTCGCGCATCAGCGCTGAAACCGTCGGTCAACTTCATCTACTCTGGACTTCATGTGCGGCGCCACTGCAACCAGGGCTTTGGAGTGAGAGCGGCGACGGCCACTGTCTCGGCTGTCCTACCACCATTCTCGAGGCTCGCAGCGCTTTGACGGTTACGCACGACGGCCACCAAGTGATCGCCCCGCGATGCAGCTCCGATGCTCTGAGAAAGGCGCTGCGGCCTCGGATCTGCCGTCCCCAGCGGCGGTTGCGCCTGTCGTGAGGTGCGCTTAGTGGAGCGATGTTACCGAGCATGGTGTCGAGACCATCGGCCACCAGGGCTCTGGCATGCGAGGGACGTTGGGCATTGTCTCAGCCATCCTTCTCCCATTCTCGAGGCCCACAGCGCCCCTCGC
Organism: Hericium erinaceus; assembly: GCA_006506795.2. Classification (NCBI taxonomy): domain Eukaryota; kingdom Fungi; phylum Basidiomycota; class Agaricomycetes; order Russulales; family Hericiaceae; genus Hericium; species Hericium erinaceus. The sequence goes on from CM021162.1 coordinate 3,147,860, forward strand.
ATGTGCAACGCCGGACGATGCACCCCACAAGCCCTGGGAAAGGTGACCGCGGTCTCTCGCTTCGGAATCACACAGTCTCAGGCAGCGTTGCGCCTGCCACTCTCGGTGCAGCAATGCCATCGTGGGCGCGGGATCAGCAAGACCACCGTCTCGGCCACCGTCTCGCCCCGACCGTGCCGCCTCGGATCCCCTCATGCCGCAGACGGAGCGCCGCCGATCTGGTCGACGCGCTCAAGTCCGTGAAAGCCCGCCTTTGGCAAGACTGCCGTATACCCGGCGACGGCACGCAGCCGTTACCAGACGATGCTGGGTGTCCTGCATGGTTCGCCTCAGCGTCGGTATGTCGCACGGCGCATCAACTGTCTATGGTAAGTAGCTAATCCTAATTCCGCCTGCTACTCCCGCTCATCGGATGTGCTTCAGCCCGCCAGATGCTGCCCCGTCGAGGGGAGAACAGCGATGCGAGAGCGAGAGCTCGGTCAGCGATGACATTGCCGTTTGCGAAGGGAGGCGGGACTCACCGATCTCACCGACCTCGAAAGAGATTTGCAAGCCTGCATCCTCCGGGCCTTCGCATCTCCCCATTCGAGGGCCAGCATGCACTGCGACACGGCGCAAGAGCGGAGCGCAGCCAAGGCCGGTGGAAGCCGCTCAGGCGCGTAGGTTCTGAAGTCAAGGTATGGTCACGGCATGGCGTGGGCCTCTTATACCGGAAAATTGGGGACGAAATGTCCGTTTTCTGCGAGTTTAGGTAAGTAGTTATCCAGCGCCACTCATTCCAATACAAAGCGACTCACGAGGATCCGTGCTCCCAAGATTTCATGCTTGGGTGCTGCAGAGTCGTACATTGAGCAGCGGCGGACCTGCGTCCAGGCGATGCGAGTGCTGATGATTCCCGTTGAAGATAGATCTTTCGCCAGTGGTCGCTAGCTCAAGTGAGTGTACATATTGTCGATAAATTACAATGCAAGAGAGCTTACCACCATCCAGAAGATGCCTTGCTCTCATGATACATTGTTGCCGCAAGTGTCCACTCTCCTGCGCGCCGACTTCGTGCAAGATGTGCTAGACGTAACATTCAGATCAGAAGTAGCCCGCTTACAGATTGCCTCGAATACCTTACGGGTCCTGCGTACCCTGACGGTCCTTGACGATGACGCCCTTGGTGTCTGCCGCGAATATCGAGGCTCGCATTACTTACAACGTGCTGCATCTGCGCCGCACGCCGTGAGTGCATACCACTTACGATGTATCCAATGGCGAATGGCCGCTTTGTCTATCGCACCGACTCGAGAGTGCCGAACAAGCCGTTCCTTGCTGCTTCCACCACCATTCCAAGCAGGACCCGCCCGTTCTTCGGCAGCTCCGTTCCGACGTGAGCTATCCATCGCCTGCCATCTTGGATGAGAGCCGTCATGGTTGGCCTCTATGGATGTTCATCACGTACCTCCGCAGGAATGGAAGTCTGTCAATGTCTACCCACCTCCTCGTGAGTGTGTTCCGGGGCGAAACATGAACCTTTAACTTCAAGGCCATGATCGCCAGCCTGAGCCAGTCAGCACGGCGCTTTCCGTGCTCATGATCCCTTCTATCCCCGCAACTCTTGTGCCCCATCTATCCCCGCTTCTCCTCCTCTGCATGCTCCATGTCCACGATCTTCACGCGCTTCGCTGTACCAGACCTTTCATCCGAGCAGAGCCATGAAGGTGAGCGGCATTACTGTTTGCGAAGGATGGCAAGGCTTACAAAAATGGTCCAGTTCGATTGAATGTCACAGACGACGTCATCCGCCTCTTTAGTTTGCAGTGCGTGGCCGTTTCAGGAACAAAGGAGACCAATCTTTTTCCGTAAACAAGATTTGGGGTCTAGGTAAGCCAATGCTGGATCTAGACTCGATTTAAATGAGCTGACCTTCTTTCGATGGAGCTTACTGCTCACTGCGAGCGTCATCGTCAAGTTACGCAGCACAGCACACACGCTAGATGAGACAGAGATGGTGAAAATTGCTGCGCTGCAGCAGTGCTGGACAAGGAGAAGACAGGCAAATGGCTGCTCGGGCACGCAATGGGGAACACCGTCGGGTGACCACTTGGGTGCGTGCTCAAAGCAGAGGCGTCGGAGCGCACATGGGCCACGATAGAATGGACGGGATGAAGGCCATGCATGGCATTGACCAGGTGTGTTTGTGTCTGAAATGTGGAGCATCCGCATTCACCTCCCTTCCAGAGAACGAGCCACACTGGCATCATTGTCATTAAATGAGCCAGAATGCATGCCGGCACGAGCTGCGATAATCGCACTTTTGCATCGGCAATGCATGGGAAAAGGCTCCGGAACTGGCCGTGGTGACAAGCACATTATTGTCGCGAAGGTGATATCACGAGGATGCAGGCGTTAGGAGTGTGGAGGTGGATGGAGACCTAACGCGATGCAGGTGAGTTCGTGTTTCGAACAGCCGGCGCCCATCCTTACCTCTCATCTAACTCAGCTCACGATGACAAGCCAGCATCTCTGCGCCAGTGTCACCATCCCAGAGCGCATACAGAGAGCACGAGACGGGATCGCTGGGTGGCTGCAGTGCAAGCACGAGGGTTATGGACGATGAAAGTGGGCGAAAGACCCGTACAATAGGAATCATGCCTGCAAAGCTAGAGCGGGCATCAGACACGAGCGTGGCATCACAAGGAGAATGATGAAGTAATATGGTGAGTCACCATTCCAGACCATCACTGCAGGGACACGTACTCTCCGGCATCTGTGACTGAATAATTCAAGCTGACGAGTTTCAAATGGATGGCTTATGTGTATCGGTTGTGTTGCATTGTTGCCGGACGAGCATCCGGGCTTTGGCTGCAGAAGTTCCTCCAAGGGAATGGATGTGTGATATGACAAAGTGACTGCTTAGTGACGGGGAATGGGCAGCTAGGAAGCCGACTCTTGACAATGCTTTGGAACAGGCTTATTTTTGTTGTCATCTGCTTCCAAGCACCGTAATTTGCTCTACGGATTCTCTCTTGGCCATCTCGGGATTTCTTTCCCAGAACTTCATCATCGAGCAGCACCTGCACATCTATCAAGTGGTCTAGATACCAGATAGCTATTTTTCATGAATCTGCCAATGACGGACACCATGTGATCCACCGGTGACTCAATCACTCATGCAGCTTACAACTGGGATGAATAGAATTTGAGTCAGCTTTCCGAGATCAGTTTGCCGCTGTCAACGGCCTCCGCCGTCAACCCTGTTTTACTTGCCTGTTGCCGGTTGTCATGTACAATCCAGACAAATGTCAGGCTGTCGGTGAAGTCTGTTCTGCAAGTGATCATGTCACCGTATTTTAGAGTCTATGAGAATTCCAACACATTTCACCTGTTCACAGAAGGATTTTGAGTTCTAAGTCACTTTCCTTGCATTTAAAAAATTGAGTGGTGCGAGAGGATGGAACGTCAGTCAGCTTTCCAAACATGGTGCAAGATCTCTCCAGTCATCCTCTTTCGCCGAAGCAATCTCACCATACCAAGGCAAGTGGGAACTGTAAGTGGCCGCTTTTGATGTGAGCATCAGCCGGTTATACTAATAGATTGATAGATAATGGCTTAGCGGTGACCAAGCTGTCCGATAGCGACCTTCGCTCTCGAGTTCGATGGCACATCCATGCCTCTCTCGGTGCGCACTCGACTTTGTTCCTCGATCGTTGTACTTTCGAACCGAAAACTGACTGTGAACTTTTGCTAGTGCGCACATCAGGAGATCCATCAGCAAAGATGTCATGGGCGCATTACTGGGATCGGGTTGTCGTGCCCTATAGGGTTGATGTTGAAGGGTGGCCAGTTCATTACGCACCATTTCGAGATCTCAGCAAATACTCCCTTGCGCACGGCCCGCTGGTACGGCTTCTCCGGTCATGGGAACGGGGTCACACGTACTTCAGGAAGCTCACCGAAGATGAATTCTTGGCACGGCGGGAGGAGCGTCGAGCCCGAGGCGAGTTGCTTCCAAAGCCAAAGGCAACGCGTGTCGACTCCGGAGAGTCACGGCCGCATTGCCAGAAGAAGAAGCGTAAACGTACAACAAAGACCGATCGCTGGGTTGAGTCGGACAATGAGTTCGCGTAGAGTTGTTGTAGACATGTTCATTCCGTGCAGAGTTACGCGAAAAGCAACAGTACCGTAATCGAGGCTCGTGTCACGGCACAGACGTAAGAGAGGGTGGAAGGATTTTATCCGCACCGAAAAACGGAAGGTTCGGGCTCAGGGACACGGAGGAAGGGTTGCTCCGCGTGGTGCATTAAATGCACGGACAGCTGTCCGTGCCCCCGTTTCCCTCGCTGTATCTCCCTCGTTCCATCATGCTCACAATGCTCCGCAGTGCATTGTCCCTGGTATGTGTTAGTCTGGTTTCTCCCCTCATCTCTGTCCTGACGTTGTTCCCAGAGCTGTTTCTAGCCGCGAACATTACCTATCGACGTCGACATGCCCTCAACGCATCGCGCCACGCTCACCGCAAAGCCCTGTCCTCGCGGTCGATCTCGTCAATCTCAGCCGCTCGCGCTGTCGTAGCCGCTCCCATTGGAGTCGGTCTCGCAGCGAGCGGCGAGCAGATTGTCGACATCGCACGGGCAGAGGCGTGGACGGGACAGGACGGCGACAACGAGCGATCCTGCGCACCGCGAGGCGTCATGGCCAGGTGCGGGCACTGTCACTGGTCGCCGTCCATGAGCGCATCGGTCGCATCGCACAGACGTTCCCGGTGCGGCTTTTTTTTTCGAGTAGGCTGAGAGCGCCAGTGACTTACTTTCTGTGGAAACCAGACTCCCGTGTGGATGAGGCTGGCCTCGCAGCAAGCAGGACCTGGGCAACTATGCCCTTGATTCGACAACGTCGATCGCGTGTCACCGGCGTACTGGGCGAAGTCGCACCATCGCCTTCATTTCGAGTCCTACCAGCGGCTCTCGACGGCTTTTAGTTTCCAGCCATGCGGAGAACGGCAGACGCGCGTGCACAGTCAATCATTCGGGGCGTTGTCTGCGCGCTGGACCGAGCTCACCTCGCTGGCCGCGCGAACGTCGTGCCTAGTGTACACGCGGGGGGTTCCTGGTACGTGTTTTGTCAGTGCTTTCTGGTTGCGAGATGCTTACCTTCGCTTCGTAGATCGCTATCGGCGGTTTCACGCCATCACTGTCACATGCATCGAGAGGGGTTTCTCGATGCTGATGATGCGCGCGGGGCCGGGCAAAGTCCAGCAAACGTTGCTGGGTTACGGACGTCGTTTGCGTGCAGTCTGCGAAGGAAGGGGAGAGATACCAGTGAGTGTTTCGTACGAATATTGAGCTGGCGATATTGGGACTCACGCAACACCCAGATATGTCGCTTTCCGTCGCCGTTTCGCAGGGTTCGGAGGTCGTTGCCGAGCAGCCCTGCGCGCTCGCACCATAACTCATCGGAGTCGGCATCGACGGGTCTCCGTCGACGCTGAAGGCGCTCATACGCCGTAGCCGGGCTGCGCCCGGCTTAGGCGTGTGTAAGAGAGTTGCAACTTTGGCCCGAGCTGAGCGGTTCTACGCAGCCCGGTGAGTGTCTCAAGGTGACATTAGCCGACCCGAATGGCCACTCACCAGACCCTCAGAAACCCCCGAGTTTTCGTCTTTTTCCCAAAATCCAATGGCCCGCGCCGAGCGGCCTCCACGCTCGTAGAACAAGGTTTCGGAGTCAGCGTCGACGGATCTCCGTCGACGCTCAAGGCATATGCGCGGGCGCCGGGCGTAGCCCGGCGCACAGCTTCACATCGTCGATCACGTCTGCATGCCACATAGTGAGTCCTTCGTACTGACATGAGCCGAGTGAAGATAGGACTTACGGAAGCCGTAGCAGCAATTCCGTCCCTTTCCCCACAGAATTCGAAGCCCTGCGACGGGCGGCGCCCGCCGCTCAGAAATAGTATATCGTTATCGACAGTCCGTTGACGTCGATGGTGCCAGTGCGAGCACTGAGCACAGTGCAGCGCGCGTGCTTCTGCGACAGGTGAGTCGCGCCCATTTCGACATGGAAGTACACTGACTTCATTTTTTCGGCCTGCCAGTGCTTTTTCGACGTTCGTTCCATCCTGTGATCCGGTCGGTGCGGCCCCGTGACGCCTCCAAGGGCGTCATCGTCAAGTACGTGGCGGTGGAACCACGTCGGAGGGATTGAGAGATGGTTTAGAGGGCGCGAGAGGAGAGATCTATGGATCAGTGAGTGGGTCGCGCGAGTCTCAGTGATAGTCAACTCACATGTTTCGAAGATGATACACTCTTGAGTTCCTCACCGTTTTCACGCGACAACGCTGGCACCGCGCTGCGGACCACCAAGGGCGTCATCGTCAAGTATCGGGGTGACGCGTCTCGCTTTCGGATTCTGCGCCGCTCGGGCACAGCGCCGTCTTGCGTCCGTCGACGAGCGCACGTGGAGACCTCGAGGCGGCGACGTCATGGCGTGAACGCGGTCGCGGTCTGGATCCGTGCATCATGCTCGGGGCCTGCTTCGATGTCGCGTGAGGTGACGTCGAGCGTCATCGTCAGGTCTGACGCCTTCTGCGAGTCTGGTGAGCGTTTCGTACGCGAATTAGCCGAGATTCAAAAATGCTCACCTACAGCCCTTGAAAGGTAGAATGTCTTGTTCAAAAAGGCCCTCGCGGCGAGCGGTAATGTCTTCGGCGTGGGCTAGCCTTCGAAGACGACGTCAGCGGGAACCCGCTGACGCACCCCAATTCCGAGTCGCCTCCTGCCCATATTCGTCGCCGCTCGACTGCATTTATCCGCGCGCTTCTTCGCTTTCCGCGCGATTCGTGTCGCGGTCTGCCATCGTGCTTGAAGAGACGGATACGTCGCGCCATGACGCGGACGCGCCATCCGTTCAACGCTGGCCTCCTGATGCTGCTGCGAGTGACAGAGGGCGTCATCATCAAGTTTGAGGGCGGAGGGCGCGCCGTCTCATGCATCACGGCTGCGCGCTTCTGCACGAGGACGCATGTAGTCGCGTGGATGGTCTTTTCCGATGGGTAAGTGGGCTGCAAATGCCTAGAGCGAGCGCGGTCTCACGCTTTTCGACAGTTACGGTCCCCGCGGACTCGTCCTCGCTCCCTCACTGGACCTTCTCGCCCGCGACCATCGGTGCCTTCGCCCGCAAGGCCTTGCTTGTTCCACTCCGTCGCCCACGCCGTCCGGCGTAATGAGGCGACATCGTCAAGTTCGCGCTTGGACTCGCAATTGCGGGGACATGAGGCGCCGGGGAATCACTTTCACGCCTCCGTCGACTTGGGCGCCCACCAAAACGTGAGCGGCGGCAGGCGCTCGGCGCTCGGCAGACACGCTTCGCGTCACCTCGTCCAGGTCTGGCGCAGCAGCCATCGACGACATCTCGCGCCCGGTCTCTCAGGGATGCGGGGGACGTCATCGTCAAGTTACGTGGAGTGCGGGGGGACTGTGTGTGCTCGGTGAGTCTCCTGTGGGTTCGGATCGGGGGTTACCTACTTACCTAGCCTCACTGTGCAGCTTTCGGACCCTCGCCGTCGCGACCTCAGCCCGATACCGCCTTCGCTCCGTCGCGCACCGCCCGAACTTAGCGGGAACTGGCTTATCGCGCGGCTTCGAGTCCTGGGATGCAGCCGCCCCGTCGCCCGCTGGTGGGCGTCGTCGTCAAGTTACGGGGAGTGCGAGCGGGCTGTATGCTCACGGTGAGTATCGCGCGCCCTCTGACTCCGAGAGTGACTTACCGAGCTGCAGGTGCCCGCCACGCAGCACGGGCGCGCGACATCGCGGCTCCGGATCTGTTCGCGTCGGCGTCATCGTCAAGTTACGCGTGTCGGTGAGTGTCTGTTCATGCGCATTTGGAGCGACCGACTCACCCACCTCGCGCAGCCGACCCAGCTCGACGTCGCCATCCCGCGCCCGATGGTCCCGCGCATCCTCGCGTTGATGCGAAAGGCGTCGTCGTCAAGTCACGGCGGACGGGGCAGACGGCGCCGAGTTGGTTTCTGCGCAGTCCGCGAGGTGATGCCCGCCGCGCCGCGCCGCGGGCCTCTCGACCGCCGACCTTCGAGATTGTGGTCGTGGGAGCATTGACTTGTGTGCGCTCGCATCGGCAGGGACGTCATCGTCAAGTTACGGCTGACGGGATAGGCGGCGCTGGGTCGGGTTTTTACGCCGTGCGTGAGGTCGTCCCCGCCGCGACGCGTGTCCGGCCGTCGAGACCTCGCTCCTCTATCGGACTCTCGACCGCTGATCGTCGAATTGCGGTCGTGGCGGCGTCGATTCGCGAGGAGTTGCAGGGGCGTCATCGTCAAGTTACGGCGCTAGCGGCTGGTGAGTCTCCTGTTTTCTGGAAATCGGAAATATCGACTCACCGATGCACAGGACGTCTCCGGCGTGGTAACTCGATTTCTGCGTCGCTCGAGGGGCTCGGCGGCGCTGCTGTAGCGCGTTCGAGGGGCTTGTTCCGCGTGCTTTCCGCGGCTCGGAGATGGTTTACGGGGGAGACGCCGTAGAAATGCGAGGCGGAGTGGGTAGATAGCGCGAAAAAGACCTGAAAACGGCGCGAAAAAGGCCGGGGAAAAGAGAAAAAGGAAGTGAGCATGGCAGCAGTCGAGCGAGCGAGCGAGCTAAGCGTGAATCGAGCGCAGTAAGCGAGAGCAAACCACGCAGCGGTGGCGTCCAAGGGGCTTGTGTGTGTAGAAAGAAAGAATAAGACTAAGTCCTCACTTTGCCCTCGGTGGGTTCGAACGACAGAGCGAGCAAGCGCAGGAAACGCGTTTGGCGGGGAAAGGAGAGCATCGAGATCGCCGGGACGAGGCGCCCGAGTAGCGACGGGCGTCAAGTCGCGCTTCTCGGAAACCTCCTTCCTCCTGCTCTCACAACTTGACATCCTCCCCACCGACCACCGACCACCGACCACCGCGACCACCACAACCTTCTCGACACTGTAGACCAATTACGGTCAGCGAAACTCTGATGCTGTGGTCTCTGGTCGCCTTATCCCAGCATTCATCCAATGGCATCACCTCAGAACATAGAGTCTACGCCGCCGCCCGCCGTGAGCAGTCTGCGCTCTAGGTTCGAGAAGCTGGCATTGGACACGTCCCAGACATCGATACCGAAATCCCAACCGAACGGTCGAGATCACCTCTTACCACAGGCAGGCAGTCCACGCCCGCGCGCCTTGTCCAACCCGGACGAGATGTCTGCTCCGCACCATCACCATGCCCCCAGTTCATCTGTATCATCCGACGTTCGAGTCCCTGCAAAGAGACCTCCACCGCCGCCGCCTCCAGCTCGTTCATCCAAACGATCCGTTTCCCCGGGATTATCGCCTTTGCTGCGTCCCGTTCCCGTCTCCGCATCCGGCTACACCTCCGATGCGTCGGGTTCCAGCGCTTCTCCTGCCAGACTTCCTCATCGTCGACCTGGATCTATTCCTGTCATCCATCTTGATGATTCTTCACCAGCATCACCGCCTAATGAAGGTGTGGCAGCTGTACTGCACAAATTCACGTGAGTACAAGATCATGTCGCTTATTAACTGTGGCACTGCATGCACGGACATGATACTTTCCCCGCGAAGACCTTGATAAGAGTTAAAGAATCCTTTTCTCAGAAAGGATGATGGAAAAGAAAGAAGTATTATCATGATGAACAGTTTCCGGACCGGATACCATGATGACATGTATTTCTTTTTCAATATCTTTTCTCGGAAAAGGACTTTTATAAGTCTTAAACTCTTATTAAGGTTTTTTCTGGAAAGATCTCACGTCATTCCGACATTGATCTCGTCCTGGACTGACGCCTCTCTTGAAGATCTTCTCCTCCCCCACTCCGGTCAAATGGCTCGCCAAGGATAACCTCTCAACCTAATCTTCTGTCAAGCCCGTCTCCACCTGCTGTTCCGCCCCGTCCTTCCAAATTGCCACCTCTTCATCCCCCTTCACGCACTCGCTTGTCTTCGTCAGCCGAAACATCGCCCACGATAATGCCCAGCGACAGTCCCTCCGTCCGAATACATAGTCCTTTCTCTGACGACGAATCTGAATCTGGAGCAGCGTCTAAATCTATATCCCAAATTAATGCCTCACCTTATACCCATCTCGGCACAGACTCAGACTCACTCATTTCCTTCGACACGCTCGACCCGCCGTCTAGCAACTCCAGCCGGGTTTCAAGTGAGAGCGACGTGAGCACAACCCACGCCTCGTCACTGCCCCTTCCTCCCCGACCTGCTCCCCCAAAGCCGCCACCCCGTCATCGCAGTACCATACAGCAGTCGGTTCCGGTAGAATCTCCGTCGAGTGCTTCCTCGACTCAGAGCAATCTCGTCCCGCCCCCTCTCCCTTCGCGCCGCCCGCCGCCCGCTGAAGACCATCGCGCCGCTCCAGCCCGCACTCCAGCCCGCAACTTTTCCATGCATCTGGACTCGGACACGCACGCCGGCACCTCGAGTGCCCCTCCGAATTTGGACCGCAAGCCGCCAGCGCTACGCCTTCCCCCGCCCCCGACACGCACCATCGCACCCGGCGACAAGCTACCACCCCCTCGACGCATGCCCTCGGACGAGTCGGACGAATCCGGTGCAGAGGAGGAAGATCTCAAGGCAAAGATCGCAGACACCATGCCCGACACGAGCCACTCGTCACGACGTCCCCCGACCATCTCTCCGCACGCCTACTCTGCCGCCGGCATCCCCGTGCCCGCGCACCAGGGCCTCGTCGCCACCGCCGGCCACATCGTCATCGTCGCGGCTCACGGGCACGTGCGCATCTTCGATCTCTCCGTCGCCGACAACCCGCTGTGGACGCACGACGGGCGCACGCTCGGTCTGAACAAGGAGTTGCGCCCGACTTGCCTTGAGTTTCGCTCGGGCAACCACACCGCGGACAAGGGCCGTTTCCTCTGGCTCGGCACCAAGGACGGCCACATCTTCGAGCTCAACCTCTCCGACGGCAGCATCGCCGGCACGCGGCTCTCCGCGCATGCGCACGCGATGACGCACATCCTGCGATACGGCAACGCGATGGTCACGCTGGACGGCGGCTTCGTGAGTAGCACTGTCGCACCACTGCAAGAACGGCGTTGCAGTCGAGGTCGAGCGTGGCCGCGCAGTAATGCCCAGCGCGATCGTTATCTTAGTGTAAAGAACCCGTACTGTAGTAAAATTGTTCGAAATGCAATACTAGCATGCGAAATCGGCCGAAGACTGAAGTTGAATGAAGGCGCCAAAGCTGACGCACGCGTCGAACTAAGTTTGAAGTCGCCGCGACTTGTGCGGGCAGCGATGAACGTGAAGCTGGACACCGTCAACTCCCACTTCGAGATCTCGTCACGGTGTCTGCAAACTGCTGCATCGAGCACAACCAACAATATTTGGTATGTGTTCCTCTACAGACTCACAGACCCGGCTGCGATCTATGCACCACTCCTCTTAATTCGAACGAGGCATCCCGCGTTTATCCATTCGAGTCGATGGTGCGCCCGACGCCGTCTCGTCGCCTCACATTCCCCAGCATCGAGACGACAGTCACTAACGTCTTGCAACCGCCCTAATCAGAATCCTGGAATCGGACCAATCTCGCTTGTCGCGCGTGTACACCGTCAACAACTCGGAAAGATAGCAGTCGACTGTCGAGATGCCGCCGTCGCTCGAGCATTCGCGATGTAAGGGCCGGCTGCTAACAGCTCGGCTCTATGCTTGGGATGCATCTTGATAGATTCAATATGGAGCTTATACGCCGGTGATCGTGGTCGCGCCCCATCGCGCTGATGATGTCGCGCATCAGCGCTGAAACCGTCGGTCAACTTCATCTACTCTGGACTTCATGTGCGGCGCCACTGCAACCAGGGCTTTGGAGTGAGAGCGGCGACGGCCACTGTCTCGGCTGTCCTACCACCATTCTCGAGGCTCGCAGCGCTTTGACGGTTACGCACGACGGCCACCAAGTGATCGCCCCGCGATGCAGCTCCGATGCTCTGAGAAAGGCGCTGCGGCCTCGGATCTGCCGTCCCCAGCGGCGGTTGCGCCTGTCGTGAGGTGCGCTTAGTGGAGCGATGTTACCGAGCATGGTGTCGAGACCATCGGCCACCAGGGCTCTGGCATGCGAGGGACGTTGGGCATTGTCTCAGCCATCCTTCTCCCATTCTCGAGGCCCACAGCGCCCCTCGCATGTGCAACGCCGGACGATGCACCCCACAAGCCCTGGGAAAGGTGACCGCGGTCTCTCGCTTCGGAATCACACAGTCTCAGGCAGCGTTGCGCCTGCCACTCTCGGTGCAGCAATGCCATCGTGGGCGCGGGATCAGCAAGACCACCGTCTCGGCCACCGTCTCGCCCCGACCGTGCCGCCTCGGATCCCCTCATGCCGCAGACGGAGCGCCGCCGATCTGGTCGACGCGCTCAAGTCCGTGAAAGCCCGCCTTTGGCAAGACTGCCGTATACCCGGCGACGGCACGCAGCCGTTACCAGACGATGCTGGGTGTCCTGCATGGTTCGCCTCAGCGTCGGTATGTCGCACGGCGCATCAACTGTCTATGGTAAGTAGCTAATCCTAATTCCGCCTGCTACTCCCGCTCATCGGATGTGCTTCAGCCCGCCAGATGCTGCCCCGTCGAGGGGAGAACAGCGATGCGAGAGCGAGAGCTCGGTCAGCGATGACATTGCCGTTTGCGAAGGGAGGCGGGACTCACCGATCTCACCGACCTCGAAAGAGATTTGCAAGCCTGCATCCTCCGGGCCTTCGCATCTCCCCATTCGAGGGCCAGCATGCACTGCGACACGGCGCAAGAGCGGAGCGCAGCCAAGGCCGGTGGAAGCCGCTCAGGCGCGTAGGTTCTGAAGTCAAGGTATGGTCACGGCATGGCGTGGGCCTCTTATACCGGAAAATTGGGGACGAAATGTCCGTTTTCTGCGAGTTTAGGTAAGTAGTTATCCAGCGCCACTCATTCCAATACAAAGCGACTCACGAGGATCCGTGCTCCCAAGATTTCATGCTTGGGTGCTGCAGAGTCGTACATTGAGCAGCGGCGGACCTGCGTCCAGGCGATGCGAGTGCTGATGATTCCCGTTGAAGATAGATCTTTCGCCAGTGGTCGCTAGCTCAAGTGAGTGTACATATTGTCGATAAATTACAATGCAAGAGAGCTTACCACCATCCAGAAGATGCCTTGCTCTCATGATACATTGTTGCCGCAAGTGTCCACTCTCCTGCGCGCCGACTTCGTGCAAGATGTGCTAGACGTAACATTCAGATCAGAAGTAGCCCGCTTACAGATTGCCTCGAATACCTTACGGGTCCTGCGTACCCTGACGGTCCTTGACGATGACGCCCTTGGTGTCTGCCGCGAATATCGAGGCTCGCATTACTTACAACGTGCTGCATCTGCGCCGCACGCCGTGAGTGCATACCACTTACGATGTATCCAATGGCGAATGGCCGCTTTGTCTATCGCACCGACTCGAGAGTGCCGAACAAGCCGTTCCTTGCTGCTTCCACCACCATTCCAAGCAGGACCCGCCCGTTCTTCGGCAGCTCCGTTCCGACGTGAGCTATCCATCGCCTGCCATCTTGGATGAGAGCCGTCATGGTTGGCCTCTATGGATGTTCATCACGTACCTCCGCAGGAATGGAAGTCTGTCAATGTCTACCCACCTCCTCGTGAGTGTGTTCCGGGGCGAAACATGAACCTTTAACTTCAAGGCCATGATCGCCAGCCTGAGCCAGTCAGCACGGCGCTTTCCGTGCTCATGATCCCTTCTATCCCCGCAACTCTTGTGCCCCATCTATCCCCGCTTCTCCTCCTCTGCATGCTCCATGTCCACGATCTTCACGCGCTTCGCTGTACCAGACCTTTCATCCGAGCAGAGCCATGAAGGTGAGCGGCATTACTGTTTGCGAAGGATGGCAAGGCTTACAAAAATGGTCCAGTTCGATTGAATGTCACAGACGACGTCATCCGCCTCTTTAGTTTGCAGTGCGTGGCCGTTTCAGGAACAAAGGAGACCAATCTTTTTCCGTAAACAAGATTTGGGGTCTAGGTAAGCCAATGCTGGATCTAGACTCGATTTAAATGAGCTGACCTTCTTTCGATGGAGCTTACTGCTCACTGCGAGCGTCATCGTCAAGTTACGCAGCACAGCACACACGCTAGATGAGACAGAGATGGTGAAAATTGCTGCGCTGCAGCAGTGCTGGACAAGGAGAAGACAGGCAAATGGCTGCTCGGGCACGCAATGGGGAACACCGTCGGGTGACCACTTGGGTGCGTGCTCAAAGCAGAGGCGTCGGAGCGCACATGGGCCACGATAGAATGGACGGGATGAAGGCCATGCATGGCATTGACCAGGTGTGTTTGTGTCTGAAATGTGGAGCATCCGCATTCACCTCCCTTCCAGAGAACGAGCCACACTGGCATCATTGTCATTAAATGAGCCAGAATGCATGCCGGCACGAGCTGCGATAATCGCACTTTTGCATCGGCAATGCATGGGAAAAGGCTCCGGAACTGGCCGTGGTGACAAGCACATTATTGTCGCGAAGGTGATATCACGAGGATGCAGGCGTTAGGAGTGTGGAGGTGGATGGAGACCTAACGCGATGCAGGTGAGTTCGTGTTTCGAACAGCCGGCGCCCATCCTTACCTCTCATCTAACTCAGCTCACGATGACAAGCCAGCATCTCTGCGCCAGTGTCACCATCCCAGAGCGCATACAGAGAGCACGAGACGGGATCGCTGGGTGGCTGCAGTGCAAGCACGAGGGTTATGGACGATGAAAGTGGGCGAAAGACCCGTACAATAGGAATCATGCCTGCAAAGCTAGAGCGGGCATCAGACACGAGCGTGGCATCACAAGGAGAATGATGAAGTAATATGGTGAGTCACCATTCCAGACCATCACTGCAGGGACACGTACTCTCCGGCATCTGTGACTGAATAATTCAAGCTGACGAGTTTCAAATGGATGGCTTATGTGTATCGGTTGTGTTGCATTGTTGCCGGACGAGCATCCGGGCTTTGGCTGCAGAAGTTCCTCCAAGGGAATGGATGTGTGATATGACAAAGTGACTGCTTAGTGACGGGGAATGGGCAGCTAGGAAGCCGACTCTTGACAATGCTTTGGAACAGGCTTATTTTTGTTGTCATCTGCTTCCAAGCACCGTAATTTGCTCTACGGATTCTCTCTTGGCCATCTCGGGATTTCTTTCCCAGAACTTCATCATCGAGCAGCACCTGCACATCTATCAAGTGGTCTAGATACCAGATAGCTATTTTTCATGAATCTGCCAATGACGGACACCATGTGATCCACCGGTGACTCAATCACTCATGCAGCTTACAACTGGGATGAATAGAATTTGAGTCAGCTTTCCGAGATCAGTTTGCCGCTGTCAACGGCCTCCGCCGTCAACCCTGTTTTACTTGCCTGTTGCCGGTTGTCATGTACAATCCAGACAAATGTCAGGCTGTCGGTGAAGTCTGTTCTGCAAGTGATCATGTCACCGTATTTTAGAGTCTATGAGAATTCCAACACATTTCACCTGTTCACAGAAGGATTTTGAGTTCTAAGTCACTTTCCTTGCATTTAAAAAATTGAGTGGTGCGAGAGGATGGAACGTCAGTCAGCTTTCCAAACATGGTGCAAGATCTCTCCAGTCATCCTCTTTCGCCGAAGCAATCTCACCATACCAAGGCAAGTGGGAACTGTAAGTGGCCGCTTTTGATGTGAGCATCAGCCGGTTATACTAATAGATTGATAGATAATGGCTTAGCGGTGACCAAGCTGTCCGATAGCGACCTTCGCTCTCGAGTTCGATGGCACATCCATGCCTCTCTCGGTGCGCACTCGACTTTGTTCCTCGATCGTTGTACTTTCGAACCGAAAACTGACTGTGAACTTTTGCTAGTGCGCACATCAGGAGATCCATCAGCAAAGATGTCATGGGCGCATTACTGGGATCGGGTTGTCGTGCCCTATAGGGTTGATGTTGAAGGGTGGCCAGTTCATTACGCACCATTTCGAGATCTCAGCAAATACTCCCTTGCGCACGGCCCGCTGGTACGGCTTCTCCGGTCATGGGAACGGGGTCACACGTACTTCAGGAAGCTCACCGAAGATGAATTCTTGGCACGGCGGGAGGAGCGTCGAGCCCGAGGCGAGTTGCTTCCAAAGCCAAAGGCAACGCGTGTCGACTCCGGAGAGTCACGGCCGCATTGCCAGAAGAAGAAGCGTAAACGTACAACAAAGACCGATCGCTGGGTTGAGTCGGACAATGAGTTCGCGTAGAGTTGTTGTAGACATGTTCATTCCGTGCAGAGTTACGCGAAAAGCAACAGTACCGTAATCGAGGCTCGTGTCACGGCACAGACGTAAGAGAGGGTGGAAGGATTTTATCCGCACCGAAAAACGGAAGGTTCGGGCTCAGGGACACGGAGGAAGGGTTGCTCCGCGTGGTGCATTAAATGCACGGACAGCTGTCCGTGCCCCCGTTTCCCTCGCTGTATCTCCCTCGTTCCATCATGCTCACAATGCTCCGCAGTGCATTGTCCCTGGTATGTGTTAGTCTGGTTTCTCCCCTCATCTCTGTCCTGACGTTGTTCCCAGAGCTGTTTCTAGCCGCGAACATTACCTATCGACGTCGACATGCCCTCAACGCATCGCGCCACGCTCACCGCAAAGCCCTGTCCTCGCGGTCAATCTCGTCAATCTCAGCCGCTCGCGCTGTCGTAGCCGCTCCCATTGGAGTCGGTCTCGCAGCGAGCGGCGAGCAGATTGTCGACATCGCACGGGCAGAGGCGTGGACGGGACAGGACGGCGACAACGAGCGATCCTGCGCACCGCGAGGCGTCATGGCCAGGTGCGGGCACTGTCACTGGTCGCCGTCCATGAGCGCATCGGTCGCATCGCACAGACGTTCCCGGTGCGGCTTTTTTTTTCGAGTAGGCTGAGAGCGCCAGTGACTTACTTTCTGTGGAAACCAGACTCCCGTGTGGATGAGGCTGGCCTCGCAGCAAGCAGGACCTGGGCAACTATGCCCTTGATTCGACAACGTCGATCGCGTGTCACCGGCGTACTGGGCGAAGTCGCACCATCGCCTTCATTTCGAGTCCTACCAGCGGCTCTCGACGGCTTTTAGTTTCCAGCCATGCGGAGAACGGCAGACGCGCGTGCACAGTCAATCATTCGGGGCGTTGTCTGCGCGCTGGACCGAGCTCACCTCGCTGGCCGCGCGAACGTCGTGCCTAGTGTACACGCGGGGGGTTCCTGGTACGTGTTTTGTCAGTGCTTTCTGGTTGCGAGATGCTTACCTTCGCTTCGTAGATCGCTATCGGCGGTTTCACGCCATCACTGTCACATGCATCGAGAGGGGTTTCTCGATGCTGATGATGCGCGCGGGGCCGGGCAAAGTCCAGCAAACGTTGCTGGGTTACGGACGTCGTTTGCGTGCAGTCTGCGAAGGAAGGGGAGAGATACCAGTGAGTGTTTCGTACGAATATTGAGCTGGCGATATTGGGACTCACGCAACACCCAGATATGTCGCTTTCCGTCGCCGTTTCGCAGGGTTCGGAGGTCGTTGCCGAGCAGCCCTGCGCGCTCGCACCATAACTCATCGGAGTCGGCATCGACGGGTCTCCGTCGACGCTGAAGGCGCTCATACGCCGTAGCCGGGCTGCGCCCGGCTTAGGCGTGTGTAAGAGAGTTGCAACTTTGGCCCGAGCTGAGCGGTTCTACGCAGCCCGGTGAGTGTCTCAAGGTGACATTAGCCGACCCGAATGGCCACTCACCAGACCCTCAGAAACCCCCGAGTTTTCGTCTTTTTCCCAAAATCCAATGGCCCGCGCCGAGCGGCCTCCACGCTCGTAGAACAAGGTTTCGGAGTCAGCGTCGACGGATCTCCGTCGACGCTCAAGGCATATGCGCGGGCGCCGGGCGTAGCCCGGCGCACAGCTTCACATCGTCGATCACGTCTGCATGCCACATAGTGAGTCCTTCGTACTGACATGAGCCGAGTGAAGATAGGACTTACGGAAGCCGTAGCAGCAATTCCGTCCCTTTCCCCACAGAATTCGAAGCCCTGCGACGGGCGGCGCCCGCCGCTCAGAAATAGTATATCGTTATCGACAGTCCGTTGACGTCGATGGTGCCAGTGCGAGCACTGAGCACAGTGCAGCGCGCGTGCTTCTGCGACAGGTGAGTCGCGCCCATTTCGACATGGAAGTACACTGACTTCATTTTTTCGGCCTGCCAGTGCTTTTTCGACGTTCGTTCCATCCTGTGATCCGGTCGGTGCGGCCCCGTGACGCCTCCAAGGGCGTCATCGTCAAGTACGTGGCGGTGGAACCACGTCGGAGGGATTGAGAGATGGTTTAGAGGGCGCGAGAGGAGAGATCTATGGATCAGTGAGTGGGTCGCGCGAGTCTCAGTGATAGTCAACTCACATGTTTCGAAGATGATACACTCTTGAGTTCCTCACCGTTTTCACGCGACAACGCTGGCACCGCGCTGCGGACCACCAAGGGCGTCATCGTCAAGTATCGGGGTGACGCGTCTCGCTTTCGGATTCTGCGCCGCTCGGGCACAGCGCCGTCTTGCGTCCGTCGACGAGCGCACGTGGAGACCTCGAGGCGGCGACGTCATGGCGTGAACGCGGTCGCGGTCTGGATCCGTGCATCATGCTCGGGGCCTGCTTCGATGTCGCGTGAGGTGACGTCGAGCGTCATCGTCAGGTCTGACGCCTTCTGCGAGTCTGGTGAGCGTTTCGTACGCGAATTAGCCGAGATTCAAAAATGCTCACCTACAGCCCTTGAAAGGTAGAATGTCTTGTTCAAAAAGGCCCTCGCGGCGAGCGGTAATGTCTTCGGCGTGGGCTAGCCTTCGAAGACGACGTCAGCGGGAACCCGCTGACGCACCCCAATTCCGAGTCGCCTCCTGCCCATATTCGTCGCCGCTCGACTGCATTTATCCGCGCGCTTCTTCGCTTTCCGCGCGATTCGTGTCGCGGTCTGCCATCGTGCTTGAAGAGACGGATACGTCGCGCCATGACGCGGACGCGCCATCCGTTCAACGCTGGCCTCCTGATGCTGCTGCGAGTGACAGAGGGCGTCATCATCAAGTTTGAGGGCGGAGGGCGCGCCGTCTCATGCATCACGGCTGCGCGCTTCTGCACGAGGACGCATGTAGTCGCGTGGATGGTCTTTTCCGATGGGTAAGTGGGCTGCAAATGCCTAGAGCGAGCGCGGTCTCACGCTTTTCGACAGTTACGGTCCCCGCAGACTCGCCTCGCCCCCTCACTCGGCGTTCTCGCCCGCGCACCATCAGTACCTTCGATCGCAAGGCCTTGCTTGTTCCGCTCCGTCGCCCGCGCCGTCCGGCGTAACGAGGCGTCATCGTCAAGTTCGCGCGTGGACTCGCAATTGCAGGGACATGAGACGCCGGGGGATCGCTTTCACGCCTCCGTCGACTTGGGCGCCCACCAAAACGTGAGCGGCGGCGGGTGCTCGGCGCTCGGCAGACATGCTTCGCGTCACCTCGTCCAGCTCTCGCGCGGCAGCCGTCGACGACACCTCGCGCCCGGTCTCTCATGGATGCGAGGGGACGTCATCGTCAAGTTAAGTGGAGTGCGGGGGGACTGTGTGTGCTCGGTGAGTCTCCTGTGGGTTCGGATCGGGGGTACCTACTTACCTAGCCTCATTGTGCAGTTTTCGCACCCCCACCGTCGCGACCTCAACCGGTTCCACCTTCGGTCCGTCGCGCACCGCCCGAATTTAGCGAGAAGTGGCTTATCGCGCAGTTTCGAGCCGTGGGATGCAGCCGCCCCGTCGCCCGCTGGTGGGCGTCGTCGTCAAGTTACGGGGAATGCAAGCGGGCTGTATGCTCACAGTGAGTATCGCGCGCCCTCGAGTTCTGATTCCAAGAGTGACTTACCGAGCTGCAGGTGCCCGCCACGCAGCGCGGGGGCGCGACATCGCGGCTGCGGGTCTGTTTGCGTCGGCGTCATCGTCAAATTACGCGTGTCGGTGAGTATCTGTTCATGCGCATTTGGAGCGATCGACTCACCCAGCTCTTCGCAGCTCGCGCGGCCGACCCAGCGACCCAACTCGACGTCGCTATCCCGCGCCGATGGTCCTGCGCGTCCTCGTGTTGATGCGAAAGGCGTCATCGTCAAGTTACGGCGGACAGGGCAGACGGCGCCGAGTTGGTTTCTGCGCAGTCCGCGAGGTGGTACCCGCCGCGTCGCGGGCCTCTCGATCGCCTATCTTCGAGTTTACGGTTGCGGGGGAGGGGTTAATCCGTGCGCGATGGCAGGGGCGTTATCGTCGGGGTGCTGGGTCGGTTTTATACGCCGTGCGTGAGGTCGTGCCCGCCGCGACGCGTGTCCGGCCGTTGAGACCTCGCTCCTCTATCGGACTCTCGACCGCTGATCGTCGAATTGCGGTCGTGGCAGCGTCGATTCGCGAGGAGTCGCAGGGGCGTCATCGTCAAGTTACGGCGCTAGCGGCCGGTGAGTCTCCTGTTTCCTGAATTCGGAAATATCGACTCACCGATGCACAGGACGTCTCCGGCGTGGTAACTCGATTTCTGCGCCGTACGGGAGGGACTCAGCGCTGTTTCCATGCGTCCGAGTGGCTTGTTCCGGCGTTGAGATCGTGCGGTGTGAGCTTGTTGCAGGTGCTTTTCGCCGCTCGGAGATGGTTCACAGGGATGCGGAGTGATAGATAGCGCGAAAAAGACCTGAAAACGGCGCGAAAAAAGCGAGAAAAAAGGAGAAAAAGGAAGTGAGCATGGCAGCAGTCGAGCGAGCGAGCGAGCTAAGCGTGAATCGAGCGCACTAAGCGAGAGCAAACCACGCAGCTGTGGCGTCCAAGGGGCTTGTGTGTGTAGAAAGAAAGAATAACACTGAGTCCTCACTTTGCCCTCGGTGGGTTCGAACGACACAGCGAGCGAGCGCAGGAAACGCGTTTGGCGGGGAAAGGAGAGCATCGAGATCGCCGGGACGAGGCGCCGGAGTAGCGACGGGCGCCAAATAACTCGGAAACCTCCTTCCTCCTGCCCTCACAACTTGACATCCTCCCCACCGACCACCGACCACCGGCCACTGCGACCACCACAACGTTCTCGACACTGTAGACCAATTACGGTCAGCGAAACTCTGATGCTGTGGCCGCTGGTCGCCTTATCCCAGCATTCATCCAATGGCATCACCTCAGAACATCGAGTCTACGCCGCCGCCCGCCGTGAGCAGTCTGCGCTCTAGGTTCGAGAAGCTGGCATTGGATACGTCCCAAACATCCCATACTCCGAACGGTCGAGATCACCTCTTACCACAGGCAGGCAGTCCACGCCCGCGCGCCTTGTCCAACCCGGACGAGATGTCTGCTCCGCACTATCACCATTCTTCCAGTTCATCTGTATCATCCGACATTCGAATCCCTGCAAAGAGACCTCCACCACCGCCGCCTCCAGCTCGTTCATCCAAACGATCCGTTTCCCCAGGATTATCGCCTTTGCTGCGTCCCGTTCCCATTTCCGCATCCGGCTACGCCTCCGATGCGTCGGGTTCCAGCGCTTCTCCTGCCAGACTTCCTCATCGTCGACCTGGATCTATTCCTGTCATCCATCTTGATGACTCTCAACCAGCATCACCGTCTAATGGAGGTGTGGCAGCTGTACTGCACAAGTTCACGTGAGTACAAGATCGTGTCGCTTATTAACTGTGGCACTGCATGCACGACATGATACTTTCCCCGCGAAGACCTTGATAAGAGTCAAAGAATCCTTTCCTCAGAAAGGATGATGGAAAAGAAAGAAGTATTATCATGATGAACAGTTTCCGGACCGGATACCATGATGACATGTATTTCTTTTTCAATATCTTTTCTCGGAAAAGGACTTTTATAAGTCTTAAACTCTTATTAAGGTTTTTTCTGGAAAGATTTCACGTCATTCCGACATTGATCTCGTCCTGGACTGACGCCTCTCTTGAAGGTCTTCTCCTCCCCCACTCCGGTCAAATGGCTCGCCAAGGATAACCTCTCAACCTGATCTTCTGTCAAGCCCGTCTCCACCTGCTGTTCCGCCCCGTCCTTCCAAATTGCCACCTCTTCATCCCCCTTCACGCACTCGCTTGTCTTCGTCAGCCGAAACATCGCCCACGATAATGCCCAGCGACAGTCCCTCCGTCCGAATACATAGTCCTTTCTCTGACGACGAATCTGAATCTGGAGCAGCGTCTAAATCTATATCCCAAATTGATGCCTCACCTTATACCCATCTCGGCACAGACTCAGACTCACTCATTTCCTTCGACACGCTCGACCCGCCGTCTAGCAACTCCAGCCGGGTTTCAAGTGAGAGCGACGTGAGCACAACCCACGCCTCGTCACTGCCCCTTCCTCCCCGACCTGCTCCCCCAAAGCCGCCACCCCGTCATCGCAGTACCATACAGCAGTCGGTTCCGGTAGAATCTCCGTCGAGTGCTTCGTCGACTCAGAGCAACCTCGTCCCGCCCCCTCTCCCTTCGCGCCGCCCGCCGCCCGCTGAAGACCATCGCGCCGCTCCAGCCCGCACTCCAGCCCGCAACTTTTCCATGCATCTGGACTCGGACACGCACGCCGGCACCTCGAGTGCCCCTCCGAATTTGGACCGCAAGCCGCCAGCGCCACGCCTTCCCCCGCCCCCGACACGCACCATCGCGCCCGGCGACAAGCTACCACCCCCTCGACGCATGCCATCGGACGAGTCGGACGAGTCCGGCGCAGAGGAGGAGGATCTCAAAGCAAAGATCGCAGACACCATGCCCGACACGAGCCGCTCGTCACGACGTCCCCCGACCATCTCTCCGCACGCCTACTCTGCCGCCGGCATCCCCGTGCCCGCGCACCAGGGCCTCGTCGCCACCGCCGGCCACATCGTCATCGTCGCGGCTCACGGGCACGTGCGCATCTTCGATCTCTCCGTCGCCGACAACCCGCTGTGGACGCACGACGGGCGCACGCTCGGTCTGAACAAGGAGTTGCGCCCGACTTGCCTTGAGTTTCGCTCGGGCAACCACACCGCGGACAAGGGCCGTTTCCTCTGGCTCGGCACCAAGGACGGCCACATCTTCGAGCTCAACCTCTCCGACGGCAGCATCGCCGGCACGCGGCTCTCCGCGCATGCGCACGCGATGACGCACATCCTGCGATACGGCAACGCGATGGTCACGCTCGACGACGGCGGCAAGGCGCTCGTGTTCGTGCCCGAAGCCGGCGCGGACCCGCATCTCGCGAGCACGCCGTCGCGCGTCGTGCGCATTGCGGACAAGCAGGAGTTTGCGCAAATCCTTGCGGGTAAGCTCTGGACGTCCGCGCGCCAGGCCGCCGGCGAGGGCGCGGGCGTCGCGTCGCGTGGGCCGATCGTGCGTGTATACGATATCTTTGCGTCTAGTGGCACGGGCAAGTCCTTGCTCCCCACAGAGCACATCGGGGCGGTCACGTCGGGCACTGTGTTGCCCTCGCAGCCGCGTGCCATCTATCTCGGGCATGAGGGCGGCTTTGTGAGTATATGGGCTGTTGGCGAGGACGGCGTGCCGGCGTGTACCGAGGTCGTGCGGGTATCTGTGTCCGACGTGCTGTCTCTTGAGGGTGTGAACGACCGGCTGTGGGCGGGTGGGCGGAAGGGCACGATCGCGGCGTACGACGTTGTACATCGGCCGTGGGTGATGACGAACATGTGGAACGCGCACGAGGGCCTGCCGCTGCAGAAGATCAGCATCGATCCGTACTCTATCGACAGGCTCGGACGGCTCGTGGTAGTCAGTGTTGGTCGGGATGAGCGCATGAAATTCTGGGATGGGCTTTTAGGATGCGACTGGATCGGTGAGTCTTGCTCATCACATTTTCAGGAGCATGTATGCTAACGACGAGTTACAGATCAGGAGCTCATCAAGCGCGAGAGCTCGTTCAGCAGCTTCCGCACCATGAACGTGCTCATCGTCTCGTGGAACGTCGACGCCGCGAAGCCCGATGCGCTGACTGGAAGCCCAGCGAATCTCCACCTTTTCGAAGACGTGCTTAATAGCGTCGACTCGCCCGACATTATTGTCTTCGGCTTCCAGGAGCTCATCGACCTGGAGAGCCGCAAGATGGCTGCGAAGACGGTCCTGCTCGGCAACAAGAAGAAGGCCGGGGACGGCTCGATCTCGGAGAAGGTGTCGAGCTCGTACAAGCGCTGGTACGACAAGCTTGTGCTCGCGGTGCGGCTTGCCATGCCGCCCGAAACGCCGTACACGGTCATCCATACCGAGAGCCTAGTCGGATTGTTCACTTGCATCTTCATCAAGCACGCAGAGCGGATCTCGCTAAGACACGTCGCCGTTGCTACCGTCAAGAGAGGTATGGGCGGGAGGTATGGCAACAAGGTACGTAGTATACGTCGGTCCGTCTTCTGGGTTGTACTAAGTGTCTTTCAGGGTGGTATCGTAGCGCGGATGATCGTGGACGATTCCTCCGTCTGCTTCATCAATTGCCATCTGGCCGCGGGACAGCATCATATACGGCAGCGGAATGGCGATATTGCCGCTATCGTCGAGCAGAAAGATGTCTTCCCCGAAGACTTTAGCGAGGAAAGCATGGTATACGTTGGCGGAGGCGATGGCTCGATGGTTCTCGATCATGAAATCGTCTTTGTGAGTACCTGCGGTGATTGTTCCTGACCACACTGACATACCCTCCTCTCAGGTGAACGGGGACATGAACTATCGCATCGACCAGCGACGCGACACCGTCCTCTCCGCCATCAAAGCCGGCGACTTCCGCAGCCTGGTCCCGCACGACCAGCTCCGCAAGGAGATGAAGGCGAACCCCGGCTTCCGCCTGCGCGCGTTCATGGAGGGCCCGCTCGAGTTCGCGCCGACGTACAAGTACGACCGGCGCTCGTCGACATACGACTCGTCCGAGAAGCGGCGCACGCCCGCGTGGTGCGACCGCGTGCTCTGGCGGGCGCAGGTGCCGGCGCGCGTGCAGCAGGTCAACTACCGGCGGTACGAGGCCGACGTGTCCGACCACCGGCCGATCTCCGCGGGCTTCCGGATGACGGTCAAGTCGGTGCGGCACGACGAGCGCGCTGCGGCCAAGAAGGAGGTCGAGCAGCTGTGGAAGGAGCAGGAGCGGCACCTTCTGGCGAGGGTGAGGGAGTTCTATACCGCGCAGATGGTGATATAGCATGCTGGTCGGGTTTTCGCATGTTAGAATGTGGTATGCATACATATGTCGCTTTCGGACTGGTAACGGCATGGACTTATGTCTTGTATTCATCTCAGCATATCAATGTAGCGTAGTTGTCGTGAATAATGGCGCATTGAGCCTCTACTCTAACAGTGGCTTTCCTTTCAATCTCACACGCATGTCTCTCAGACGCAGCGCTGCGCAGCCAGCATTCCGGGGATAACTATACCAGATAGCTCTACATCGCGACTGGTTGCTTATGATGCGGACATGAAGGTTCGCGGGTCTTGGTGAACTCACGGGCTCTGCGAGCAAAGGGATCGGGAGATAAACCGCGAGATAGCATGATTGCGTGAGCAGGTAGTAGCATTGATATATAGTTGTATAAATAATGTGGGTTAGCTGGAGGGGTATCACGGGTGTACAATTGAGGACTGCAGTAAGTATATGGGAAGAGATGGATGTTACAAGGCAACGCGTGGCCTGAGGGAAAAGCAGAAGATCTGATGCCGTGATGAAAGCCGTCAGAAAAGTGAAGGCCAGTAGAGTTGATTACACCCACAATTAAGAAACGATTTGGTACCATTTCGGTGTGGAAGTTAACGCCAGCTCTCGGCGGATGATATCAAAGACTTCTTCGTCTGGCGGTCCTTTCATCACATTCATGTGATAGAACCAATCGTGATTACTATGGCGCGCCACTAGCCATGGGTCGCCGGCTTTCCAGCACGGCTCTGCGAGAGTAAGTATGGCTCCTGATAACCGCTCTAACGCGTGGATAGCCCTCAACATGCCGGAGAACCGACGCGCGTCGTCGCTGGCGAATCCAATAGTCGAGGGTATGAGACAGTGCGTGATAGCATAGTCGTACAGCGTGTCTCCACCGACGCCGATGCAATAGTGCAGTTCTGGAATGTGACAGCTTTGCTTCTTGGATGAGACGATGTACTCGGGCGGAAGCTGCTCCATTGGTTGCAGCCGCTTCTGGCGGGAGGCAAAAAGCTACACAGTAGTGAGCATATGAACATAGATAAACAATGACACACGAACCTCGCAACGTTTTGTTCTGCGACGGGGACCCATTTTGCGTAGCACTCTACGATGAATTTTGGCACAACCAGGCGGACCATTGGAGAAAACTTTGCATCCTGGAATGCAGGTCATTTTGAGTAGACTTAAAGGTTCAGGATGGCGTTCTAGGAGAAGAGAGTAACGAGGATGTTGACGAAGACGTTGAGCCATAACTGAGCGCTTAATCGAACGAAGGTTACGCGGTCACGTGGATGCCGGCTACGCGAAGTGCCTCCGGTCGATGCGCGTCCATGTTGCCTCTGTGGCCACCATATACTTCGACCACAGCCACGCACAATAGCTTTGATCGTGGATCTAGATGCAACCTATGATGCCCACAATCGAACAATGCAAGTCCACGATCTCGGATCGGCAGTTTTCACTGTGACTCCCAGAGGACAATGCGACTGTACCGTAGTTCCGTCCACGCTATGTTTAGGGTACGCTCGCATTGTAGCCACGAAAGATGAGTATAAATTCTACGGCGACCAGCTGGCCTGAGGGTATTCTCCCATTCGTTTTCCCATCACAGATCAGCCATGAGCGCAGGCGCTCCATCAGCAAAATGGGTTCGAGATGGGAAGGCCTTAGAAGGCCTTAGAGAGTCACCAGTCGTCGACGCGCGGTGAGCATTCCGGAATCTGGTGCCTAGCATTAGAGCACAACAGTGTCACCTGCCAATGCTCGCAATTCACGATAAGGTACGCCACCTTTCCCAGTCTTTGCAAGCGCGACTAACTCTCCCAACGACCACATTCGTTTACGAGGGACCTACGTCGCTTGTCCACCTTCACCGCTCTCGACTCGTGCCCCAAGTCTCCGTCGCATCGACCATCCTTGACAAACACTACCTGGTAATAGAGCACAACTATAGTGCTTGCCGATTGTGATCGGCAATACGTGCTATGCCAGAAGTCATGCGCTCGTGCCAGCCTTCCAGTGCCCCACCGTCAACATGGAGTCTCTGAAACTCCATGTATCTTTATAAGTCACGATGTAACTTAGATTCGTGCCCAACATTACAGTCGTTTAGATGGTTTCGCAGTCACGACAATATTTTCTATTGCATTAGATAGTGCTCTTACAGTAGTGCTTTCTACGCCTGTATAATTGGGGCATGGTCACGAAAATTCTCAATAGCAATGGATGAATCTCGTAGCACAGACAGTTGGCAATGCAAGAATCATATTGAGCTGAGATATGACACAAAGGTGGTATGGCTACGAGATATTCTAAACCGATTGAGACATTGCAGGCCCATCGCGGCAAGCGCGCTTCGCAGCGCGCTGTTCCATGATGCGATCGAACGTGGATACCGTCCCGAGGCTGTTAGTGGATATGTCTTGGAGAGGATTATCTTCCGGTATCCCGAGGACCTCACTATCAACGATGGTCAGCAGTGACGGAGCTGTGAGGATCGACACACTCACTGATCATAGAACTTCAAGAGGGCCTGTCCTTCGTCTCCATCCAGGAGCTTCACAAGGTTCCAAAAGAACTTTTCATAGTTGAAGTGGCGATTGACGACGTGCCACTCAGGCGCGTCCGATATGGCGAAGCGTGTCTGTGGCAGAACGTGTCAGTATTCGGACCAATTTTATAGATATAGCACTTACCTGAACTGCAACGTATGCAAGTGCTCTCGACGTCATCTTCGTCATCTCGATAATCCTGCCTACAGATGGACGGCCTCTTTGATAGCCAGGAGGCTCGAAGACAGAGCCGGGACCAGAAAAAATATGCCTGGCTGCCTTCCGCTTGTCATTAGCATACTAAGAGTAAACGATGGGGGCGTACGTACTCTGATAATGACATGGCCATGGAAAAGGCCGTCCTCTGCATTCTCTTCACTGTAAACATGGCCATCAGGATAGAGAAAACGTGGCATCTGGTCCGCGGTAATCCGCCGCCGACCAGATTTCACTTCAGCGTAAGTCCTGTGGACGATGAAATTATCACAACTCCGTCAATAAGGTAAGGACATACATTTCATTAGCATCTAATTCAATTGGCGTAAGCAGAGCAGCTGTTGTTGGGTGATTCCACCCTCTCAGAGACTTATTTGGGTCACTGGAAAGAATGGGTGGATCGAGAGGAACAGAAGGATCGTAATGGAGGTAATTCAGGATGTGGGTCTTCAGCCCGTTGGTGTCGTCGGAGCGAGCCTTATCGACACCGCTGTTGATCTGGAAAAAAATGATTTGTCATCCAAATGTCGACGTGTTAAGGTATGTTCACTCACTTGCAGACATACACCGCGGCGCAGCTTTCGCTGCTCTGCTAACAGAATCGCATCATCTCGAAAGCGTGGAATAATCCTACAAAGAATTCTCCAGTCACTCGACAACTGCTTCTGCCTGGTAATATGACCCATCAGAGACAGGGATTGGGTCCGTCACAGTATGAGGTGCGTACCTTTCATCCTCTATTCTGCCTTGATCCTCCTCATCAGTATCCATGTTTTCGATTTCTAGACCACGCTCAACGATGGTCCAGATCTTCGAAAATGGCTCTCCCAGCCTTGCAAAGCGGCGGCCATAGTCGCGGTAATCAGTGCGTGAATTTGCATCTGCTGGTGCAGCTTCATTATTTTCATCGTTTTCGGACTCGTCCACTCTGTTTCTGATATCAGAGCATGCAGTCGAACACGTACACAGTACTGACCTTGTTCTTTTCCTCCCTGCACCCCGGAGAAATAAGTCGATAATCCTATTCACGTCGGCAGACAACTCAATCTGACCAGGCGCTGGTATCGGGGGCAGCGGTGTAGCCATGGGTCTTCAGAATGAGAAAGGTATGAATGGACAGTGGCCCTTGTGCGAGACCCACACGCTTTATTCATATATTGTGTACTGACAAAGGTTTATTATGCTACATAGGGCTCTCGGCCTGGGGATTCACATGCTGTTCGACCCACTTTCAATCGAGAACCGTCGTAGCCCGTGCGCTTAGTACTAATGGGTATGCATGATCCGACTTCATATTTTGCGGCCGCAAAGATCAGGTGAGCGCTCCGTTTCTCCATTCCTCCGTTTCCCACCTCACCGTGCATTTGTGAATATCTGAGTCATTCTCCTTGTCTTATAGTCTCTACTTTCATCCCGCCCTCCATCCAGTCTCAACATGGCTAGCCCAGATATCCGCGCTCGTGCGATTGAAGGTGCTGCAGTATATCTTCATGCGCGCATGGGGACCAGCAATATCCTCCAACGCGACAACGATGAACTAGTTGTGCTTCTGCGCGACGGTCTTACGGACAGCTGTCGTGACCTTACACCCGCGCAAGAGGCAACAGCTATTTTTGGGCCAACTCTCAAGGTGACAGGGCAAGAGTTAAAGAGGGTGCGTGTAGAATTATCTAGCTCAATGTCACTCACTCAAATGAATGAAGCTTCTTGATATGGTATTTAATGTCAACTACGAGCTGCAAGAACTGGCTCGTCAACTCGTCGTCAAACATTTTGGCTTTGTTGATGTCAGTAGCTCTGCAAATCCTGCCGATACCAAAGCAACGAATGAGAAGAAGGCTCTGAGGCTCAAGGTTGCCATTGGTTTATTTGACCGGGTGAGTACAGCTCTGATTTGAGTTGACCATTCTAATAAGTTTTTCAGCTCAGGGCAGATGGACAAGCATCAGGCTCAGTGTCGCACAAGTATTGTCATCCTATACTTGAAGAATTTATTCTTCGAGCCTGGTTCGGTCAAGGCGTCAACTCTGCCGGCCATCGTTCGTCTTCTCGCTTTGACAATGACGGGATTCCTATTGGAACCATCGCATTTGCCATGACTGCGGTAAGTGTTGCCAATTATCATCAAGTTGTTTCGCTCATCATCTGCTTCCTTAGATCTTCGCTGCTCTAAGGGAGTGGCAAAGTGGTACATTGCGCAAGACGGACTTCCTGTGTGGACTGCCGACACCATCCGACATCATCACTAACTTCCACAACTGTCGCTCGACATTGACTATATGGGAGCGGCAGACGTTCCAGCAAGCTGACAGCGCGCTGACTTATATGGCCTTACGAATATTCATGCTTCACCATCTGCGGTAAGTCAAATTTCAATTTGCTCTGCCGGATGTACACATACTGATTAGTACTCCTCCGGCAGAAATGAAATTTGAAAGCTCCGATTTTCGAGGCTCCGGGTTTCGAGGCTCCGGTTTTCGAGGCTTTGGTTCTCGAGGGTCCAGATTTTGTGGTTAAAATTTTCTTGTGTTTCGTGTTGAGATGATCTGTAATGCAATGCGCCCGGCGCTTTTTGCCTTTTGATCTCATATTTCGAAGTTCGTGTCAAGTCCTGTCGATTTTCCATGCTGCCGCGGTCAGTCATCTGTGTTTGCTTCATCATACTGATGGCAATGTACTCTTGCGTTCCATCCTGCTCGCGTTCTTTTGATAGACAGCGTAGCCTCACGTTGCATCAAAATACATGTGACAAGTTCGCCAGGAAAGACACAAGATTCTCAGGACTGGCAGAGAAATTAGCAAGGCGAAAGGAGCGTAGTAGTAAACGGCGCCGTATAGAAGAACCGAGTCGTCAGGTATGTTCCACCATCACTGAGATTAGAGGTGAATACACAGTAACATCCACACCGCAGAGCGAGGCGCATAATGCACCAATGGATCTATCAGAGCCCGACAATCCTGTACTACCCATGGTTCCAGATACCCCACCGAGCCCTGAGACACAGATCGAGCCGCCAACTATTGTGTTAGGCCGTGGCCAGCGTGCAAAGCGGCCGACATGGAAGATACTCGAGCAACTCCCGCAACCACCTTCACCAGCCCCTGATGCGCTCGATTCTGCCAACGACGCTGATGGCGAAGTGCTTCCACCGAGATTCGGATCATTTGTATGGCAAAGCGTAAAGACCGCACTCAATATCTTTGGACTCTTTAGGGATTATCCCACACCACCAACTTATTCCCCCGACGAGACGACTTCTCTCGATGATTTGTCATATACATCTCATGCAGGCTGCGAATCTACTTCTCGACTATGTCCTTCGGCAGCCGGCGTGCTCGAACAACTTTCACCATCCGGCACATTTGCCAATATATCCATCTTTCGTTTCATGAATTGGCTCTGGACTGGATCACATGTGAAGTCAATATCTGAAGCACAGAGACTCCTCCATGATGTTATCCTGGCCCCTGATTTTCAGCCCGAAGACCTCAAGGCACTGGACATTGGCCGCGAAACAGCGTTGTTCGACCAGGCTGTGATTGATACGTATGCAGGTCTACCTACGCTACCCAAAGACGGATGGAAAGAAACAGACGTTCA
The DNA here is from genome assembly GCA_006506795.2 of Hericium erinaceus. Lineage (NCBI taxonomy): Eukaryota > Fungi > Basidiomycota > Agaricomycetes > Russulales > Hericiaceae > Hericium > Hericium erinaceus. Next base: position 3,179,437 of record CM021162.1, read on the forward strand.
GATACCGATTCCTGATGGCAAGGCTCATCGCGACCACGATCCACCCATTCCGACTCTTCACGTCCCAGGCCTTCATCATAGATCCCTTGTCGAGATGATCAAGGCAGCTTGGACCGATGATACATCTCATCGCTTCCATTTCACACCCTTTCGCTATTTCTGGCAGAACAAGCCTGACAAGATCGAGAGGGTTTACGATGAGATATATTCTAGTGAGGCTTTTGCAGAAGCACATGCTAAAGTGCAGGAGCTTCCCGCCGAGCCAGGATGCACACTGGAGCGTACAGTCTGCGCGCTGATGTTCTGGTCAGATTCCACACATCTGGCCAACTTCGGAACCGCCTCGCTCTGGCCGCTTTACTTATTTTTTGGGAATCAGTCAAAGTATGATCGTGCTCATCCACGATCAGGTGCTTGTCATCATGTTGCCTATATACCGAAGGTGTGCTAGTTTCCACATTTCTCGCATTTGATGTGCTTACCTACTGTCTCTTCATTAGTTACCAGACACGTTTCATGATTTCTTTAAGGCTGCAGTTGGTGTACCCCCATCTGATGATATCTTGACTCACTGTCGACGAGAACTCATGCATGCCATCTGGAAAGTCATTCTGGACGATGAATTTCTATATGCGTGGGAACATGGCATCGTTATTCGGTGTGCAGATGGAGTTCTCCGACGAGTCTACCCTCGCATCTTTACATACTCAGCCGACTATCCAGAGAAGTAAGTGAGCTCATTTTTATATGCTGTACATCAAAGCCTGACCCTTATGATACAGAATCTTACTGGCCACGATCCGAAATCTCGGAGCATGTCCGTGTCCGCGTTGCAAGGTCCCAAAAGCAAAGATTGAGGATCTCGGGATGTCTCGAGACCAAGCACGGCGAGAACGAGACATACGGCAAGACAATGTCGGGTTTCGCTACAAGATCAAAGCAGCACTACGAACCGTTTACGAATTGGGAAAGGGTGTAAAGAGTAGAGCCGTGGAGAATCAGCTTGCGGCTGAGTCTTATGTGCCGACCGAGGTACGTCGCCACGCTCATAGTGTTAGTCTGTTAGTTGTCCTCATCATGCTCCCGTATTTTCCAGAACGCATTTTCAGCGCGTTTATCTCCATTCGGTTTCGACTTTTTTACCATGCTTGTCGTGGACCTGTTGCATGAATTTGAACTCGGCGTCTGGAAGGCCGTTTTCACACATTTGATCTGGATACTCATCGCTTATGGCAATGATACAGTCCAGGAGCTCAACCGAAGGTACAGAATACACTATTCGTTCATCTCGTTTTTGAATTAAAACATGACTTATTCAGATATCGAATGGTGCCATCTTTTGGTCGAGCAACTATACGGCGCTTTCACCAGAATGCATCAGCCATGAAAAAGCTCGCTGCCCGTGACTTTGAAGATCTTCTCCAGGTAGTATTGGATACTCACTCAGGTTCAGTTCATCACTTACGTCTATTGTCGCCGCAGTGCTCAATCCCGGTCTTTGATGGCCTTCTACCGGAGCCTCATAATAAGACTGTGTTGGATCTCCTCTTCGGTCTCGCAGAATGGCATGCCTTGGCAAAACTGCGCATGCACACGGATTCGTCTCTCGAACTTCTCTCACAAGCTACAACCTTTCTTGGAAGTCAGCTGAGACGCTTCGTGAGAGTCACATGCAGCCAATTTGACACCAAGGAATTGCCTCGGGAGACTGCCGCTCGAGGCCGGCGCTCTCGAAAGGCCACGCGATCAACAATGACTTCAACTGCTGGAATTCCGTCACACCCAGGTCCCAAACGCAAAAGCTTCAGTCTTTGGACATACAAGCTTCATGCTCTTGGTGATTATGTGCGCCAGATCAAATGGTTCGGGACGACCGACTCGTACTCAACGCAGCCGGTCAGTCATTATTCAACAGAAGCGATATATCATGATTGACTTACTTGCTTACTAGGGAGAACTTGAACATCGTCGCGTCAAACGATTCTATGCCCGCACTAATAAACATAACGCGGTGCGACAAATGACGCGCCTGCAGAGACGTGAACAGGTGCTGGGGCGCATGATGCGCGGGAAAGAGGTTCAACAACAGACAGCCGCAGGTAAAGTGCGTCGCAGAAAGGCGACTATCGCTTTCGAAGAACAAGAGCCTCTGGCTGCGACCCCGCCTGAGCAACATCACCACATTTCGCACTCCCGCAACTACTCTATCCGTTTATCGACTCTGGTGTCAGATCTTCAAGATGGCGGTGCGGGCATGGCGAGCTTGTTTTAAATTTCCTTCGCTAGTGCTTGCTCACTGTTCTTGCAGGGCTTTTTCACAAAACTTCAAGATCATCTCCTGGAACGCATCTTGTTTCCTGGCATGGCATCAGAAGGTCGAACATTTACTCCAGAAGAACGGAACACGGTCATCATTCAGAACGACAGAATTTTCGTTCACAAAGTATTTCGTGTCAACTACACGACTTACGATGTTCGCCGCGGCCAAGATACCATGAACCCACGCATGCACGCTGATGTCATGACACCAGCAGATGAGGGCTCAGAACATCCCTTCAAATATGCTCGGATTCTAGGACTCTTTCATGCCGATGTCCTATACAAGCCAGTGGGCCAGCCAGCAAAACTGAAAACCATGGAAATGCTTTGGGTTCGTTGGTTCCGACACGACAGGCGATGGAAAGCGGGCTTCAAGGCTCGCCGTCTCCATCGTCTTGAACTTCTCCCGCAGGATGTCCCAGACTCAATCGGCTTTCTCGATCCCGACGACGTTGTCCGCGGGGCGCATTTGATCCCTGCGTTTGGTCACGGACAATGTGGAAATGAGTGGTCCCATTACTTTGTCAATATGTAAGTCATTTGCTTATCTGATAGGCTCGTCGCCATGTTCATCTTGATGACAGGTTTGCGGACCGCGATATATTCATGCGCTATGCGGGGATTGGTGTAGGCCACAGTTTCCACACTGTCCCACTTCCCGCCGATGAAGCATTGACAAGTCGGCCTCAGCCTGCCGACGATGAAGTGGATGGTGATGATGTACCCATGGGCCCGGCTACTAGAAATGAAAACGGAGCAGACGAAGGTAGAACACTCGACGATGATAGCGAGGGCGAGGGCGACGAGGACGATGACAGCGAAAGCGAGGACGAGAACCCCGAAGTCACAGAGGAAATGGACTTAGGACCCGAGGATGGTGAGGGCGAGGGCGACGTGTTCGACGAAGAAGGGTACGATGCATTGTAATTATCAGTACATACCACGTATTCTACGAAAATCTAGCTTCATCGCTGCTTCTCAGATATTACTTATTATCAGCTGTGCACCATACATTAACGCAGTGCCATGCGACTCCAGGCCGCCGAGATACTAGAGGATGAGACTATTTAGCAGTGCATGATAAGAACTGTGAAACTTGCCAGCTGACACCAACGAGTGACAAGTCCTTCCGATCCGGATCCAATGCCAAACCAAGGCCGCTGTTCACGCGCAAGGATGGCTTGGGTATGGCCAGGGCCAATCGAGTTTCCGTTGGCTACGCGCATCCCTGCTAATACCTTCCGAGCCCTTCCAAAGTCCCCCAATCTCGGTCACGCGTGACATTCCTCACCAGGAAATACCGCTTCAGCACGTTTTAGCTGATGTCGGCAGGCAGCTATCGACGCTCTTCGCAAGGATGAGGATGTGCGTATACACTCTTTTACTCTAGACTAGTGTGGGCTCACAGTGTCACCCAGGTTATTGTCATTGAGAAGAGCAGCTGGTTCAGAAATCTTCACAGCACAATTCGTCATGCAGCAACGCGCAAGAATTATGAAGACTACCTCTACGACCCGCTCATGGAAATTTTCGGGACGTACGCGAAGACGTGCAGCCATGAGGACTTCGAAGCAACTGTCATTCCCCAGGGATGTTTTGAGCTGAGAACTGATTCTTCGACGACTGTCAGCCGTAGACTTTTAGATCTTCTTTTTGTAATTCACTCCATCGCCAATCCCGACGACCCAAAGTGCAGCAAGTCTCGGCTAGGCGGCTGGGTGGAGGGAAAGCCATGGGTTCAGCCGCCGAAGAACCCAAAAAAGAAAGTGGAGGCCAGCGCAGATAAGCAACCGGACGCCAGCGGGGGCAACGCAGACGGGCAGGACAAGGAGGACGGTGACATCGCAGAGGAGCTTGAGGACATCGCAGAGGAGGGCGAGCTCGTCGCTCAGGAGGGCGAGGTCGTCGCTCAGGAGAGCAAGGTCGTCGCAGGCGGGCCTGATGGTGAGCGCGGGGCCATCACAGCGACGGTCGACGAGGAGTGCGAGGGCGTCACAGAGGCGGTCGACATCGACGAAAAGGACATCACAAGGGTCTGGGCCGATACAGGCGAGGACCCTGTGTTGTCCGTCGGAGGCCCCTCTATCGAGGATGCCTCCGCTTTGGTTCTCGACCCTAAAGAGGTCATTCGGAGGCTGGTTGAAGACCTTCCTCAGCTATGTCAACAAGCATACTTCGCCTTCGATCATTTCGCTCAAGATGTGATCTACGCCATCATCACATACGGGATGACATTCTCTTGCTTCAAGTTCACGAGGCCCGCTAATTGGGAGAGCATTCGGGGGAACAGGACTGGGACCGTCGGCCTACCCATTGCAATCTTCTCAAATGAGCGCATGGTCTTCAAAGATTGGCTCAATCCCCACCTTCTACAAGCCCTCGCTTTGATGACGGCATCACTGGGTATGTCGTATCAGCCATCTTGGTTTCAGCTTCCTTCAAACTACCGCGATGAAGAGCCAGATCTTGTGCGCCATCATTCTCTCGTATGTTGTCGAGATCTTCTGAACATTATTCATTAGGCTGTCGCGGAGGAGGCCCTCAAATAATATAACAGGAAAATTAATGGGAAGTCAACCTCAAGCTCGCCAGACTCAAGCTTGCCAACCTCGAACGTGCCAACTTCGAACGTGCCAGCCTTAAGCTCTCCAGCCTCGGGCTCTCCAGCATCGTCATCGTCATCCGAAGATAGCAGTCTCGCTTGGGTTCCAACAGCCAGTGAAGCCGCCGCTCCAGTGGGGGAATCGGGGCGCGACCTTCGGTCAGGCAAAGGCCGTTCAACCGCATCCGCACCCAATCTGGAGCCTGTTGCTGAGAACGAGGGGATCGAGACGCCCGAACCTGTCCTTGCACAGCAGAACCGCGCCGACGCAGCAAGTTCGGATACCGATGACTCTCCTCTGACCCACCGTCCGCAACCAAACTTGGCGCAACCTGGACGTGCTCGGCAGGCAACTGACGCTCCTACGATCTCAGGCGTCTCTGCACCTGCTGGCCCGTCGACGAAAGACACGCGCAATCTGGCTAGCAATGCTCATACTCCCGCCATCAAAGCTCTCGCGTCTGGCGTCGACCTGAAAGCCACATTTATCACGCCGGAGAATCGTGGCAAGCGGATTTCTAAAGTACCTCGCGGTAAGGCTCGCCAACAGAAGATGATCGACATTCGCGCTATTGCAAATGGCCCTGCACTGCCTGCGCTGCTGTCGACACCTACCAATGACGCCCCGACCAGCGACGGGCTTGGTGGCTCTGGATCCCGTGTGCTTGGACACCTGCCGAGATCTCAGGAAGCTATCGAAGCTACTGGCAATGATTCTCGGACTGGCGCGCGTTCAAGAGCCAAATCGCACAAGCGGAAGGGCCGGCCGTCTAGCCCGCTGAGAACCGGCAGTCCTGATCCTGACGCAGTTGGAAGCAGTGCGCCGGCGTTGGCTGGCCCTTCCAAGAAACGGCGGCTGGTCTCTCAGGCAGACGAACAGCCTGTTGACGACAGCACTGGTGGTCCCTCAAACATATCTCGCATGGAGGCTGACGTATCCGCTGGTGCAATCAATGTCAGGGATGACGCTGCAACTGCACGTATCTATGATCCCTTGACGGCGCGAGAGCGTGTCCATCGCTCTAACACTCGCGTTTATCAGTCCCGCGCCGCTTCTGAGAGACGCTCCCGATCTGGATTCAAGCCCGTCGCCAGCACAATAGAAACCGCCGTTGCGATCGTCGAACCTGCCGTCCCGGGTCGCTCTGGGACCCGGACTCGTTCTATCGCTGGATCTTCTCGAACTCGAGTTCGCGCCTCTCCGCCGCCTCAGTGGCAAGACATGACGAAGAGCAAGAGGTCTCGTAAATGACTACATCACTATCATCCTGCGTAGCGTCTGGCTGGTCCGAAGACGCGCATAGCTCGATTGTCTGCTCTGCCAGTGCTGCTTATCATGGGTCCTTGGCCCATCATCCACTCCTTCAAACCAAATCACGTCAAAAACCTATAAAGACAGGCTTTTAAAGCCTCGAAATCCGCTCTTTCAAATTACGCACATCATGTTTCATCTCATGCCCATTACGACCATCACGCCCTGCATAATTGTCTCTGGAAGGCTCGTCTAAGTCCCTCGTTCTACCATGTTCTCTTGGATTATTGGCTTCGAGGCCTTGTAAGTAATTGGAAGGTTATCTCGTATCGCTGGTGTCGATCCATGCAGCATTGACTGCTATCCGCTCCTTAGCTCTGTAGTATAACTATCCCATCCGCTCCTTAGTATCACCGTGTTAATTTATATAAAAGTTGGTGCTGGCTGCCACTGGACTTGTGCGCTGATCGAGAAAAATTCATCGCGCGGTAAGTATAGTGCAGCAGCGCAGAGCGGCTCACGTAGAAACAGAAGGGCACATAACCGTCTTAACTCATTCTTCACCTTGACCGTCACAGAATCTGCGCTGGCCGGTATTCAAAAACGCGAGATCGGGTATCAGAGATTGCTCAACAGCATAACCATACCGAAATCCTTCTCTGCAAGAGGAGCGCGAGGTCGAGGATGTGCGGCGCTTCAGGAGCAGAAGCTAGTCCTTGCAGGAGAGCAGGTCAAGCTCCCTGAGGAGCGGCAGGTGAAGGTAAAGGGAGCCTTCAGTGTGCTAGAAATCCTAACCTTTCCGAAAACATCAAAGACATGGCTCAGACTGTGGTTGCAGAATTTTTCAGAATCTGTCTCCATTGTCTTCAGTCACCCCATAGGCAAGCATCTGGGATTTCGGGTAGCTAAAATGTATAACAATGTATGATAAAATGCTTCACCGTATTTAATTCAGATCTGTCCTCTCCGCATGAGATTCCGCCTCACCCTCCTCACCTCCGCACCAACACCCTCCCCTCGTCCCCACCTCAAAAACGGAACTTTACCCCGTTCCACACCAGCCACGCCGCCCGCATCGCCAGCCCTGAAGTCCAGCATGCCCCACACCGGCAGCTCCAGCTCGCCCTTGACGAGCACTCGCCCGTCCTGCAGCGTGCGCGGCGGAACGGGCGTTAGAACATGCAGCCGCAGGTCCTCGCTGTCGCTCCATACCGCGGGTGATACGGCGCGGACGAGCGCGAGACCGAGGCACGTGGACGATGAAGGATCGGGCAGCGGTGTGCCTTGTGTGTATCGGAACGGACCGGTGCTGTCGCCAGCCTCGGACGCTGCATCCAAGGACGAAACGATGCCGACCACCGCGCCATTCAACACGCGGCCGATTTCAGAAGCGACAACATCTTCTGAGCCCGCGCCCGTGAGGTAGACCGCATCGAGCGCCGCGCGCGGGTCAATCTCGTACGGCGCCATCGCACACAGCGGGAGCGCCGTGCGCCAGCCCATCGCGCGCGCGGAGGCGTACGGCGAGGAGCCGGCGGCAGGGAACAGCGCGTGGAAGTATGACAGCAGTGCGAGTGCGCGGTGGTCTGCGGCGGTCCAGCGCGCGAGGACGGGCGAGGGCGCGACAGGCGGGAGGATGTGCAGTTGCGGGGCGCGCGCGCCGGGGAAAGGCGCGGGCGCGACTGCAGGGGCGGAGGGCCAGTATTGCTGCTGCGGGTCCCAGACGGGTGTCTCGAATTCGACGATGTCGGTTGGGGATATGGCTTCTTCGATTCGTCGGTTGAGGTCTGCGCCGAGGCCTTTTGTCCAGCCCATTGTATTGACAACGAGAGGGATCGAGTCGGCTATTCGCGTGTCTGGTTCGTCGTCGTGCTCGTCCGTGAGGATGGTGGTTGCGTTTGCGTCTTCGTAGGTGCGTATAAGGGCTTCAATGGATTTGAGATAGTGCGAAGGGGATGAGCGTGGGGATGCGGCACCAACGTAGTGGGCTGCAAGTGGGAGAGTTGGGTGCGTGAATGGGGGGCCTGGGTACATGGTTGTTAGATTCAGAGATTCTTTATCGCTATCAATCAAGCTCACCAAATACTGGCTGCGATATGAGAGTAAGAGCGACCATCCCGCCCGGAGTGAACTCGGATTGGCCCAGGTCGCATTCGAGGAACATAACACGTTTATAGCTGCTATATGCGTGAGGACAAGCAAAAAATAGAAAGTGAAAGGTAGACAAACCGTGTTAGAAGAGAGTTTACCAGTGTCCTGGCAAAAGTGCTCTTCCCGGAGTTTTTGGGTCCTCGGATGAGGATTTTGGGTGCACCCGTGGCGCTAGCAAAGACATCATCACTATTGGACGACATCATTGACGATATTGAGTTTTGCCAGGATGTGGGTTGATGAACGATTTGGATATCACGCGTCTCCTCTGACACCTGTCATTGCATTGTGAGGAAAACGGACAAAAATATGATCGAGAAAACATACGATGTGGACACCATCCAGCGGGAGCGTGTGCACATCGGCCACTCCCTTTCTTGACGGCTCAAACACGCCCGCAAATGATCCCACTACCTGTCCGAGACCTCCAACCTCGGTTTTCATCTCCTGCACAAGCACAACAACGTCTTGCTCTCCTACTGCCTGCATGATCCGGTTCGGAACCATCGATGCAGATGACAGCTGCACGCTGTCCGTCGGCAATGCCTGTATGACGGGAACAGGCGAGGACTGCGGTGCAAAGACAGGCCAAGAATGTTGAGATGCAGAGAGCTGTGCACCAAGGATTGAGATAGAACCTCGCAAGACACTAATTGTGAACGTGCCCAGAAGAGAGACGGGAGGTTCGCCTGGGCGTAAAATTAAGATAACACCATGTTCACTCGATGGGAGGTGCAGCGACGTGACTTCTTCGGACGAGAGAGAAAACATATTTTGGTCCGGAATGGGTATGAATGCGCGGCCTTTCAATGCTGCCTCTTGGTCGAGAGTATCAGGAGATTTTGTGGACTCTCCAATGCGTTCATCTCCCGAGACGTCCTCGTCTGAAGAGTCGACGAGAGGGCGACTGGGAGACCATGCTCTTTTGCGCGACACCGGTGCGAAAACAGGGATTGAGGATGGTCCAGGCAAAACGTCTTCCTCGTCACCTTCAGGCCCCGACTCCACCGACGATATATCACCGTTCCCATTCCCATCGAGCATCGCGACATCGTCGTCCGCGCTCACAAAGTATCGCTCTCTTTTCTCCGTTCCTCTAGCCCTGGATTTCCGCTGCCTTTTGCGAGCGGATTCCGAAGATTTTTGTTGACTTGGCTTGCGTTTTGAAGGGGTCTTGGAGGATGGAGGAGGCGGAGATAAATTTTCTAGGGAGGTGGACGGCCCTGCGATGGGTTCAGCGGTAGAGCAGGACTGCAAACGCGCCTTCCGAGCTGCAACTGCACTGATCATGGATGTGATACCCCCTGAATGCTTTCAAAGATTCAGTATGGATGGTAGAAAATCAGGCTAGTCAGGAACTAAGGATCGGGACAACATAGCAGACGCCGCGACGCGACAGAACGCGACGCGAAGAAAACATTGAACAACCTTTCTCACTGACAGTGAAGAAAGACCGAGTTGCTTTACACAACATGAACTCTGATACAGCTGCGCATACATTCCGGAAAAAACTCACAATTTGGTAGGACTTTTTGATGTGAAGTGTGTAGGTTGCTACAAGCAATGATGTATGGGACAAATAACGTTATACAGCGCTTGCGTCCTCACCACCACCATCGGTGACCGTGCAGCTTTATATGCACTCAGTCAATACCCTCCTTCATCGCCCCGTCTACAGTCTCTCATTCACATCGCTTTCTGTGCTCTAAAATAACTCTCATAATTTAATAATCATGTCTGCAGAGAGTCAGACAGGCATCCATAGGCCGTCGCTTGGGCCCTTGCGTCAAGATACCTTCGACCTTCGCGACAAGATCATCACCGACGACGGACAAGTTGTACATGGCCAAGGCAGCGACACATACCCCTCCGACGAGGAACATTCTGTCCTTGAGGACGATTCCGATGGAGAAGAGCGCGATGCCGATTATATTGACGACGACGACCGCTCCTCCTCACTGTCAATTCCAAACGAATCTATCGACTTTGATCTGGTATACTCGCTGCATAGTTTCGCGGCGACGGTAGAAGGACAGGCCAGTGTCGTCAAGGGCGACAGCTTGGTACTCATGGACGACAGCAACAGCTACTGGTGGCTCGTGCGCGTCCTCAAGACGCAGGAGATTGGCTATATACCCGCTGAGAACATCGAGACGCCCTTTGAGCGGCTCGCACGACTCAACAAACACCGAAATGTCGATGTGAGCCTGCTTCCCAATCTGTCTACCTCTATGGATCTGACTGAATGACTCCTCAGCTCGCATCTGCTACACAAGCCGAAATGCAGGATGGTCTGCAGGAGTCGCGGGATCATTTCCGCAACAATATGTCCTCCCGAAACGGCTCTCATCAACAGTCTCCGTCCCCCACTCCAGGCAATACCAGCCAAGTCGCGCGCGCAGGCCGCTCGCGCCAGACACGATCCGTTATCTTCACTGCAAGCCTGATGGTGCACCGGTATCCGCCAGCCGTGTGGGGAGATGAGGAAGAGGAAGACGAGGATGTTGAATGGGATACGGAACCGTATGAAGATGAAGACCCGTCTCTTGTGGATCAGCCGGGTGAGGAACACCATGTGAGAATGGAATCTGACGATGGCATGAGTTGGGAGGAAGCACTCCCCGGGCGTGGTCAAGCACAGAGTCAAGGTCCAGTACCTGAGGTGTTAAGACCTGGGTTGATGTCTCCCGAGCAGCCGAAGTTGGAGCTACAGACAGAACAGCAACAACAAGAAGCCCAGCGCCAGCAGATTGAAGAGCAGCAGCGCAGACAGCAGCAACAACAGCAACAACAGCTCATTGCACAGCAGCAACAGGTCCAACAACAGCAGCAGCAACAGCAGCAGCAGCGCGGCACTGTACCTCCAACACTCACACTCCACCATTCCGGTTCACGCGAACGCCTCGACATCGTCCGTACGAGTCCGTCTTCAATCTCGCCGACGTCTCCTGGCCGCGTGCAGCTTGACCCCGCTGAAGCCGTGGAAACGCGGAAGATCAGCGTGACACCCAATGTCGCACGCGAATCTGGCGGGTCACCGCAGCGGCCGAATCCTACAGTGGCGAACGGACCTCTCCTCCCCAGCGCAGTCATGCAACGGCAAGAGGATGACCGCAAGCGGACGAGGGAGGAAATCGAGGCGTTGGAGGAAGCAGCACGGAAGAAGGCAAAGGGTGGCAAACCAGGATCGGATACGTCGCCAATCAGTGTGCGAGGACCATCGGCTCAGGGTCCGGCGAAGTTGCATAAGTCGAGGGATTCGGGAGATGAGGATAGCGGGAAAGATAAGGATAAGAAGGGCCGTTCCGGTCTTTTCGGTGGGCTGTTCGGCCGCAAGAAGGACAAGCACAAGGAGAAGGGCTCGTCTGGCTCGATTGATGTTGGTTCTTCTATTGAGGTGGGCCGCAGCTCGGAAGAGTCGGGCAAGTCTAGCAACCCCCAGCATGGAAGTGTGCAGTCTCATGCGGATGCTGTTGCACCGCGCCCTCAACAAATACAGCAGCAGCAGCAGCAGCAGCAGCAACAACCACAGCAACAACCACAGCAGCAAGCCGCCTATCTCGCACCCCCACAGACACCTCCTCAGCAAGAAGCTGCAGCCCGCTCGAACTCGCAATCACCTGTGTCCCAGCATGCAAACAGCCTTCGGCAGCGCGACCAGGAGCATCAGGCGCTGTATCAACAGTATCTCAATCGCTCGCCGGCGTCGCCACCGGAGGTGCAGCCTTCGTTCGGCCTTCAATCAGCATCCGTCATCCAGTCGGGCTCTTTATCTCTTAGCAGCAGCGTGTCCTCAGCGCTTGGCCCTCCGACCGAGGGCAGGCGTCCGCGGCCTGGTTCTCTGGTGTTCACGCCCAACGCCATCGATGGACAAGGCGTCGGTGTCCCTGAGCTCAGCGTCATTCGCGTGTTCGCGGGTAAGAAACTGCAGACCGAGGCTACATTCAAAACAGTGCTGCTCAACAACTCAACGACGTCTGCGGATCTGGTGCGCCAGGCCATCCAGCGGTTCAGGCTACCTGCGGGCGAGGATGCAAACGACTACTATCTGACAGTGAAGCAACTCGAAGGCTCGTCTGCGATACTGCGCGACGAGGAAAAACCGCTCGTGGTCTTTGAGACACTGGTCGAGGCTGCGATGGAGCTGCCCAAAGTGAAGCGCAGCAGCGTCGGCAGTATTTCTTCCATTGCCAGCAACTTGTCTATGCATCCCGCGATCAAGAAGCTGCCAATGAATGACTTCACTGACGACTCCGCGGTCAAGTTCTACCTGAACCGCAAGGGCGAGAACGGCATGGATGATAGTCTCATTCTAGACGAAGGCGACGTGACACTCATGGCCGAGTCCGTACAGGGAGACGACGACCCGACGTCTCCCGGTCGCCCGCAATACCTTACTGTATCCCAGCAGGGCGCGAGCGTCTCAGCGGACCGCTTCATGTCTCCATCCTTCCGCTTCGCCCTCAAGCTTGTCATATACCCAGACGATCTCCCGGAAGACATGGTGTTCGACCCGCTCACGGAGGCCATCGTCTTCAAAAACACCCTGCGCGATCGCTCACAATCGCAATCCTCCAGCTCTGCTTCGTCAGGCATTTCGCAGGCATTCAGGCGCAAGATCTTTGTGTTCCCCAAAAATATCACCGTGGCTGAGGTCATTGAGATTGGGCTCGAACGGTTCGGAATCTCAGAGGGTGTCGTTGATGGGGGCGACGAAGTCGAGGATAAGCTTTCAAAACGTCGTAGCTCCATTCGGGTGAGATATGCTTTGCATGTCTCCATTGATGGCAAAGGTCTGTCTCTGTTATTCCCGACGTTGTCCTTTGTTCTCACATCTCAGCAGAGAAAGAGCTGCCGGCGTCCAGCAAAATCATCGACGCTTATCCTCGTCCACCAGCTTATCGTGCTGTCGACCGCAGATCCAGCGACAGCAAGCGGCGCTCTGTCGACTCTATGCAACTCCTCGGCACCATGGAAGACGTCCAGCCCGACGATCCTGTCTTCATACTCCGCAGGGCTGTCACATATCGCGCTTCGTCTTCTCGTCATAGGTTGTCTGCACCGTTGGACGAAATCGCATTACAACATTTGCATCGCGAGTCGGTGTCGAGCTCAAGCGCGACCTCGGATACGACGGCTGGGGATGAACCCAAGCAGCGACATATGTCGAAGCAGGAGCTCATCGCAGCGCAGCGCGCTGCATCCCGAGCCAACCAAAAGGCGATCTTGTCTGCTCAGACGAACTCTATGCGCGGCGTCGACGTGCTCCTGCCTGGAAACGTCCGGCTCCGCAGCTCTCGCTATGAAGTCGACGACCGAATGCGGTATTCTTACGTCCAGCCGGGCGGCGAAACAGTCGACATCAGCGACATCGTGGAGGAGGTCTGGCAGGGCGATGTTGGGTCTGGATCAGGTGCTCATTCCGCGAAGGGCGATCTGCTCGAGAACGCTCTCACGACGCGCGACCAGACGGGTTTGGGCGAAAAGCTTGATCGCGTGCTGAGCAAGATTAAGAATAGCAAGGCCGCTGTTCGTGCTGCCCTGCCAGAACCACCATCCACTGCTTCAACTATGGATAGTATCGCATCAGCTTACTCGGATCGTGATGAACCTCGTTCTGCCCGCTCCGTGACGCCGACTTCTGGTCAACGCGGTGCCAGATCGCCCACCCCTACGTCGCCCAGAATGGGCACGTTTACCAATACCCCACGCACTACATCGCCTACGGCCGGACTAACCACTGGATCAGACTCGAAGGGGGCAAGAACTCCCAGCCCGAACTCCATGGGATCTAGTCACCTGCGCCAACAGTCGATAGCATCCGTCATGTCCGACACCTCTGGATACCGGACCGCCGTCGGCTCGCCACTGGAACACTCGCCGCCCGTGCCGTATCGCAACACCTCGACGCCGAAACCCACGCGCCCCAGGCCAGTTCTGCCCAAGGACGACTTTGGTGTGTCTCATATGATGGCGATCATTGAATTCGCTGGGACACGGGATAAGACTCCGCCTCTGCCTCCGCTGGATCCTGTGGACGAGCTCTTGTTTGGCCGCCAATTCGACGTCAGTACCCTGCACCCCGAGGTGTGCGAAATCTATGGTTCGACCTTACAGCAATTGGAGGAGATGGATAAGGTATGGGTCGGCCTCGTCGTAACTTTGTGTCTATTGCTGATTGTCTTGCTGCAGGCTTTGGATGACCTGTTACCGAATGCTATTGACGTTTCTACGTAGATATTGTTTATGTTTTGTAACTTATTGTTGGAGTGCGCTATGGCGTCTCACTATGATGATCTCATTTGTTGGTACCAATGGTATAGTATAGCTACCGGACAGACGGTTTGGGCAAGCGATTTCTTTGAAGAATGCTAAATCTATTTCACTGTCAAAAATAATCACTTGCATTCTTGCCCGGCGACAAAAAGGAAGGAGTGTTTTATAATAAGGATCTGCTTGGAGACTAAGTAGACGGTGTGAACAAATGGACATAGTCCGAGCGTCTTTCCCACCTACGCCCGGGATCTTGTCGGCTGTAGTGTCAGACGCCCAAGCGCACACTACTAACACTTCACCAAGTTCTAGCTGTCTCAGCCTTTTCGTCGTATTCGAGCTCTCTTCAACCATCAGTCCGGCTACGCCTCCATCTTGTTGAGAGCCTTGGTTTTCTGCATTCAACCACAATCATCGAGGCCACACAAGTGACAGTTCAAATATCTATCGATTCTATGTCTCACCGCCGTTTGTGGCGTCGTTTCAGCGATGCTTTGCTCTGTCGCTCAAATATCCCTTCTATTGTCGCTTTCGATCCCATTCCGAAACATATCAATCCTGATCATTCCGCCCGACTGCGATCCGATGGCGCCTCCGTTTTCATCACAGACCAAGATACTGGTATACCCGGAGGAAAACTTACGATACAGCAACCCGGTTTCGTTATGGAAATTGTCCGTAGTAGCTCGGTAGAGACATTGCTGGTGGATGAACTCGGTGAGATATTCTACATGTTTGCTAGATTACTATGGGAACTGACGTTGACTTGCCACAGCTGGTGACCCATCTACGTCGCCACAATCCCCGCATCGCGAGCGAGGCTTGGCGACCATGACCAACCTTGCATGGACTGCTTTCAAACAGAGTCTGGACGTGCTCGGCGAGCTGTCAGAAGCCTTTCCTCCGCTCAAGGCAGCGATAGGTGGCTTGTCAGTCGTGCTTGACCGCATTGATGTACGTGGGCCTACGAATGAACCGGAGTGCCGCATGATAATGACCGACCCTCATGTAGGAGGTTCGCGATGCTACAGAGGATCTTCAGGATGTTAAGTCCCAGATCGACGCATTTGCAAATGTGATCCGGGACCGTCAAGACATGATCAGTCAGAGTTCGACCGTCATTCGCACTCGTATGGATGGTCTAGCACGGTATCTCTGCCCGTAGCTTTGATGGTATTTTGACTCACCAACAGAACCTTTGTTCAAGGGCACTGACCGTGCAGAAATCCTTGGTCGAAGAGAAGATTCAACGTGGCGTTATCAAGCGCATCATCGAAGCTCCGGATGATAAAAGGCAGATAATGTGTTACATTCAAACACTTGGACATTTGTTGGATCGATTTATGGTATGTTGTCTTTTCGAAGTCTGACCGTGAACAACTTATCCTGTACCCGTGCAGATGGCTACCATACTGAACACCGATCTCATGATCGATGAAATTTGGAAGGTACGTGGCTATCTATAACGAGTCTGACTGTATCCTAATTATCTTCAATCTTTACTTGCGATAGGATGGTAAGCATACCAGATATCTTTTTGCATTCTATTGCTGGTTAACATTTGCTCGTAGCCAAATTTGACAAGCTCAATCATGTTGCAGAGGCTGCTTACAACGGTCCTCACTCGTCTGACAAAGGCTGCATGCCTGGCACTCGTGGAACTGTGCTTCAGGATCTTTTTTCATGGGCTATTGATCCGGATGCTCCAAACATCTATTGGCTTACTGGAATGGCTGGAACTGGAAAATCTGCTATTGCCTACACTTTGTGCAGGCTATTGGATGACATTGGCTTGCTAGGTGCTAGCTTTTTCTGTTCAAGACAAGGATCATTTGGGCAGAAAGATATACATGCCATTTTACCAACTCTTGCATGTTTTCTGGCTAGAACATCATCAGCCTTTGCATCTGCTCTGCTTAAGAGCCTCTCCAAATCTCCTAATGCTGCATGGTTAACATTGAATGAACAATTATTGGCATTGATCATAGAGCCATAAAAATCTATCTTTGATAATCCTCTAAGAGTTTATGTGATTGTTATTGATGCTCTGGATGAATTTGAAGAATTTGAAGAAACTACTAGGCTTTTGCAACTTATTCTTGATTATGCTTCAAGTCTTAAAATTAAAATTTTTATGACTAGTCGTCCTGAACAAAAAATTAAACAAAAGCTTGCATCACTACCATCCAGTCAGGTTTTGAAATTGCATGAAATAGAAGAAACACTCGTTAAAGCTGATATTCAATTATATGTTATTCAGCATCTTTATGAAATTTTTAAAAATCACTACTCTTTTTGGTTGTCTAATTGCAGACCATCTTCAGATCAAATTGATGTTATTGTTAAACATTCTGATAAACTGTTTATATATGCATTTACATCATTGCAATATGTAAAATATAGAAATGCTGATCCTCAAGAGCGTTTGAGTAAATTAACAAGTGTTAACTCAAAGATTATCTTTGGTATGAATACTATGCAGCAACTTGATGATCTTTATCAGCTTGTCTTTGATGATGCTTTCAAAGGCCTTGATCAAGCTGAAATTACACATATAAAGTACTGTTTAGCTTGCATTTTGCTATCATTTGAACTTATGACAATTCACACTATCAGCCAATTCTTAAATATTAGTCTTGCACAGGTTCGAGCAGCACTGAGTGGCTTTCATTCTGTTCTTGATATTCCATTAAAAGATGATCAAGGTTATGTTTCAGCATTTCATATATCTCTTTCAGATTATTTATTCAGTTCCAATATAAAATCTCAATCTCTTTGGTATATTGATAATGGTGCAGCTCATCACACTATGACCTTGAGATGTTTTGAGATTATGACAAAAAATTTGAAGTTTAATATATGTGAATGTAAATCCTCTTATCTTCCTAATTCTAAACAGAGTATGGTCAAATTGTCAGATTCATTAATTTATGCTTGCCTATACTGGTGTGAGCACTTTTTACGATCATCAGATCAAAATAACTTGCTTCAGCTTGTAGAATTATGGCTCAATTTTCAGTTTTTGTATTGGCTTGAAATAATAAGCATGAAAAGTGCAATGACAGATATGAGAATCAGATTGAGAAAGGTGTATTTCTCATGTGAAAAGGTATGTATCTTTATAATCTAATATATATTATTTACTAATAAAAAGCTATTATAGCTTGATTATAAAGCATCACATTTGCTAGTTTTATTTGATGATATCAACAAATTTATGGATGTCTATCATGAGCCAATATCATGCAGCATACCACATATTTACATCTCAGCTCTTGCATTTGCATCACATGATTTTCAAACTTTTCACATGTACAAAAGAGATTTTCAGCATTTAATGTCAGTTAATTGTATGGCAAAGCAATCTCTAACAATTCCTATTATAACTATATATGGACATTCTTCAAGAGTAAATTCTATTGCATTTACACCTGACAGTCAATACATTATATCTGGCTCAAATGACTGTACAGTTCGTATCTGGAAATTTAATACAGGTGAAGCTATATGCTTGCCTCTTCAAGGACATAAAAAGGCAGTTACATCAGTTTCAGTCTCACATGATGGACAATTAATTGCTTCAGGTTCTGATGATATGACAGTTAAAATATGGAAAATGAAGACAGGTAAAGAGCTTGGTTTTTTACAAGGACATACTGGTGGTGTTACCTCAGTTATATTTTCATCTGATGATAGGCATATTATTTCTAGCTCTCATGATAATACAATTCAAATCTGGAATGTGCTTTCATTTGAACAAGTTGGATCAACAATTAGAGGACATAGTGAATCAGTCACATCACTTGTTCTCTCACCTGATGGCAGACTAATTATATCTGGATCAAATGATCAGACTATCAGAATATGGAGTTTTGATACAGGCTATTTATTAGAACAACCTTTGCAAGAACATAAAGATTTTGTCACCTCACTTGCTGTTTCTTCTGATGGAAATTATATTGTATCAGGATCTTGGGATGGAAATATTATTCTTTGGGATCTTCACACTAAAAAAGTTGTTAGAAAATCATTTTCAGAACATAAGACTTGGATTTCATCTCTTGCATTTTCCTCTGATGGAAAATACATTGCATCTGTATCATGGGATAGACAGATGTGTCTATGGTTATCTTCAACTATGACTATTGTTGGTCAAAAAATTGAAGGACATAGATATCCAGTTACATCAGTTGTATTTTCTTCAGATGACAAGTGTCATGAATTGGTCCTTCATGACTTAGAAGTGTATATATACCGTGTGCCAGATGTCAAGCCAAGCTTGACATTGCGCCCTTTTGGCGTAGGCGTTACATTGTGGCACACCAATCTGAGTCAGTCCTTACATAATGTCAAGCTTCCAGTGGTTGAGGGTTCGAATCCCGGTTGAGACAGTAATTGTTGATAGACTGAGAAACACACTTGGGTATGAGGTCACTGCTTGGCTTACCTAAGACTTCTCAGGAGGCGACAACTTGCTTGAGACCGGGTCCTCTGGAACTCCTCCAAAGCCATCAAGGTCTAAGCCCATCGGGTAACCCTTGGGGCCAGGGTATAATATACCTTCCACTCTGGGGCGAGTGTCCTAAAAGAGGGGATGATGTCATGAATTGGTCCTTCATGACTTAGAAGTGTATATATACCGTGTGCCAGATGTCAAGCCAAGCTTGACATTGCGCCCTTTTGGCGTAGGCGTTACATTGTGGCACACCAATCTGAGTCAGTCCTTACAACAAGTACATTGCATGTGGTTCAAAAAATAATACAGTGTACATTTGGAAAACTGAAACTAGTAGTACTGATAAGACATTTAAACAAAGACATATAGGAATTGTTACAACAGTAGCATGTTCATTGGATGGAAATTATATTGCATCTGGATCACAAGGCAAATCAGTTTATCTTTGGGATTCAAGCACAGGACAGGCCATAGGTCATCCTTTATTAGCACACAAAGATAGAATTACATCGTTGCAATTTTCACATAATGGGCAATACATAGCATCTGCCTCAGAAGACAGCTCAATTTGTATTTGGAGATTGTCTGACAATAAACTGATGCAAAAGTCAATTGAAGGACATAAGAGTACAATAAGAGCTATTGCATTCTCATTGAATGATGCAGATGATATGTCTATTCATTTGTTAAAAATTGCTACAGGAGAATCTGTTGGAAGGCCAAGAGCTCAGCATACAGATGCTGTAATAGCAGTATCATTTTATAAATATAAATATGTTGTATCTGGATCATATGATAATACTTTAAGAATGTGGAACTTTGAAACAGGTGACATTATATGTCATTTAATCAAAAGTACTTCCAAAACAGTGGCATCTATAGCATTTTCAAATGATGGAGCAACTGCTGCAGTTAGTTGGTACAATGAAGTAATTCAGCTTTATTTATCAGAAACAGGAGAAATGACTAGGCAGATTTCATCAAAACATAATGGTCTAATCACATCACTGACATTCTCACCTGATACTAAATATCTTATCTCAGCATCATATGATTACACTATGCATCTATGGAGAGTTGATACAGGAGAACTTATAGGAAGTCCAATTGAAGGACATACTCACTCTATTAGTTCAGTGTCATTTCTGCCAGGCAAAAATCAGATTGTTTCTGGTTCATATGATCACAAAGTACGAATATGGCAAGTAAATCATCTGAGAAAGTCCAAATTTATATAGCTATCAGCCACAACTACCTAAGCTTTATGAGCTATATACAAGCCTTATACAGATATATAGATCTATAGTAACTATACAGACTACATAGCCCTATTTGCTATCTATGTATACTACATAGCTACTCAGCATAGCTATGGGAGCTATAAACATGTCTCTATGTGCTATAGAGCCTATGTAACCTATGCCAACTACATTGCCTTGTAAGTGTAAGCCATATGCTATGACATCTATGAGATATACAGCAACTATACATATTATGCAAAGTATACATATGACATAGTTCACACCAAGATACAAGTCAAATCCATTCATATTAATTTCGTCATAACTATGTACACAGTTTAAAAAAAATCTAATTATAACTATGAACGAGTGTCAGCGCCGGCGTGGAATTAAGCGCCATCAAGCGCCGGCGCCTATTGAGCGCGCAGAGGGCGTGGAGATGGCGCACGAATGGCCGTGCATAGGCACGTGCGCGTGCGGAGTGGGGCGGATCGCACGAGGGCGGGGATCGTGCGCGAGGGCGGGGCGTGTCGCGCGCGTGCGGGGTGGCGCGCGAGACCGGGGTGATACGGGGCGTTCTGCGCAGCGCGGGATGTTGAGCGCGAGGGCGCGTGTGGGACGTGGCGCGGGCAGGCGAGGTGTTTCGCGCGCACGGGGGAGTTAGGCTGTGGTTGCGGGCCATCGCGCGCGCGTTGCCATGAGAACGAGGCCGTGCGCGTGCGTGGACGGGGGTCCGTGCGAGCACGCGAGGTCTTGATTGGGCGTGCGGGGCATTGCGCGGGTGCTGTGCCGGCGCGCGAGTTGTCGTGCAGGTGTGAGGGACGTCGAGGACCCGCGTGGGGCGTTGGCCGCGTGCAGGGGGATGTCCTGCACGCGCGCAGACCTTGAGCGAGCATGCGAGGCGTTCTACACGCGCGCAGGCGGATGCGGGGGTGCTGTGCATGTGCGCGCGGTGTCGAGGGCGCGCGCGGGGCGGTGAGGGACGTGGACGTGCGTGCTGGGCGTTGTCGTGGCGTGCGGGGTGTTGAGCGGGCGTGTGGGGCCTTGGCCGGGCGCGTGGAGTCTTGAACGGGCGCGCGGGGCATTGAACGGGCGCATGGGGCCTTGAATGGGCGTGTGGGGTGTTGAACGGGCGCGCGAGGCCTTGGACGGGCGCGTAAGGCCTTGAACGGGCGCGTAGGGTATCGAACACGCACGCGGGGTGTTGATCGAGCGCGCGGGGACGGGGCGATGACGTGGCACGCGCGCGCACGTTGTTGACGGCACGCAGACGATATGAGACGGCGCGCATTGGGCGGGAGTGCGTATTCAGCGATCCTGCGCACGTTGGTGTGCGCGAAAGGCGGAGCGGGGGCGAGAGGGTCGTTTGGGGCTGCGGCCGGGCGTCTGGCGCGTTGGAGCAGCGCGCGGGACGTAGGAACTGCGGGTGAGGTGCGGGCGTCGCCTGGATGGAGCGCGGAGGGTGCAGTGGGGATATGGAGGGCGCGGAGGGGTCGTGGAGGGTCGAGCAAGGAAGTACAACGAGAGTATCGCTCGAAAAACGAGCGATACCCTCTTTGTGAGTGCAAAAACTAGAGAAATAAGTTAATTTGGCTTACCTGATTACCTCTGCCTGCTACATAAGACCTCTATCCTTCGAGATTGAGGGCAACGGCGAACGAGAGAGGAGACGAGGGAGCGAAGGAAGCAGCAAAGAACGAGGGTGAGACAAAGAAACATGGAAGCCAACGCGCGTTCGGTGCTTCAGCCACCGGACGAGCGAAGCTGCGTTGTTCGAGCCTCAACAAATCGAATAAAATCGAATAAAATCAGAAAAAAAGCATACTGTTATAGAAAATACATTACATTGGAATTTATGAGAAAACTGTAGATCTACTGCACCGTAAGTCTCTGAGCAACAACATCAACTTACTGAAGTCTGCCAGCCAGTCCCAGACCGCGGCCCTCGGCAGCGCCCGGCAGCCACGATTCTCGGCTTCGCCCGGGATTCGTATATAAGGCTCGCGCGACGCACCTTCCCTCCTGCTCTTTAATCCCCATCTCTTGCCACGTCGACGCCTTTGTCGTCGTCATTTGCTCGCTCGTCGTCGTCATTTGCTCGCTCGTCGTCGTTGTTCCCTCTATTGTCATCATTTCTTTCTTATCGTTGCTATCTTTATAAGGTAAGCTTTTATTCTTAGTCTCTTATATCTTGTGCTAATACCTTTACATCTGTTACAGTACCTTTGCTTACTTACTAAGTAAGCTTTGTTATGTTTGTACTAATGTTTTCATGTTGTTTCTAGATTTTCGCTTTTTTCTTACTTTGGTAAGCTTTCATCTATCATCTTTGTTATCTTCTAATATTAATGTTGTCTTTTTTTTTAAATTAGATTTTTGCTTTGTATAGTCATTGTAAGTCTGTTTGTAGTCTTCTATATTAATCTTAAACTACTGTTTATATTTTATAGAGATTTTCTTAATGTTTTCTTATATAATATAGTGTAGTATTATAATGTTGTAGTTAGTCAATGAAACTTTGATTTTATGCTTTACTTTTGGTTATAATGAACATGAGTGTTTTGTGTTATGATAAAGCTCTATAGAACTTACTTAGTTATAAATTTAATTGATAAATGTATAATATACAGATAGTACATAGTAAGCTAACATAGTATAGACAAGGTAGACTTTATAGTATACAAATAATATATAGTGAGCTAGCATAGTATAGATAATATAGGTTTGGTAGTCTTTATAGTAGAGTTAGACTATATAACTCTTATAGCTATGCTTATAGCTCTATAGCTGCCATAGCTACCCTTGTAGCTCTATAGCTATCATAGCACTCTATAGCTGTCTTTAATAGCTACATAGCACTCTATAGACTAGGGCTCTCTATGGCCAGATATATACAAAAGAGGGTAGCTATGGAGTTATGCAATCTATATAAGATATAAAGCTCTCTATAGCTACCCAAAATTTCTCAGATGATCTAGGTAAGATTATTGGAAACAAGACCATTTATATAATACTAACAAAGTGTTTTCAGATAATCAAAATGATAAGAAGAACACTTTGCTGGGTCTAACTAGCATGAATGTTCCTGTTCATTTTGCATTATGGAGACATCTGAAAGGCTATCATGCATCACAATGGATCCTAGGACCAGATGGTGAGCTGTTATTCTGGGTTCCAGATCATCATTATGATAGCCTTTGTTGGCCATGCAATACTATGATTTTGGGAGATGCTTCTGTTACTATTGACTTCAAGGACTTTGTTCATGGTATATCATGGTCTCAGTGTCATATGTAGCTAATGTTCTAGCAGATTATCTGTAGCACTTCTTACAATTTAATTTTCGATACGATAGAATGCTACCATTTTTACCAGAGAAGCAATGAGAGAGAC
The DNA here is from genome assembly GCA_006506795.2 of Hericium erinaceus. Classification (NCBI taxonomy): domain Eukaryota; kingdom Fungi; phylum Basidiomycota; class Agaricomycetes; order Russulales; family Hericiaceae; genus Hericium; species Hericium erinaceus. The sequence goes on from CM021162.1 coordinate 3,203,124, forward strand.
CGATAAGAATTACGTGATAATGTCAATGACAAGCTGAAATATGCATGCTAACGAGTCTATTGCCTATGGTATCCACAGGTGTACAATCAGATATCATCCGGTGCATTATTCCACTCGCTTAACCTTTAATGGAACCTGAGGACTATCCTCACCTATTACCTTGGGGCGAGGTAATAGCGAAATATGAGATGCAAGCCTCGTATCAGTGCCACCAGGCAGCTCGAAGATATAAGCACGGATGAGGACCGACATCACAGCCTAGGGCAGTGTAATTAGTCGAAACCCCGGAACGAGCATAGATGTGAGTGTCAACCACATACCTTGAATTCAGCAATAGCGAAGCCCTTGCCCAGACATATTCTCGGACCGTCGACAAATGTCAGCAGATGTCTGTATCCAGAAACTTCGTGCGCTCCAAACGATGAGATGTTCCCATTATCGCTAGCGAGCCAGCGCTCAGGCCTGAACTCCTTGGCGTCGGGACCCCATAGTATCGACGACATGTTCAGCGCGCGGATGGGAACAGTGATATCTGTGCCCTTGGCTATCGCGAGACGATCAGTCGTGGCCCCGTTTGCAGTTCGGATGGGGGAGCTGAGAGGGATAACATCGTCCTCCATGGCCTGACATGGTATCAGTCAGCCATGGGCACTTCGACAAAGTGAAATGATCGTACCACGCGATTTCCTTCGAATACAGGCGCATGTATCCTTAAAATCTCATGCACGACGGCGTCGAGGTAAGGGAGGCCGTGCGTGAGCTGGTCCCAGGTAGGATCGCCAGCACCGAACTCAGACAGAAGTTCTGCCCTAAGCTTGTCCTGCACATCGGGGTGTCGTGCTAATTCGATCAGAGCCCACTGTGCAATCAAGATTCAATTCAGGTCTATATCAGTGGTGGACGTTACGGACCGTCATGCTAACTGCAGGCGAACATCAGTATGTAGCGAGTGCTTCACATATTTAACAACTTACTGGATGTTGTCTCGTAGCCAGCTACAATGAGGATTTTCATCTGATAACCAGGATGAGGTGCGGTGGGTGAGAGATTGGCAGATTTAGTTTTCAATGCTCACCTCGGCTGAGATTTCTTCTGCAGACAGGTGCAGCGACGAATCGGCACTTTCAGCTTTGACTGTATTGAATGGCCTGAGCTACAGAAGCTCGGAAGGGAAGACAGGAGCACTCACGCAGCAATCCGATGATAGACTTGTCAGACGCCTCTTCCTCGCCAGCTGCATTTTGTTTCCGATGGCGCTCGAGTAGCTCATCCGCAATCTTGCCCATCGTTTGGTTGAGTTCCTGGATCTTTGCGCTGCGCTTTGTAGGGATCTTTGCGATGAACGGGATAATTGGGCGGAGGAGGAAGATCAGGCGTGATAGAGAGTTTCCACCCGTCTCGACGAGAGAATCGAAGATTTTGCCGACGGCAGACGTTTCTCCACGGAGTGTTCCAAAGTCGTGCGAGAACCCTGCGAGACCGATGGAGTCCAAGCTACACCATGAATTAGTCAGACAGAGACGTATCAGGAAATAAAAGGACAGACGAGATGCGATTCATCCTGTACGTGATGTCAGGTCACGTCTACGCAAATTGTACTAAGTGCACACACCATTGTTGGACTTCAATAACGCATTCTCCTGAACTGCTCGACTCGAGGAGATTATCCCAGGCCGCCTTCACCTGATGAGAGTGTAAGCAGCTGGATGCACGGTGGTAAGAAGGGAAATGCGGCACCTTGTAAGCAGAATCAAAGAAGACAGACGTCAGTTCCCGGATGGCCGCATTGCTAAACCCAGGACTAAGAGTCTTCCTCTGTCTATGGAAAACACACCGATAAGTCTATGCCGTTTTCCTTGGATACTATATTAACGCTCACCTTTTATGAGAATCCCCGTCAGCCCAGAGCAAGCCGCGTCCAATCTATCCCAGCTTAAGCAAACCTGCACGCCCCACAAATAACGTCACTCACGATCCGCACCAGCGCGTCCTTCGACGCCTGTCGCTGCGTATACCCGTACGTATCCCGCGCATACACATGCGCGATCGCCTTCGGGTCGAACAGCACAAGCCGCGTCGAGCCCAGCGGGCCCGCAATGTTGAACGCAGCGCCGTAGCGCGCGACCCACTCCTCGTAGATCTGCCCCGTGGACGTCGCGTCGCGTGCGTGGACCTGTTTACTTGCCCCAAGGAAGAAGCCTGGGCTCGGCGGGCCCTGCAGCGGCGTCGTGCGCAGGCGGCGGCCGATAAAGTGTACGACACGCGAGATTGCATATACACCTATAACAGAGAGGAGAATTTCGAGAACAGGGAGATTCATCGTGAGTATGTGTTCGTTGGTATGCGCATATACGCGGTTCTTTATATACCATCCAGCACCAACGATGACTGGGTGCACCACGCTGGATTATGCTGATCTGCCACAGGACGATCCGGCTGCCTGTCGCTGAGAAGTCAGTGTTCATGTACGCCGGGTGTCCCGGATTGGTCCCGGCGGCAGAGTTGCTGCACACTTTCCGGAACACTGCTTCGTTTATACATCACTGCACGTGTTTGCGTGCGTTTGAAGAAGAACTGATCCAGGACAGCTGTGGTTTGAGTGGCGCGGCGGCATAATAGCATCACAGGAGGTGGTCTATGGCCCTATACGCAGACGGGTCTCCATAACGGGTACATAGAAGATGAAGTGCGCACCTGAAGCAAATAGAAGAGACAAGTCCAGCAAGCCGTTCTGTGGAGATCGCAGAGAATTTCTGGAATCTGAAAGTCACATTCAAATTAATTTGACAAAGCATTCGCAAAGCAAGCCACCCTTAACACTAAAACAAATCGAAACATTACCACCCCAATATATAAACAGTGCCAACCACTAAGCCTGATCTCCGCCGAGTGCATTGGTTAAGGAAGGATCGTACACCGGTACGTGTGCATTGGGTCCTAAAGGCCAGCAGCCGTTCAACGTGCGAAACATGCATATTTTCACGTTTCACGCACCAGCTTGTGAAGGTAGCGCATGTGTCGAAGGCGAAGGCTCACCCGGTTGACCCGGCGGCACTGCTCCGACGGGATCAGCACAGCGCATTCAGCCAAGCAAAAACCTCAACTCACCGGAAGACCCGTTCATCGCCATGCCCGTCTGTGCAGAATGCCCATTCGCACCAGAGTGTTGTTGCTGCTGCTGTTGCTGTTGCTGCGCCGGCTGGTGCACTGCCTGGTGCTGTTGGTGATGCGGGTGCGGGTGCTGATGCTGCAGATGGTGTTCATGCTCAGGCGGGGGCGGGCCCAACGAACCCATGACCGCCTCCTCTGGCCCCTCTTCCTCCTCCCTGCGCATCAGGTGCGCGGCCACCGACACCATGCCCTGCACCTGGCCCATCATCGTGCCCTGCATGTGATGCGAGTGCCCATGCACCATGGCGACCGTGCTCTGCGCCTCCTGCTGCTGCTGCGCTCCCGCGCCGAGCTCGGCATGTGCCGGCTGCAGTGCAGACGCGCGCCCCTCGACGCGCCGCACGAATTCGCCCCATACCGCGCGCTCGTCACGGCCCATCCCCTCGAACGCGGCCCGAACGTCCTCGCGTGCGCGGCGCCACACGCCACGGTGCCGGCAGACAGTGCTCTTGACGTAGCGGCAGCCGAAGACGCGCTCGAACGCCGCGCGCTGCGTGATCGTCGGCATCTGCGCGATGAGGGAGTCCATCTGCTTGAAGCCCGTGGCGACCTCGGATACGGTGTAGTCGTTGGGCCAGCGCTTCAGTGGCGGGTGGGGGTGATAGGGGATCGGCGCCGGTGGTGTGTGCAGATGGGCAGGGAGCGCCTCGGCGGAAACAGGGGATGTGGCTGGAGGCGATGCTGCGTGCGTGCCTACTTGAGTAGGAGTGGAGGGGACACTGGACGAGGCGGCGTAGAGCCCACCCTGCTGATACAGGTACGGACCCTGTTGCTTCGTCCCATTCGCCGAACGGTGCTGGTGACCATTGGCTACAGGACTCTGCAGATGCTGGCTGGGCGGTGAGGTGCTGATCTGGATGGTCTGCTCTTTCGGTGCTGACAAGTTTTGCGGGTAGCTTTGAGGTGGCGCTACGGGGACCGGGTAGCCCTGGGAAGGACCGCGATAGATATCTGCAAGATAATACTTCGCGGCTTGAGGAGAATCAGAATCGGGTGCGGATCTTTTCAAGGATCCATTCAAGGTGCCGCCGGCCACAACTGATCTTTGCGAGCCCATTTGACCCGGGTGTGGCTGCCGCGCAATTTCTTCTGCAAGTCCCGGACACTCGTCCTCCGAGAGACCCTCGAGAAGACTCTTACGAAGCCGATAGAGGAACCGTTGCTCGGTCTCCGCAAGACGGACAGTGTTAATTGTATGTTGTTCCCACTGGCCATTTTCAGCGTTGTAGGCGTCTACGAACGAATTTTCATTGAGCGAGAGCGAGGCAACGATGGTGGGATAAGCTGAAAGTTGAAGAAAGGGAAATGTCGGAAGCGGCTGCAAGAGACGGAGTGGTGCTGTATGCGCCTTGTACCAGATGATAATCATGACTGAGCGCTTGTACAATTCCTCCGTTTGGTGCGACGCCGGCGTCATCTGCAAATGACCGTTTGTTGTAAGATCAGAAGGGCCGTCGTTCGAGTACATGATATTGGATCCATCGTGATGGGGGAGACTTTGCTGCAGCTGTGAGTGGATCGACGGATTAGGGGCCATGCCGCCAGGCGAACTTGCAGCTCGCGTGAGCGCGTGTGGAGCCTCCATCAGTCAGGTTGGTTGATGTTTTTCTACCTGTTAACTTGCAGGGTTCCTGTATATGCGTGCGTTTGTGGTCCAAAAGTAAAAGAGTGTTTACGGCGGGTGGCCATCACAGTCGATGAATTGGTTCGGTGAGACCTTATGATCAGTAGAGTGTCGGATTCTGCAACAATACAAACTCACGATAGCAGTTCAACGTCCAGACCGCCTGTCCGTTACGCGCTACGGCGGAAATTTGGCAAGAAATATCGAGATACCTTCACCATCGATCGGATAGTACGCCCCACGGCCAATTTTCGTGCACAAAACGACGTATAAGACGAATCCAAGATGAGAGTATCCATTGAGCATGTGCAAGTAAGAGGTTGAGATGATGAAATAAAACAAGAATAAGATGGACTGACCTTGGTCTCTGACTGGGGTGCGGGTGGGATGGCGGACGATGGACGGGTACTGCCATGCATGCGACCGCCGTCTCATGGACAACCGGACCGGGGTCCCGACCCCGCTTCAGGTCCATCATTTTATTCCGCGCACCGCTTACTCTCAACAACCATCGGCCAGATCCTTTCTACTTTCAAGTCTCATGAATCGATGGCAAAAGAACTTCTGCAGCTCTTCAATGGACTTGACTCGTGGCGTATGCTAGGTAAGATTGATCATTTTGATCCCGCCTGTCGTGCAAAGCCAAAATCGTTTCGGGATTAACAAGAACTCAATAGTCTTATTTCGAGTACCACCTTTAGGGCAACAGTTTCGTCAAAGGCACTCTGGGTGAAAATGTTGAAGATGCTATTCCTATCTGGTGACACCAAGTCGACGCTGGTGTGAAGCAACATTCGTCCTGGCGATGCGTACAAGACGTATGCGGGGCGAGCAGGTTTGCAAGATACCCTACCCTTTGGCCAGCTGAGTACTAACAGTCTAATGTCATAACCTGATCTGGTTCGTAGATTGAAATGCAACAAATGAAGGCGCATATATGGACAACCTCTTGACCATTGAACCCGAACTTTTTCAGGTCGCAGGCTGTCGTCGACAATCTACCTTTTTCAAGCTTCAAAGCACAAGATTTCGCTTGGAAACAACTGAAGATACATATCCTAAGAGATGATACTTGACTTTTTCTTGTCACCAAGCTTTCGCCCAGCAACAACATGAGGCACATGAATGGGTGATGCACTACCTATTCTAGGCCACCAACTGTCTCGAGGACACAAGCGAAGGTGCAGATACGGAGACACTTCACTGGGTTGTTGCCTGGCAGGAATCCAAGGTACATGTCTGGACAGCGCATTACCGTTTTCGTGTCGCAGCCCGGAAAAGACGCATATATGGACGTTGACGACATCACACCTTCTTCGGGTCCCGACTTTCGCCCAGCGACAACTCAAGATACGTATACGAACAAAGCTCTACCCTTTCAGGGTCGCAGGCTGTTGCCTGGCGACAAGTGAATGAAAAGGGAGACATAAGATACATTTTCTCGTTGTCTCTCTCGCTGCATGTCTGTGGTATTTTTCTCTATTGCTTCACCACTCGAAATGAGCCACGGGTCGTATCAATTCGCTGCTGCGTCTTGATCTTCCGCTTGTCGGGGGCGTATTGTGGACGCCGCAGCTATGATGGCAAGCAATCGAAAGTGTTCCGTGAATCTGAGCAAGTAACAACTTTAGGGCGTCGGCAGCGCTTCCGATTGTTTGAATATTTGAAACTTCGTGGAGGCGTGGCGCTACAATAATTGCAAGCTGAGATGCGTTATGAAACGTCGGTATATGCAACTTCTGTTGTTGCCTTGTAACAACCTGCGACAAGGATTAGGTGGTAGAATTTACATTTGCTAGGAAGTCGGGGGCGTGCAGGACAAGATCTGTAGATACAGATGACGCGGGCGGGAGGTGGCCGGGCCGATATGGGCGTCTAAGGGCTTGTTTCGCCAAAGCACTCGTCTCTCTGACTTACAACAGTACCGGTAACAAACTCCACGGTATCCCCTTCAGAGGCAAGCATTGTGAGTGAATCAGGTCTACGATCCATCTCTGAAGGATTTAATGTCAAATCAGAATCCCAGTCGTTGAAGTGCTGACACTCCCAGACAGCCTCAGGGTATCCACTCCATCGGACGGACAAATTCGCAGTGATGCCTCCCCGTCTTTCGAAACGTCAGCAGCGGGAGCAAGAAGAACTTCTTGCTCTGGCAGGAGCGTCCACCCCGGTTCATGTAGAGGACAAGGACGAAGAGGAAGAGGAAGAGCCTAGTGCACCTGCAAAGGGCGGCTTCGCAGCGGTACGTCTATCGTGTGGTTACTGCTAGATGTTCACTTTTGTTTATAACGCAACATAGCTTATGGCTAGTTCTGTGGATGTTGAAGAGGAGTCGTCTGAAGGCGAGATCAGGAAGGTGAAAAAGGTGAGCATGATGGGTCTGAGACACCAGTTGTGCTCACCGTCCGAAATGCAGCCCAAGAAGAAAAAGAAGAAAGAATCCAGAAGTGCAACTCCGTCGCAGTCAGTGCAGATAAATGTGGAACAACCCTCTCCCTCCCCGTCGCCCTCTGCATCTACCCCTGGTCCGTCCAAGAAAGAGCGAAAAGCATTGAAGAAGCAAAAGGCGAAACAGAAGGACGAAGTGGATGAGATTGACCAGGCACTTCAGGAGCTCTCAATAAAGCAAGCATCTTTCAATCCCTATCATAGGTTTCCTAACACGTAGGTACCGACACAGGTATCCTGAGCTCCAGCATGTCGCCACGCGTGCCGCAGGCTCATCACCCGATTCCCGCTCCTTCGTACGCCAGCTCGCGGCACTCCTCTCGGTGTCCCTTTCCCATGTCGATCCCGACGCAGAGATGCGCAAATTCTTCGGCAAGAAAGTAGTCGACGCTGCAGCCAAAGCGTCTCCTGGCCCGTCCTCTGCACGGCGGCAGCCCACGACGCAGCGATCGAATCTCACACGCCCGAAGCCGACCTGGTGGCCTGCCAAGATGCGCGAGGGGCTCATGGTGCGGGTATTGAGCGACGAGGAGGTCCAGAGGAAGATGAAAGAAAATGGCTGGAGCGAGCTGGAGGAGCGGTGGTGGACGGTGGAATACAGCAAGCGGTATAAGGGCGTAACTCTGTCGTTCATGCAGACGGTCATGTCGGGCGGTGAGTCGCCACGTCTGCTTCCATTTTGTCATTCTGTCCCACTCATGATCACTGGGCAGATCCTGATGGACTGTATGCGATATTGAGGCGCGTACCATGGCATGCAGACACAATTTTACAGGTCGCAGAGATTTTCAGCCATCGAGAAGGTGGGGGTAATTTACAAGACTATTCCAGCAGCAATGACTCACTCCGATATAGAGCACACCACAGCGGCCGATTACATCGAACGGGCGCTATTCACTTACGAACGCGCCTTCGTTGGCGCTTTCAACTTCACAAGTGGTATCAACAGGCTCGATTTCGATCGCGTCGAGAATCGCCCGTTCTATCTTGCCGTTCACAGATATGTAATGTACAGCACGCATTCTCCGATGGTCTCTCTGTGATTCTGATCCTCATATTTGCAGAGACCTCGCACGGCGCGGCGCACATCGCACTGCATTCGAATTTGCGCGTCTCCTGTATGGCCTGGATCCTTGGACGGATCCACACGGGGCCCTGCTCCATCTTGATTTCCTCGCAATCAAGGCTGGCATGCACCAATGGCTCCTGGACGTATTCTCCTTGTTCGACGCACAGACCGTGGCTGAGAAGTCGGGCTCCAATGTGTTAGCGGGCCGCGTGTCTGTGCTCGCGCTCCCGGGATGGGCATATTCACGCGCTCTGGCTATCCGTTATAAGGGAGGAGAGGATGCTGCGCAGGTATGTCGCATATCTATGCGTCTCGCGTGATTCATATAAATTTCGTTTCTGCTGTAGGAGAGCACAGCAGCGCTGAAGCAAGCTATCCTTTCTTTCCCGTCGGTTCTGCCACTGTTAGCTGACAAGGCAGATATATCATTATCTGCTGAGGTAAGAGGCCATCCGGCATTCAAGATTTTCGTAAAAGACTGGTAGGCATCCTCCATCAGAAGATATCATTGCTCCTCACCACCCGGTTTTCAGGTCTTCGACCGCCTCGGAGACAGTCCTGCACCTGCTCTCCAACCTCTACGTGCACCGCGCCGCCCCGCTCTGGAAAGACCCCCACCTCGATACCTGGCTTGCCCGCGCCGCCACCGCCGTCGTCCAGTCGGGCGAGCTCGCCCGCGCCGCAACGGACGCGCCAGGCTTCCAGCGCCTGAAGCCGCTCGCCGCATCCCGCTTCGCGGAGTCAGTATACCGACACACAATCGTGCTCGGCGCGAGCGCGCAGCGCCTGCTTTCGTTCATCCCAGCCGACGTCGTCAACGCGAACGCCCTGACGTGCGACCCTCTGCCACCGGCGACGGCAGTGAGCAATTACGATGACGACTTCTTCCGCGGCGCGGAGAGCGCATTGGGGAGCGAGGGCGTCGGACGCAGGAGCCAGGCGGCGACGCAGCGGATGCTCGAGCGCCTCATTCCGGACCCGGAGCTCCGGCGGCAGCTGCAGGTGCGCCTGTTCTCTCATCGTGGATTCTTGTGTGCGTGTTGACTGGGGATGCATAGGGCCTCTTCGAGGCGCAGCCGGCGCTGCGGCAGCAGTTCCCCGGCGGGCTGCTGCAGTTCGCGCAGATTGCGGGCCAGCTGCCGGAGGACGTGCTGGATGATCTGCTGATGAATGCTGCGTTGCAGGCGGACGGGGCGCAGGAGGCGCATGGGGGGATGCCTGGTGGGATGCCAGGAGATGGGATGGTAGAACTGGAGTTCCTTGAAGATCAAGCTGATGAACAGGAGGAACCGGGAGCAGGCGAAGTTGAGGCTGGTGCACCCCGTGATCAGGGTGGCGTCCACGAGGAAGGAGGAGTGGCAGCGGAGGAAGATGTTGATGAAAACGAGGAGGACGACGAGGAGGAAGAAGAGGAGGAAGTCGCGGTACGTCATCCTGACCGGCTCTTGCTTGATCAAGAGACTTATTTTATTCCTCATCCCAGGCTCTCCCTGTTCGCCTCCTGCGAGGGTTTATCAACAGGTTTTGGGGTGGGACTGCTGTTGAAAATGAGGACATCTCGTCCGGTGATGAAAATAGTTGAAGAATGTCAATGTATGAAGTTATTAGTGTAGCATTTCTTCTCGTGATGTAGCAATGGATATCCTTGGACTAGCATCCCGTCCCTCGATGGTCAACAATGGTTGGATGGAACCCGATGTAGATGAACCTTTGAAGTCTACAATCGGATAAACCGCTCTTTAAATAAATAATACCTTGAGGGCGTTGCACGGTCCATATTGAAACTGGCCGTACTTTTTTGTGATCAATAATATTCAATGACGTAAAGCGTGAACCCATTCGTGGTCGTCCCAAGCCTGCAGGCGCAGCTTCACATACTCTCCGCAATATCCAATCGGCTTCTCATGATGGTTGACTGTAACCTCCACGACCTCTTTAGTGTTCTTCAGTTCTTGTTGCAACTTTTTCACGTAGCTTTCCGGGCAACGGAGATGCAGATAAGCCAGGGGCAGACCATGCACCTTGCGGTCATCAACACACCACAGAAGGCTGTTGAGTGTCCCGGAGGAGGGGATGGTAGACTCGGAGAGCATCTGCAACTCACGCAATTGAGGACACGCAAGCTGAGTGTAGGGGTTGTCCTGATCGTTCGGATCGAAGCACGTGAGCGCGTCGACCACGCCTTCCGCGATGACCCACGAGACACCCAACGTGGTGAGTGTAGAGAGCTGAAATAAAACAGGACGCCACATGTCTTCGAGCACTTCGCCCGAATAATCTTCGGCCTTCCAGGTAACATCCATGTCCGGGCCTAGATACAGCTCGCTCAGGTTGTGCAGATTGAGGTGCGTGCCGGCTTCCATACACAGGAGCGTCGAGACAAGACAATCACCCACTGCGTCGTCGACCACGCTAAGATCAAACGCCGGGCCCGTGTTCCCCGTGTTCTGGCCTGCAGTCAATGTAAGGCGAGGTGAGACCGGGTCCAGCTCGAGCCACAAGGCGTCCGGCGAATCAATGAAGGACAGGTGCGTCCTATCGACAGGGAGTAGCCCCAGTATCCCATTCGATCTGCAGCTCTCGTAAAGACTATGGAGGCGGACCAGGGTTTTTGCAGGAAGAATTAGATGCGAGAGCAGGTAGGAGATGACGGCATCGCATCCAACAATTGAGAGATAGCGGAGATGGCCTAGAGCAGTATTCGGTTCCGGTTCGACATCGCACGGAGGGATTGCTGAGTAAATGGTTAAATTGACGACTTCGAGGCATGGATTCGTCTGACAAATGTGCAACACGGAATATATGGGGAGTGATTTGGCGAGACAGAATGAAAAGGAAAGGTGTGTGAGGTTGCTCAGATTTAGATGATCAAATGAGAGGGGAGAAGGACCAACGGGAGGACTCGAGACTGGCGAAATCTCCGGGTATCGGTTGATAGTGATGGACAGAAATGGGTGTGCCCCAATAGACACGAGAAGGGTATCGGACTTGGGATCGGCTCTCTGCGAGTGCAGACGATTGACGGCAGTCGTGAGTTTGTCGGAGAAGTCTTTCGAGAAGCCAGACAGGGCATGAAACACATGACGCCAATGGCGGCAGACAGCCGAGATGGCCAGCTGAGTCTGCAGACACCTCGTTCGAGCTCCCTCGAAATCGAGCTCGGCATCGTCGAAAACTTCTCGGAATATATGCAGCAAAATTTCGACTGGCAGATCTTGGATGCCAGCGTGCGGCCCGTGATCCACGATATGATGGTAGGATGTTTCCATGGGAGGATGGGGGTAAATGATCCTGAGGCACAATGGTTGAGTACTCATCTCCTCTGCCTTAGGGAGATTAGACGGGGGGACTAGCTCTCTGACCTTGAAGCTAAACGATCCTGAGGCACGATGACTGAGCATTCATCCCTTCTGCCTTAGAGAGACTACTTGAAGCGAGCTGAAAGCAGAAACTAAGTCGAAAGTAATAACAATGAATCATTAGAATACAGCATTTTGAAAGCAACATACTGTACTTGAAGACAGACGGCGTACACGGTTGTGACGATGTGGCCAGATAGGACACAGTGGAAGTCAGATCGACGAAGTTTTGCGCTTCAAACGTCCCATCGCTTGTTATAAGCGCTCGACGTCGATCGCGTTCAGCCGAAAGCGGGACAAGGCAATCATGGGGTCGTGACATGGGTCTAGACAATGGCTAGTCTCCTATGTAGACCTTACACAGAAGAAAGTCGTTATGTGTTACTGTAAATGACAGTGGCAATTCTAACACCGCGCATATATCCAAGAAACTGCCCACAACCACAACCACGCATAAAATACCACACATCTCCCATCTAAATGTTTATCTGCGCGAATAGATAGCCTCACTAACCGCCAACATCGTCTACTCCTCCACCGCAATCGCCTCCCACGGCACCTCGTCCACCGCGCCCGCATGGCTCCGATCGCGCCAGTCGCGCCAACCCGCCCACACCCCAAGGCCCAGCGCAACGACGCACGCGCCGATCGTCAGATACAGCGACGCGACGTAGCATTCCCGCCCGTCGAGGCACTGGTGCGACGCGTCGAAGGTCGATCCGCCGCGCACGGACAGCGCGGGCGCAGTCTCCGGCGCGGGCGGGTCGTGCGCGTCGAGGATGCGGCCGAAGGCGATGGAGAAGAGGTTGCCGCCGACGACGGGCGCGAGGGAGACGAAGCCCCAGTTTTCCGAGAAGTGCGCTGCAGGAGAGGTTAGCTGAGCCACGGACAACACACGCGGTGATGCACGCACTGAGGCCGAACCACTCGATGGTGACGGTCGGGAAGAGCCCGAACATGCTCCCGTACGCGAAGCCGAGCAGAGCGCTGGCCTGCCAGAGATTGCGCACGCTGTCGGCGCCGAGGAGCACGAGCTGCGAGGCGATGAAGAGGCTGGAGACGATGGTGATGCAGAAGGAGCGTGGGTAGCGGAGGCGCGACTTGACAAAGTCGGCGGTGATGCCGATGAAGATGCGGCCGACGAAGTTGGCGACGCTGACGATGGACACCTGGGCGGCTTGCCAGACGGCCGCCTCTACTACGTTGTAGTCGGGATTGCCCTTGGCGAAGAGCGCTTGGGAGATGGTCCCTACATTGTTGATGTCTGCATGGTTGGTCAGTGTAAGTGTACGTCATGCGATAATGTAACATACACATAAGGCCTGTGCCGCTCACTGCAGAATGACTGTCAATGGATGGGGATGGTGCTGACAACATGAAAGACTCACGGAGCATGTTTGTGCAGAACAGAAGCCAGAAATCGCCGGCCGTCCAGAGCGCGCGGCCACTGATATCGTGATTGCGCCCTGTCTTCTCAGGTAACGATGAGCCTTGACTGTCGGACGTAACTTTCCTCGCGCGGAAAGCATCGTAGCTTGTTGAGGGCGACAACTGGACGCCACCATTCGTCGGCGGCGCGAGCGTGTTGCTACTACTGTGGTCGCCCTCTTCCTCACCATCATCCTCCGGCTCAGCGAGGAGATGAGTGCTGCTGCTGTTCGTTCTTGTATAGGGAGAATGCGGGTCAGATGTCGATACGCGCTCGTATTCGCTTTCTCCTCTCCCGCTTTCTATAACGTAAACGGAAGATCGACTTGGCAGTGGTATGCGTCGAACGAAAAAGAAACCAAGAATCATGGGTAGAGATGTCCCGAGGGCGAGGATAAGCAGAAAATCGGACGTGTTTCCGGGGAAAAGAAGGTGGGAGATAGAGGAGAAGACAAAGGCAGAGAGGCCGAAACCAGAGATGACGATGCCAACAACCGTCCCGCGCTGTTATCGGGCGAGGTGTTACTCATCGAACTGTGGCCATAGATACAAGATACTGACCGAGATGTCAGGAAAGCTCTTGGCTGAAGCGTTAATAGCACTAGTCACCCCAGCATTGCTGCCCAGCCCCGTCAGGAAGCCGCAGAAAATGAGGAGGCCGAGGTGGAGCTTGCTCAGTCTTGCCCCATCGTCCAAACCTGAGTCAAACAAACCACGAATGCCAGAGTATCCCGAAAGCAGGAATACGAATGCAGAGGCAAAGAGCGGTCGAGGCCCCCGGGCATCCACTAATCTGCCCCATAGGGGACCGCTCGTGTAGACGCCAACTGCAAAATGGTGATCGTACGCATCAACAAAACACTGTTCGCAATGGGTACGAACCATTTCCAGCCATGGTCACATAATTTAGCTGTGTATGCGTCAACCGCAGGCGTGAGCCCAATTGAGGTGCATAAGCTGTGCGTCGGGGTCAGTCAAAGCATCCGAGAGGTCGACTTCCGCAGTCCCTTCCTCGGAGAGCAGGCTCTCCGCCCTCGAGATGCCGCACGATTTCGTGCAGGCACAGCGTTCCAGCTAAACTCCAACCCAACCCCGAAGAAGGGACTGTGCCGCCGTGGGCAGCACTCGAGCAGACGAAGCACAAGTCAACCCTAAATCCAGCAATGACAGTTTTCGCACCCGCCGGAATGAATCTTGAATGGAATGGTGGAACCGTCTAACCCTAGACTGCCGCACATAATGACTTCTGAGGCATAGAGTTCGAATGGACGCATTCCATTCCGACCGTTGCGAAAACTCTCCAATGCCAAGTTCCAGCATTCGAGCCAAGGGCACTTGGCTTTAAGAAGGCTGATGCATCCTCCCAAAATGAACTTTCTCCATGCTGATCGCTCCATCAAAAGAAGGATGAGGGATGAAACTCACCAGACACGACCTGATAGGTGCGAACTGCATGAGTTCTCCACGAACACAGCTGTCTCTAGCCCAAGGACGGACGTACATAGTTCGTCCCTGAACTAAGGGCTACGAGCAGCGATGTTGCGAGAGTGGTTATCCGGGGAAGCGTCAAGATTTCAGAGCCAGATTTTGTTGCCATTGCAGCCAGAGTCCCCGGATTTTCACGAGGTGTTCGAGCTGGTGATACCCCGCTGCGTGCGTCTCAGCCTTGGTCTTACCAGAAGTGACTCGCTGGAGTCGTAGCGATGGGGTCAAAGGAAGGAGGAGTAGGTTGTTGGGGGATATAAAACACGAAAGATAAGACAGAGTTGCATGTCGGATTCCCCGACGGCGTGTGGGCTGCCGATCGGACTCCTGGGGGTGGCGGATCTCGAGCGGTCCGCTTCTACCGCCCATCCGAGTCAGTCAACTGCCGAATCAGTTTGGAATCAGTTCCTGTATTTCTCGCTGGAAGCTTCGGTCGTTGATACTATGATAGAAAAGTCCACGGAAAAGAAAATTCGGAATGTCGTTTGTCATCGTTGGAATAGCTCGTGCGGATCGACAACGACGTTGACAGCACCGGTACGTATCACCGGTAGGGCTTGACTGTTAGGTATCAAATCGGCAGTGAGTACTACCACGAAAAGATGGTTGGCAGAGCTCTGAGCTAAAATATTAGCGTAGACAGAACCCGAGTATTAATTATAAGTAGCGTCCATATCCAAGTCCAAGTCCAAGTCCATTGAAAGTCCAAAGTTAAGTAAAGAAAGACGAAGTAAATCCGCAAAACGTAACATTCCCTAAGACGTCAGCGCAAAAGAGTCCAGACTAGTCTTGAGATTAATATGCGTCAATGCGCGAGCGTGATAAGAGTATTGTTGCTGTTGAACGGAAAGTTCAAGAACAGCGGCCCGGCGACCGTGACGGTGTCATCGCTCTTCTGGGTGCTGTTCGTGATGACGAGGAACACGAAGCCCTCGAGCGTGGGCGGGATCGTGACCGTGAACGGCGGCTCGCCATAGAGCGGCACGGAGATGGGCGAGATGCCGGTGAGGAACGTCGCGAACAGCTGTGTGCCGTTGGCGCCGGAGGGCAGCGTGAACTCGAGCGTGAGGTTCGAGCCGGGCGCGGCGTCCGCGGGGCTGGCGGTCACGGGAGGGAAGGCCTGCACCGGTCGGATGGCGGTGTTGTTGGACGGACACTCGACGATGAGGCCTGCAGCTAGTGAAAAGGCTTGGTTGAGGTCAAGAGCAGTCTGCAGTATCAGGAAATTGAGCATGGTGTGTAAAAGGGAGGACTAGGTGGTGACTGACCTCATAGGCTGTCGACCAGGGGTTGCCTCCGCGGACGGCATTGTTGATCCATGCCGATTGGCGAGCCTCCGTAGCGAGGATGGATGCAGCGGTCTGCAACACATTCTGGAAGGATGGCAGTCAGCGACTAATAAAGCTCGCCAGTAAGAAAAATGCTTACAGGGTCCTTGATGAACTTCGCAGCACCATTATACGCCGAAGTACCGATGACCTCGAACATATCACTCAGAGCAACGAAATTGGAAATGTTGCCATTAACGGGGCTAAAATTCGATCCTTCAGTACCGGCGAGCAATCAGCCACGAAGTCCAACTCACAAGTTGTAAGTACACGGTTGGACGGCCTTGTCGCCGAGAATGGTCGTCAAGTTGTCGACGTGGAACTGCTCGTGCAGGGCGACCTGCTCATAGAATCCACGAGCGGGCGCAGCGAGACCGGCGGCGTCGAAGTCGGCCTGGGTGAAGTTCTGAAGACCGGACGAGTAGAATGTATTCTCAAGGTTCTCGAGGGTCAGCGCGAAGTTGAGGATGTCGGTATCTAGCATACAGAAGTCACGATCAGGATAAAAAGTATGACCTCCAAGATGATGCGACATACCGGTGATGTTCGGGTGGTCGACATAGGCGTCAGCTCCCCAGCGTCTGTAGGGGATAGCGGAGACCTGGGTGGCGAGGATGGCCACCGACGCAAGAGCAACCTTGAACTGCATGCTGAGATTAAGAATAGGAACCGTCCCGTAGTACGGGTAATTAAGACGTAGAAAGGTAAGAAAAAGTAAGGCGGGTGAGGTAGCTCTTTCGCCTTCCCATCCATGGCTTAAATACCTTTGGTAAGACACGGGGAGCTCGGGCACAACGCAGCACAGTTGGCCGTAGACAATAGCAGCTTGCTCAGCGAGACGTGTCGGCTGTGTTACAGGACCCATGAATGCACGTTCCTCCGATCACCAGCAGGCCATGGCGTACAGAGGGAGGACAGCGCTTCGTTCCCACCGATCGTAAGGCCCCGTTGGAGAACGCGCAAGGGTAAGCAGGGACACACAATATGGCGCACAGCATCCTCAGCGGGGATGAGCACAGCAGCCCAGCGGGAGTCCCGGCGTGCAGGCCTGCATGCATATAGTCTAGCACTGCGGGTTTATCAGTGAACACAGCCCTCTAGAATGCCATTAGACTCAGGAACTCGCACAGATCGAGCAAGCCAATATACGAGCCATTCTCCGAGTTGACCGATGGCGCATGTATGGGGTAGAACGTGGCTGTCTGATTGTCTGGCTGTTGTAAAGCACTGCGAGACACAATAGAACACAATCCCGCGTGCGATTGTACCTCAAATGACAATTGCGAAACCTGTACCTGCCAGACTCAACTTTAGTTCATAGTTAAACAGAAAGTTAGCATCAGTAGAGGACTCATGACTATAATGGAATAATTATGACCGTCACGAAACGATGCAGTGAAAAGGATCCAGATGAAGGACTCGAACAATACACTCGCCTAAATAAAAGCGAGCCACGAGAGGCTTGCCCTGAATACCACGTGACATGCACGCGTCGCGTATGGTGTGGACGCGCGCTTGTAGACGCGAAACTCAACCACCACGGCTCGTGCTTCTTGCTTTTGTCCTCCATCTACCTCGTGTTGCTTGCGAACCTATAAAAACGCCATGCCTACACTAGCACCGGCGTTTGAACCCCCGTCATCATCCTTGACTTCCTCATCGTCGACCGCGTCTTCGTTCGCCAGCCGAATCTCCATGAGTCCCGTCTCAAGCGTGCCAACGTCCCCGGAGCGGGAATCTAGAAAGGAGAATGGAAAGCAGGAGAATGGAAAGCTGGAGGAGACTGAGAGAGTATTGACGATCCCCGCCCTCAAGCTCGACTCGCCTACAATCTCGGACGAGATGGCCGCACACCTATCCATCAGCCTTATCGGCCACGTCCTCTTTCTCAAAAGCCAGGTTCCATTGTGAGTATTTTTGAGCATTTCAGTGTTGTGACGTTAACATCGCGTAGTCCTGTTATGCAGCTCGCCCGCATGTCTGGCGGCAAGTCCTCCAACGCACGCGCGGCTAAGAAGCGCGCCGAGTTTATGAACGCGTTCGACGAGCTCTCCTCGCATCTTAACACGACGTTCTCCGCTCTGGCCACTGCTCTCGCGCGGAGCAGGGCTACAACGGATGCGGACAGCAAAGAGCCGACCGCGACGGCCTATCTGGGCGTAGTGCTGGGCCCGACAGTGGGCACCGCGAAGGCGCGGGTGCTGATGGCGCTTCAGGGACTGGAAGTAAAGGAGTGGGGCACAAGGGACGACTCCGAACCAGAAGACGACGAAACGTCCGCGGAAAGCGAAGCAGAGGAAGAGGAAGAGGAGTCTGAGCCCGACTCTGACAGCGACGCCGCCTCCGACGACGAGCAGCCCCCGCCCTCCCCGCCGGCTTCCATGACCTTTTCCCGCCCTCCATCTCTGCGCGGGCCTTCTCCCGCACCCACCCCCTCCTCGTCCAGCTCCCCGCAGAACGCGCTCCGCGGCCCGTCATCCAGCCCATCGCAGCCGCACCTCGTCGCCCCACAACGCACGCACGCCGAACAACAGCAGGAACTCCGTCTCGCCGAGCGGATGCTCTCACGCACGCTCGCGAACGCCTGCGCGGACGGCCCAGGCATGGCAGTCGAACTCGGTATGTTCTTTTTATGCCTACTTTGTGACAATCTGACTGACGATGTGCAGCCCCGACGCAGACGCACGTCCTGCTGCGCGCGCCCCGCCGCTTCTCGCACCCGGCCTGGGTGCCGCGGCAGAACCTCACGACGTCGCTGGACACGGTGCTTTCGGACTTTCTGCAGGACGCGGGGCTGCGGCCGGGGGCAGGCAGACGCCGTCCGCGCCGGGGCGTGCGGACGGAGGGCGTGCTGGTCAGCTGTGCGGCTCCGCAGCCGCGGGAAGAAACGGCCGCTGCGCAGGAGCCCGAGGAGGAGGAGGACGAGAATGAGATGATCTGGTGGGCTTGGTCTGGGAAGCTGGCTGGGTTCGCGGAGTGGTAGGGCGTTTGCAAACAGACTATGAGATATCTAGCAGTACATAGCAAGTACATAGACACCATACTAGCGTATATACACATCATGTACAGATACCGCGACATCGCATGGTATGCCGGGCGCATGCGATTGATCAAGTCGACAAGCTGGGCGCAGCGACACAACGATGAACTCCAAATATTGTACAGTAAAACCACAGGAATCTAAGTAAACTGTAAATTCGAACATCACATACCAAGATATTGTTGAAAAGTTAGAACAGAGACAGGAAAATACTCATGCCACCGAAGACGCAAAATCTGCAGCCCTCCACACGAACTCCTCTCCCCCAACAAGTTTGCCCCTCTCATCAAACACAACGCCCTCCATCCCTAGCATCTTTACCTTCTCCCGCTGAATCGCCCCCAAGCCCTTCCCCTTATACTCCTCATGCCAATTCGCGCCCGGCCGCTCCGCCTTACTCTCTCCCTTCCCCGCGCCGACCCACTCGCCCTTGAACCCGCCGACGCACAGGTCGGCCGCGACGACGCGGTGGCACGGCACGCGCGGCGCGAACGGGTTGTTGCGCAGCGCGGCGCCGACGGAGCGCGGCGAGCCCGTGCGCAGCGCGCCGCATACGTCCTTGTACGTCGTCACCTTGCCCGCGGGGATGCGGCGCACGAGGTCGTATACCGCCCAGTGGTGCGGCGGGACGCGCTTCCCCGCCGCCGTGCGGAAGGCGGCGCGCGCGGCCGGTGTAGTGGGGAAGGCTAGCTCGCCTGTGGGCGGGTTTTAGACAGTAGTTAAAGGGAGTGAGTGGGGATTACAGTCTGCGAGATCGATTGCGGTCGCAGTTGGCTTGATGACGGGTTTGCAGCGCGGTTTCTTTTGAACGGGGCCTTGGAACTCGAAGGCCGAAAGGTCGTTTATGAGCTGGGAATCTCTCAAGGCTGGCATTGTGATGGTGCAGGTGGATGTGAATGCGGCGTGTTCTGTTACTTTTTATGAGAATCGCCGCCGGGGTACGCGACCGAGCTGACTGCGGGCGGCAGTTGAGTGACTCGCGTGTGGCGCGCGTCTATGTCATATGTGCACGTGCTATATTTATTTCGTCCCGTGATCGCGACATTGATCGCGACACGTGTGGCGCCCGATTTAGATAATGGATAAGATAACAATTTGTTGCTCCCGCCCGGACGTCCGTGCCCGCACAGGCTGTGGTGTCGCTTCGCTGTCCTTTAGTCAGAGCACCCCGTAGCCCGAGTGTAGCGTTGTCTGGCATTCACAATCCTCCCTTAATGCAGGACAAGGCCACTCATGTCGCCACTGTAACGGTTGGTATCCTGGGTGAGTCCGCTGTAGCAAATTTTATGGGTCGGAGAGACTGATGAAGGTGGATGTGCGTAGCGCTCCAGGGGGCGTTCGTCGAGCACCAGGCGATGCTGCAAAAGTTCTCATGCAAGACGAAGGTCGCCGTGCTTCAGGTCCGCACGGCAGAGGAGCTCGCCAAGTGCGACGCGCTCATTATCCCGGGCGGAGGTTCGTTTTTACCCAACCGACCGCTCGGAAGGCCCTCACGACCCAGCAGAATCCACGACGATCGCACTCCTGGCGAAGCTCTCGAATCTTATGGAGCCGTTGAAGGAGTTCGTGCGCACGAAGCCTGTGTGGGGCACCTGTGCTGGTGCAATCCTGCTGGCGCAGTCCGTCACAAACACGAAGAAGGGCGGCCAAGAGCTGCTCGGCGGCGTAGACGTCACCGTCGCGCGCAACGGCTGGGGCTCGCAGGCCGAATCCTTCGAGGCATCGCTCCAAGTCGAGTGTCTCCGCAAGCCCGACGTCCCGTTCAAAGGCGTCTTCATCCGCTCGCCCGTGCGTCCATTGGTCTCGTCGGCGTTTTCATTCTCACAATGCGCTACAGGTTGTGCTTGCCCTGCTGGACAACCCTGCTACCGCGCCTATAAAAGTCATCTGTCGCCTCCCGCCCGACCTGCTCCCCCCTGCCTCCGACGCGTCCGGTCCCGACCAGAGCGTCGTCGCACTCCGGCAGGGCCACCATCTCCTCACGACGTTCCACCCCGAGCTCACGTCCGACAGCCGCTTCCACGAGTACTTTGTCAAGGAGTGTGTGATACCCTTCGTCCAGGGCATGGAAGGGTAGAGGTATTTTATCGTATCTTAATGGCCGATAGATACACATCTAATGTGTCGGTCCTGCACGATAACTTATGCATGCATCTATCGGGGATTTTCACATGCCAGACCGTGGGAATATGGGGTCGAAGTGCGTCATTGAGTGTCTCCACCGCACCAGACCGGCGGATGTGCACCTCGATGGCGGGGGCTTCCCCGAGCATTCCGGTACATATCGGATCGTTGCCATCGTCGAGCTCTTGTTCTTGACCGTCACCATCTTTATTTCCTACATTCACCACCCGAAGCACACGATGTCCCAGCCTCAAGCAGAAGCACCGACGACTCACACCGTCAAGGTGCGTCATTTGCGCTGATCGGGACGTGGGATGTATGGTATAACATCCTTGTGTGTTCCTCCAGGTCTCTGGTATTTCAGACAAGACGACCGAGCGGCATCTTCACGATTACTTCTCGTACGTATCTCACACACTGGCTCTAGTTCGTCCGTTCACATGTTACGCGCAGATTCTGCGGAAAGTACGTCGTATATGCGCCCCTATGTTAACGCGAGTGACGAACGGAGCGAATTTAGAATCGAGAAGATCGAATTCGATGAGAAAGCTACGCCCAAGACCGCCGTTATCCACTTCAGCAAGCCCTCCGCGGCCAAGACAGCCCTCATGGTGCGTGTGCCCGCCTCGCCCTCATATTCCGTGACCGATCTCGATCTTGCAGCTGAGCGGCGGTACACTCGACGGCGCCGCGCTCAGCGTCACCTCTGACGTCGTGCACCAAGACGAGGTCGAGGAGGCCCCGAAGGAGGCCCCGCAGCACATTGAACAAAGCGACAAGCCGCGCGCCGGCAGTACGCCCCTGTCTTCCGCACCAAACGGGCCCACATAACTGACACCGCGCTTCCAGTTGCCGCGGAGTACCTCGCGAAGGGCTACGTCCTCTCGGACCACATCCTCCAGCGCGCCATCCAGATCGACAGTCCGTCTCTGTTCTCTCCTTTTGTCCATCCTGCGCGTAGCTAAGTGCATGTGCAGACGAGAAGGGCATCTCGAAGCGCTTCCTGCACTACTTCCACAACCTGGACGCCTCGCTCGGGAGACAGGCGCTCGGCCCCGAGCAGACCATCTCCGGCAAGGTCACCTCGACGCTCCAGAGCGCGACGCAGCAGGTGCGCCAGGCCGACGAGGCCCGCGGGCTCAGCAAGACCGCCAGCGAGGTCCGTATTCGTCCTTCCCCATTGCCGTGCGCGCGCTGACGTTTAGTGCGTGCAGTATTACACCCGCGCGCTGGCGTCCGTCTTTGGGCAGAGCGTGCGCGACTTCTACACGTCGACGTCGAAGCAGATACAGGATATCCACGAGGAGGCGCGCCGGCTTGCGATGGAGTACCATGCCGCCGAGGGGCACGGCGCGTCCCCTGCGCCTGCGCCTGGCACTGGTGAAGCGCAACCGGCTGCGGCTGCGGCTGCTCCCGCTGCGCCGGCAGAGAAGACGGCCGAGGCGGCACCGACTGTTGTCTGAGCTGGTTTCCGAGAGGACGGTTTGTCTCGAAACAGTTGTAAGCTAGACAGACGAACAGCATTGTATGGTGTGTACTATGTTTAGTGACTTTCATGTAATATCATTGTGGCCGAGCACGGCCGAGTAAATCCCGCCATGCATCTTTTGGGCCGGGGCCGATCGCGCCGATCTCATTATCATACGCCAACGCGCTTGTCCTGATGTAGGGAACCTTCTGAGGGTCCATCCATCTGTACGTTCGAGTGGCGAACAGTTACACAGCTCGACACACCTCTTTCTTGGTTTCGTCCCAGAACGTGAATAAACGGACATATATTGAGTATCGTAGTGAATGTGATCTAGTATCGTGGTAGTGATGTAAAAAACTTCCCCAGAAAGAAATGTAGATATGCTACACGAAATGATTATGACAACCGGACTGAATCCGGAGTCTGCGAGAGGTAATCCATACGTATCCTAGAATGCATACCGAAAGCGAAACACAGAGCACCATAGCATTGCGAGATTTGATAGGTATCCATGTGCAAGAGACCTGTCCTTCGGCTGTGTAACCGAACGCCCACTCACCGCTTCTTTTGCGCGCTCCTCTCGAGCGACGGCTCATCGCGCCGCCTCTTCGCGCCCGCGCCTGCCGCCGCATCCGCCTCCGCCCGCGTCGGCGACGGCGGTGCCGCAGCCTGCCGCCCAAAGCCCATGCTGACCTTCGTAAACGGGTTCTCACTGGCGGCGCCCGGCGACGTCTCCAGGAAGTGCCCCGACAGACTGCGGCTGCTCGTAACGCGTGAGAGCGTGCGCTTGCGCTGCGGAGGCGTCGCGGGCGCGCCTTCTGTTGTGGGCTGCGAGAGGTCGGGCTCGAGAGAGGGCTCGAGAGACGTGCCGGCTGCGGCGGGTTCCCAGTCCGGGAGGTATTTCTTGCAGAGGCGTTTCTTGAGCAGGCGGTAGGCCGCTTGGATGATGCCGTAGAAGCTTTAAGGTGCCTTATGTCAGCAGAGGTCGAGGACAGGATGACGCGGACATACCGGTACTCTTTGGTATAGACCCGTAGAAGCACTTCACCCATTACGACAGGAACCACACAGGAGACATGCTCACGTCCTGCAGTGCGGCACACTGCGAAAAACTGTCAGACCAACACACACGACAATCGCTGCACGAAGGCTTACCGTTTGGATGGCGCTTCGAGTAGAACTTGGTAAAGTCCAGCGGGTTCAGCGTGGACATGCCATGGTGCAGCTTGGAGAATGCGACCGCCACGTCGCTCGGCTTGAGCTGGCTGAGCGCCTCCGGATCGATCTCCTCCTCTCCTCCATCCGCAATGGGCACTTCGTCTTCTGCACCGTCGCTGACCTGGGCCACTTCCTGGGACGCCTTGGCCAAGCCGGACGAGCCGAGGTTCTGCGCCTCGGCGACGATGGCTTCAGCAGTGATCTCTTTTTCCAGCCATTCAAAGTGGTCCCAGTCGAAGACGTGGTAGTCGACGCAGCGGTAGAGGTCGCGCTCCTTGATGCGAGCAAATATCCGACGGGAATCCTCCAAGGCCTGTCGTCATGGCGTGAGTCGCGCAGGCCAAAGAACCCTGCGGGGAGTGGCTTACCGGGTCGGTGCTCTGCTCTATAATGTTCATGATGCAGTCAGTGAGGTGGATGTATTTCTTCGGGTCGTCTATCTGCTCCGCGATCTTGAGCGTGGGTTCCGCGGCGAGCATAGCCTCAATGATCATATGCTCGACAGCTTTGGCTAGACTCGCAAATTTTAATGTCTGTGAATGCACCAGATGTCGCAACTTACCAGTCTTGTGGTTGTAGATTCGCTTGTGCAGGCTGAACCGAGTATGGCAGAGCTCATAGATCTGATTGGCATCCTTTATGTCGTAGCAAATCTGGTCGTCGATGACTCTTGCGGAATCAATGATCCTGGGACGGCATTGAGAATGTGTACGAAGGTCCGCCGAGTGACTCACCTGCTGAGCGAAAGACCACCGACGGAATCGCCGATAGCCCACGAGTCTCGAGCTATATAGTCAAGCCTAGCATATATGCGCACATTAAAAATGGTTTCTGCGATGGGGAAGATAAGGCAGACTTGTCGACGTCAAGACCATTCCTCTTATTTGCTACGATGTCGAACAAGAAAGACTTCTCGTCCCTTGGATAGACTATATCAGAATGGGCATGCACTATATCGATAGAATCCTACCTGACTCTCGTGGAATCACCAGCAATAAGAGCTTTAATGAACTTGGCATCACGCTCGGAAAGCTTGATTTTATCCTTGTACCGAGCGAGCATGTCATCGAACATCATCTCGGACGCATCTTCATGCTGCCACTTCTTGCCCTTTCTATTAATCTCCCGTCGTTAATAAGTTCGAGTGCACCGAAGAGATACCTACAAAGCCCGAGGGATGAACTGGGAATCCCAGACATGGCTCCACGGCCCATGACCAAGGTCGTGGCACAGCCCCGCCAACTCGACACATTCGATCTCCCGGTCTGTGATGCCTAGTTCTGGCTGACCGTTAGCAAGATGCTCTGTCATGCGCCGCGCTAGAAACGCGACACCTAAAGACGTTTTAGTAGTTAGTCAGAGCCCATATAGTGCTGCACTGTACCAAGGCAGTGCTCAAAGCGATTATGCGACGCGGTTGGCCACACATAGTAGGATGTGCCGAGCTGTTTGATCTCTCGGAGACGCTGAAAGTGGGGTCTGGGGGTCCGTCTTCAGCCTCACTGTTTGAATAGCAACAAAACTGCGTACGTATCAATAATACCCCATGCCTTTTCATGCAGTTGGACTGTATGCGTCAGTAATGATCACCATGGTGATAAAGTAGGGTAAGTTATTACTCACTGTAGTCGTGGATTGGATCCCTTAGCTTGCGCGCCATGACTGGCAGCGACCGTCGTGGGCTGAGGGAAGCTTCGCCATGATGCTGCTGCGTGTTAACCATCCGGGATTCCTGACCGCGTGCTGCGGTCTACTTCGATTGCGTGCGAGTTATTGATCGTGGTTTTCACTGTCCAGAATCAGCACCTATCGCTGAGATTAAAGGATTCCAACAGGACCCCAAACACGAACCTGTGGTAGAGGCGAGAGGCAAAGAGGCTGACAGTGAGCGCTCCGCGACGCGACGCGTTTATTGAAATTCAATATTATCCGCTCGGATATTGCCGAGCCGTTATCTGTCAGTGCTTTGATGTCGTTGCTAGATCGCACTGTCGCAGAACTGTCGCAGAATGCCAATACCAGTGATGGACTCCTTCGAACTTGATACGACTAAGTAACCCTTCTTTCGCCTCGCCTCCTGCGTTCATCCAAGCAACCAGCTTTTTTTAACGAGAAGGTACGATGCTTAATCCTCAAGTATTGAATGGTTGACCAAGCACGATACTTGTTCTAACCTCCGCAGGCTCCTGCACATTGTGGGCTCAGGGGGGTTGCTTATAGAGTGAAGTAGACTGGCCAGGTGTCCCACTGCACCATCATCACCAGGTAAACCCATATGCTTCGAATTTGCACAGTAATTGTTAAATTTGACCATGCTTAGATCTCTAGCTCTGCAAATTCCATGAGGCCGAACAGCCATGCTCGCTCAGACGCGTGGCAACGCCATGATACGGGAAAGCGTCATGGCATTCAGAAACTCCCAGTGGAACTCCTCGTCGACATCTTCGACATAGTCTTAATATCAGTCTCTGGGACCCGTCTACAAGGATCTCATCGAATGGCCAGACTTCAGGCCTTTAGGATGCTTTCGCAAACATGTCGATTCTGGATGCAAGCCATGATCTTGTTCCGCTACTACCAAACCGATCTACTCGACGATGTTTTCCTTGTCCTATTTCCCTTGCGGATCAACCCTGATATATGCTACCCAGTCATCCTTCACTCGCCTCCGGAGAGCTCATCGAACGCTTGCACGACGCGGTTATCGGATGTCAATGACTCTCAACTGACTATCTTTGCGCCGGTCTGCACTACGAAGCTCCCGCATACAACGTTGACCGCATCCCATTTCTTCGCATCCGGTCTGACGCATTTCATTCTCTCCCTCCCAACGGGACCAGCAAACTCCGGCGCTTTTCTGCTGGATGTTTTCGCAGCCAATCCATCCCTTGAGGTCATCCACTTAATCACGCCTCATTGCAATCTCATGCGGGGAACACGGTCCGATAGGATAGCTTTGAAGCACCTCCGCTTCCTATGGCTCGATTGTGTCGAAGACACAATATTGCATCTTACCGCAAGCCTGGATATCCCTGATAGCACTGATGTGCGTTTGGCGGCCACAGGTTATCGAAGTGACTCTTCCAAAGGCATCTTCACTTTGGTGCCGACAGGCCATGACGATCTTCACTTCCTTGGTGCTCCAACCTCTCTACGAATATTACAGAGCTTCGAAACTGCATCGCTCGTTGCAGGCTTCGAAAGCAGAGCTTTCTCGACGTCTCTGAATGTCGGACATGATACCACTGGTTGGTTCAACGTGTCTATCTATCTTTTAACCAGCAGCACATACTTCGCACTCTCTCAACTTAAGGAGCTGCGGTTTGGACCCCATCTGCCTGTCGCATGGAATTCGCATAGTTCCTGGGTTGCAGCCTTATCGCGGTGGCGGGAATTGTTCCAGAAGCTTGACTCCCTCGAGATTTTGGCCATTCCCGACAACGAGTTATTCCAGCTCATCCTCGACGTGGTGGGTCCCTCAGGGCTCAATGGTGCGGAATCGGCATTGTGCCCGCTTCTTTCGGATATTTTCATTTATCAGAGCACCAATGCGCCCCAGCCAGATCCCGAAACACACGTCTTCGGCTTCGTGCAGCGGTGTGTAGACGCCGGAGGTTTCGTTCCGGAGATTCATTGGCTTGCTCCAGAATCAGAGGACCAGTCAGGAGATGCCGTCATTCAGGAGCATATTGCGCAGATCCCATATGTGGAGAAGGATGAAGCCGATGAGTGGATTTGTATGGGAGAGGCACTTTGACAGAACACGGCAGATGCACTGCGATGGAGCTCCTTCTCAGCTGCACCGTAGATCATTAGTCACATCTAGCGCTTTACATACTATGAGAATATATGAGAACTTCTAGACACACTTTATCGTCATATTGCAGGTCGTGGTGGTTATGAGCGCCGACGATGATCGATGTACTTACTACGCATGTGGTTCTGTTCCTCGCCGTGTACGAAGTCAGATGAGGTGGATTTTCCCACAAAACCTGACTGGTGTGAGAACTTCCACAGCAATGAGTTGATGTCGTGTGCACCAGGGCACCGACGCCATACATAAATGGAATGTCGGGCGTCGGGATTCCCGACACTTCCCATTTTTGGAAATAGAACGGCGGGCGCGCAGGCTGAGGCGCGCCTTCGAATCAACCGTCGTTAGCGCACACTCTCACAGTGATCCTCATGACTCCTTTGACGTTGCATAGACGCCGTACACGCTGTTTGGGACGCAAAAATGATTGCATTTCGGCGTCAAGCGCCAAGCCGATAGAAATTCAGGGTCCAAAGTCCTACATAAGATGTAGCTGGCACGTCCTATGGGTTCGCTACACTTGTACACTCGTGTTTAACCATGTCTTCTCCCCAGAATAAGGAAGCTTCCGCTTTTCTGTCTCGCATTTCCAAGCTGCCGAAAGGTGCAGGCATTTCTCTTGACGACGCCTTGCAACCATCCCTGGACGACGAGGCCGAACTGCGCAAATTCTTCGCGACTGACCGCGCCAATACCCGCCTCAACGATATCCATGTCGGTCTCGTCGACGTCTTCGCTGCACCCGGCGATATCAGAGCCACTCGCGCGCGCGTCGTCAAGGATAGCGACGATCTGACCGCCAAGTATGTGATGCCCATTCCTGACAAACAGCGACGCGCGGAGGGCGCGCCGTGCATGGTCAACGATCTAGACGAATTCAAGAAGAACTGGTCGATCTTCACCGAGAACTCGCTGTCGCAGCTGCTCGATTGGAACCATGTCGTCGCTGCAGGAGGCTCCGTGCAAGCGTGTTTGACGCCTCTTCCGGAGGAAGCCAGGACTTCCAAGCGTATGATGCGGAAGTACTATCACGAGGCTGCTTATCCCTCGTCCGACATCGATCTCTTTCTGTGGGGCATGACGCCCAAGCAGGTAGGCTGAAGCCGTTCAGCAGTGTCTTCCTCGTTGACACTCTACGGCGGAAGGCAGAAGAGAAGATTAAAGCAATCTGCGAGGCCGTTCGCGATTCGGTGCCCTGGGACGTGACATGCGTCCGCACGAGGCACACGCTATCCATCTACTGTGTGTTTCCCCTTCTCTGCCTTGTATGACCGCCCGTTGATTTCCTCACAGCACAATACCCGTATCGCTGCGTTCAGATTGTTCTCCGCCTGTACAAATCGCCCGCCGAAATCCTCGCTGGTTTCGACGTCGATTGCCCTTCCTGCGCTTTCGATGGCGAACGCGTCTGGGCCAACCCGAGGGCGATCGTTGCAATGATGCGGCAGTGCAACACTGTCGATATGACGCGGCGCTCGCCCTCTTACGAAGTGCGGCTCGCAAAATACTCCACGCGTGACTTCGAGGTCTACATTCCGAACCTGAGGCGTGCGGACGTGGATCCAACGGTTCGTAATCTTAAATGTCTCGCCATCTTGTCTGCTGATTTTGTCCCCAGATCTTCGAGCGCGCTATTACTCGCATTCAGGGTCTTGCCCGTCTTCTCGTTCTGGAGAAACTTGCAAATCCGGACTCGCGCGCCCAATACCTGAACCTACGTAGCACGCTCCGCGGTCGACCAGTCGTCCAGGATTACATGTATGGGCGTCGAAGACATCGCGGTCGCAGGTACAACGGCGACTTAAAGCTGGACACGCCCTTCAGCGGACTCGAGATGAACGACTACGACGTGGTATCTCTCCACATCCCCTATGGACCCGGTTGGACGGCAGGCAGGATTGAGAAGCTGATTTACAAAACGGTTTGTCTCTGCAGTATGTCTTACAGAGCTGCTGCTTAATTGTCTGTGCAATAATTTAGGATCTCGGCATCAACACCCCCTACAATCCGAAGAATAAGGACCGTATCCTCCACCATCACCCGGCTTTCTTTGGGTCCACCGAACAATGCCTCGAGGATTGCTGCGAGGTGTGCACATCTCAGATAGCAGACTTTTCCTGTTCTGACATTCTACCTAGTACTGCCCTGAGCCGCGTAACGAAGAGGAACACCAGCTACAAGACGAAGAAGACAAGTCGTATGTGCGAGGCCGGATAGGGTGGGTATTATTTATCTATAGCTATTCAACGTCCGTGAACCATTATGCAGGTTCGTGGAAGAGGATCCCGGCCGCCAAACCATGTCAGGCAGCTTCAACCCGATTGATGAGGGTGAATGGAGCGAGCAGGCCTACGTGCTAGCCGTTACCAAGTTCTTCGGCGCTATCAGCGCGGGCGACCGGCTCGCAGTCTCGCAGATGATCCAGGACGGTGAGGACGTCAACCGCAGGGACTTCGTGGGCCGTACGCCGCTGCACTTTGCCATCCTCGCAAACCGGGTCGACGTCGCGTGCGATCTGATCGACGCCGGCGCGCGCATGACGGCGCGCTTGGCAGGCGGGCGGTCTGCGTTGCACCTTGCAGCGCAGATGGACCAGGCGACGGTGGTGCAGAAGCTACTTGAGAGGAGCGCTGCCAACGAGGAGAAACAGAAGGAAGCGCAGGCTAAAGCCGAGGCGGAGGCGGCGGCGGCGGCCGTCAAGGCATCGGAGCGACCAAGCAGCGAGGACGACTGGTCGTCCGAAGACAGCGAAGACGAGGATCTGAAGCCCAGTGTTTCTGCGACACCCGGAGGAGACGATGCTCAGGACGTGATGGAAGACAATGAAGATGAGCCGGACGTTCTGGATATTTCCCTCGCCGATTGGGACTTCGCGTTCACCCCTTTGGCATATGCAATCATCGCCGGCTCCTTGGAGATCGTAGACATCTTCCTGGCAGCCGGCGCAGATGTCAACGTCCCACTGTGGTCGAAGCAGTCGCAAGGGCTGGCCCTTCACGCGCTTCTGTTGACGCATCTGACTGACAATGAGGACCGTGGTGCTCAGATCGTTGCCAGACTCATCGCTGCTGGGGCATCGTCGTCGACCGCGAACGACAGCTTGATGACCGTCTTCCATCGATTCGTTTGCTCAGGCAAGACTAAATTGCTCACTTCCCTACTTCGGTATGACCCCAATGCAAAGATCGCCATTGACTACCCGGCGATGTCGAACCACATTCTCGTATATCCTATTGTCTCTGCTATCACGAATGGAGACTATGCATCTCTTGCCGTCCTCACTGCCTACGGAGCCAAGCTGACCGTTACCGAGGAGGATGTGTCCAAGATGGATGATAAATGGTCGGTTTCCAGTCTTTCTATAATCTTCGTGTCCAATGTTATTCACATTAGTACCGCAGGCCTCCATACCAGCGGCACCAGGTCAGAAGTTTCATGTCCAAGATCTTCATGCCTTTGGAAGTCGCCTTGGTCCGTCGTGATCTTGTCGCCCACCTTTTGATAAAGCTAGGGGTCGATGTCAACTTCGTGCCCCAAAGATTCGCAACCTCGAGCCCCCAGCAGATGCAGTCTATACTTGACTGGACGACGGCTGCCGTAGCTCTTTACGACCCGGAGAAATTGAACACAGCGATCCCAGCTGTTAAGACGGAAACAAAAACCCCCATCTCTGCACCTGCGAGCGGTAGCTGGAGCGATTCCAAAACATACCTCGCATCTCATGAACTGCTCTTGATACATCAGCCACACATGTTCTCTTCTCAACAGACAATGCTGTTTGGAGCAGCACAGGCGATAAGTATGCAGCAGATGGATCCGAAGACGCTAATGTCCAAAGTACACGAGTATCTCACAGAGACCGAAGCTCTGCTTATTGCGCATGGAGCGCAGAACAACATAACTCAGCCGGACACGAAGACGGGGCCAGCCAACCAGGCGACATCTCTCTTCGGCCTGATGCAGAAAATTGTCCCGTCCTCGTCTGGCTACACGCGGATTGCCTCTCACAGTAATGAAGCCATCCCGGTCCATCTCAAGGTGTTCTATGATGAACTCTACGAAGCCTGCTGGACGGGAGACAACGCCCAGATCGAACGGCTTTGTCTTCCGAAGGTCATCTCTGAATCACAGCCCCCGATTCAGATCTCAGTTCAAACGATCTGGACAAAGAGTTGGTTAGGTTCGCTTGCATTCTTGGCTTCTCTGCCTTGCGTCTCATCATTGTCATTTCTAGGACTATCACCGCTTGCCGTTGCGCTAGAGCGCCGGCATTGGCAGACGGCGCGTCTCATCCTAGCTATCGCTTCTGCGCAATACAAGCCGGACGATAATGTGGAGCATTTCAACGTGGATGAGCTGACTGGCGGTACGTGGTTAAAAGAAAAATTGATGACGGCGTACTAATTTTCTGGTCGTAGATTACGACAACGACTCTGACGCATCTGATGACGATGACGTCAAGAACAAGGAAGTCATATTTTCCGACGTAGCGGAGCGTCCCTCTGCTGTCCGGTGCAAGACACCACCTTCCAAGATGCTGCAGAGCGCCTCAGGAATGTGGATGACCAATGGAAAGCTGATGACAGGCACCCCGATGCAGCGCGCAATCATTGAGGACGACTTCGAGGCATTTGTTAATATCTGTGACTTGCACAAGGAGCTCGGGTTGGAACTTTGGCCTACCGGGAACACTATGTCGTTTATAACGCAGCACGACCGACCGGAAATGTTGGAAGAGCTCATACGGCGCACTGGTGTCGGCATCAGCGTGCCAGCCGATCTTCAGCAGACAGAGTCGGAAAGCACAGATGCCTCCAAAGTAGACGGGCATGTCTACCTCGGACTCAATATCCAGGGCAAAAAGAGGAAGGATCTTGCAATTCGACGCCATGCGCCAAAGCGGACCCTCCAACTCTCGCCTTTGTTGCAGGATGCTGCCAAAGATGGCGCATCTAAGATCATTGACTACCTCGCAACTTCTCGCCCGCTTGCGGCCTTCCGCTACTATGCCTCCTCACACAGTGATGCCCGCGCTCTGCATTTGCGTCGTACTACGGATTTAGAAACTCAGCTTCCCAAATGGCTTGGATGGGAGATCAACGAGCTTAACGAGTCATGTCTCACTGCCGCAATCACCAACGATAAGTTTGAAGTCGTCAAGCAGCTGTTTGATCTACAGCCAAAGCTAATGACAGAAGCGATGAATGCTCAGTGAGAGAATTGCTCATGGGAGATCGGTCTTATTTCCTGACGCAGTTTCCGTAGGATCAATTTCGTCCGCTTCAATGCGGTGTCCCTTGCGGTATACATGGCCTCCAAGGAAGAAATGATTGATTTCTTCTTGGATAAGGGATGCGATCCGACTGGACGTGATGTTAGAGGGTATGTTGTCATGATGACCGCCTCAAATGCATCGTCTGACATCCCTTCAGGTGGAACATTTTCCATCTCGCTGTCATGTCGGGGAACAACAACAGGCGCACCATCGTGCTTGAGCACCTTCTCCGCAAGTTACCGAAGGACATGAGCGCCATCCTTTTGGAACAGCAATCCAAGGATGCTTTGAATACGGTTCGCCGCCTGCTACCAAACGTTCCTGTTTTTGCGTCCTGATTCCTTTCTCAGCCCCTTATGCTTGCAGTGAAGGAGAAACGGGCTGTCACTGTACGCCTCCTGGTTGAATTTGGTCTTGATCCATCAGTCTACGTCCTCAAGGACGCAGGAGGCTCGACCCCGCTACATATTGCAGTACAGCACGGCGACGTCACGATTGCTCGTCTGTTGCTTCAGCACGGACCACCGGAAAGCCTCTATGTGGAGAATTGCGTTGGCCAAACGGCATTTGATATCACCGGCCAAAGAAAACTCACTAATCTCCTCGGGAATAATAATGGGTCGTTAGGTTATGGCGGCAGACAACAGGGACATATCGGCAACCTGGTGCATCCTCCTACCCTGATGCAACATACTTCTGCCTCGGTCACGGCACAAGACAACCCCTTCGTACCCTACGTCCAGGAGAAGCGTCTGCCAAAACTCAGAGAGACGCTCAATGACCTGCTCAAGGATGGACAGCTAAAGAAGGGCACGAAGCTTGCCACGTTGTTGCTCGAATTCGCCGATGCCATGGAGGCGCGACTGGCCGCAGAAAAGGCGACCCTTGTTGCGCCCAAGGTGGCGGATACTTCACGTGAAGTCGACAATCTCAGCGTGCAGGACCAGCCTAGCGAGGTGTGGGACGTAGTCCGAGAGGCGGCAGCACGCAATACCGTGGGCCAACGCCATCTCGTCCATCTCATCGACGTGCAGAAATCGGTGGATCGTCATCTAAAAGGCTTACAGAGTCGCGTCGACATCCACACGGCGTTCACGGCAAAAATGCAGGAGAGCGATGGTTTCGCTCCGGAACGGGTTATAGACCAGAATGCTCAGGCAAATCAGGGGCCCCTGAGAATTGTCAACTTCTTCGGCCCAGACAATCATTGAGACCAGGCTAGTTACTGGTAAATTTTAACTTTCTGCGCTGTATACGTACTATGGTCCGGCATCCGTTCTGAAATCCACGATGTACACGTAAATGACACGAACTTACCGGAACTTTGACTTGTACTAGCAGTAGCATAGGGCTGCCTTCAAAGAGGCCACATCTCCTCAATTGGTGGGTCTTCCCTGCACTTCGTATGGCCTCGAATGGCCCTGCATCTGACAGAAATGAGGGAGATGAGATACCGGAAATGAATGGGCCTTTGCTCGAGACGTTGAACCGTAGGCGCATGGCACTGCTGAGAATTGCAGGGTGCCTACTCACTAGTTGCATGAATCATCATCTGCACCTTGTGCTCTCCAGCGTGGGTGATGCTACGTCAATTTCATCCCTCTGATAGCATCGTTCCTTATCCTTCTCAACGTTATCGGGTACCATGACCAGCGGTCACTGCACCCGCCAATCCCAGACTAGGTGTCGTCTCCAAACCATCGTTTTCCTAGCATTCTTATTTCGTTGACTCTAGTCACACGCCTTTGTACAAAATGTTTGACGTGGCTCCGACTTTTGCAGTTCGACGAACCTGACAGCGAGGATCGATGACGAGAAAGCGCCGCATCAAGGACAGCCTTCCCATGCCGAACACCCATCAATCTTCTATGCAACCCTGCCCATATGGCTCTTGGCAAGTACGTATCTCTCTGCTCTATTCTAAGGCTATACGTTGGCACAATGACATGGCACAGCACCGCAGCGATCGCAGTATAAGAAGGGCGCCTGGCGCTCGTGCAAGCGCCGTCGCCGCCGTGCTACCAAATATTCCTCATCCGACCGTACATGGCGCGATTCTCCCTACAGCTCGTGGCGCTAGCCGCGCTGAGCGTTCTCAGCGCAGCCTTGGGAACGGCGGGTGCGCGTCAGACGTCGCCGCACGCGATCAACGCGAAGCGCGCCGCGGCTGCGAAGCGTTGGAGCGAAGCCAGAGCCAGCGCGCACGAGGGCGGCGAGCTCGTGCGACGCGCGAGCAGCGGTACCGTGAAGAACATCACGTTCTCGAACCCCAAGGCATCTGGTGCGTTGTTGCCTGCGCTGGATTGGAAGTACTTAGACACTGACCGTGTGGTTAGAGTTCTTCGTGGACGGCTCGTCCATCCCGCTCGTCGACTTCGACGTCGGGCCCTCGTGGTCCGGTCTGATCCCTATCAGTGGAGACCAAAACGAGACAAGAAAGGTATAGTCGGGTCCATCGAGGTTGCGCCCGACCTCGACTTATGTTTCATCTTAGCTCTTCTTCTGGTTCTTCCCTCCCGGCCCTGAGGGAAGCCTGGACGATCTGGTTTTCTGGTAGGCCCATCAGTCAAACTCATTCCGCATGGACACTACTTACATGGTGCATTGCAGGACCAATGGTGGGCCGGGATGCTCGTCGCTTGAGGGTTCGTTCCAAGAGAACGGAGTGAGCAATGTTTCGTCCTTCATAAGGCCTTGCAATTCTGACTATATGCATAGCCCTTCACATGGGCCCCCGGCCAGGCGAAACCCACGCCGAACGAATGGAGCTGGACAAATCTGTCCAGCCTTCTTTATGTGGAGCAGCCCGTCGGCACGGGCTTCTCGCAGGGAAAGCCTACCGCTCGTGTGAGTATGATGTTTGCATACAAGAGCATGTATAAGGCTGGTACTAAGTCTTTTATAGGACGAGAACGACGTCGCAGAGCAGCTTGTCGCGTTTATGCAGCAGTTCCTGGACATTTTCAGTGAGCTCAAGGGTAAGAAATTGTATCTTACGGGCGAGAGTGTAGGTGCATTTACCAAACTATGTGACACTGGTTGACTCATGGAGAAATCCAGTACGCCGGGATGTATGTACCTTGTGAGTTGTTCATTCCTGCGGCGGGATGTCATTGAACAGAGGACACCAGATATCGCCAACTTCATTTACGAGAACCCGAGCTCGCTTGACCTGAACCTGCAAGGCATCTGGGTCAGCGATCGTGAGTCGCACTTGCCGCACATTTACGCTCCCCGACCTGACGAGAACACTAGCCGTGCTCGGTTGGGACGTCGTGCAGACCCAGATCCCTGCGGTGGCCTTTGTGCACAAGTACGAGCACGTCTTCGCGTTCAAGTAAGAGTCTCCGGTTCCCTAATACACACCCGGACACGTAATGACTTGGGTTGCACCGACAGCCAGTCCTTCATGGCGGAATTGGACTCGATCGCCGCGCGGTGCAACTACTCCGACTACTTCGAGAAGCACGTCAGCTATCCACCGACAGGGCTGCTGCCGCTGCCTGGACGATCGACGGAGTTTGAGCGAGGCTGCGACGTGTGGGACATGATCTTCGATGCGGCAGTCATCGTCAACCCTGCATTCAACATCTACAGGATCTTCGATACGGTAACGTACATGGTGGGCTCGAAGACTCACGGAGCTCTGATATCGCAATGGAACAGTTCCCGATCTTGTGGGACGTGCTCGGCTTCCCGTGCGTCTTCAGGCTCGCGTAGTCGTGTGTTATGTGCTGACCGCACTGGCAGAGGGTCCTTCGAGCAGATACAAGTCTCGCCGCTGTACTTCGACCGATCGGACGTGAAGGCCGCGATCCATGCGCCGCAAGACGTGGACTGGGCGGAGTGCTCGAACGTGAACGTTTTCCCTCGCGGAGACGCGAGCCTGCCGCCAGCGTTTACAGTACTGCCAAACGTGATCGAGAAGAGCAACCGGAGTGTAATCGTGCACGGCCTGGGCGACTTTATTCTGATCGCGGAGGGGTGAGTCAGACTCGTTTGGATCCCTGCGCAACGCACTCGCTAAATGGGGTGCACGGCCAGCGCACGAGTCGTCCTGCAGAAGTGAGTGTATTTGTCTCGGTGCGCGTCTGCTTGCGGCTTCTGACGCTCATGTGCCGACAGTATGACCTGTATGTGGATTGCCGTGTGTTCTTCGAGAGCGATGTGATCGACCTTACGCGCTTTAGGGAACGGACAGCAGGGCTTCCAGATACCCATTGGGAATGACTCATTTATAGTTGACGGCGTCGGCGCTCTGGGGAACATGCATTCGGAGCGTGGTCTCACCTATTTTGAGGTCGCTTTGAGCGGCCACATGTGAGTCCCGCTCCAAAGCCTCTCGTGCCCTGTCACTGAAAAATATATCTAGGGTGCCCCAGTATTCCCCAGTGGTAAGTCTTTCGCTGCAGGGATGCTCCGACTACGAACAGGCGCTGACTGATTCGTCTGCCCGGTGAACAGGCTGCCTTCCAAATCATGTCGTACCTGATGGGCTTCCGGGAGAATCCTTGAAGTTTGGGCGCAAGCGGGCGCCTGCCGACCTATAGATCTGGCGCACGTCGCAAGGGCGCAAGATCTGGTCCCCAGATGGATAGATTGACTCTGTTGTAACCATACGTAGTAACTTGAAGAGAAAATCGACTATGATGATGGTAAATTGAAAAGAAATACTGAACCATACACAAAAATCTTCGGATGCAGCGTTTGGCTACATATAGTCAGAACGTGTGTGGCACGATATGAGAATTGAATATTGAGGAATGAGCAACTCGTTTTCGTGAGACCGCCGAAAGTTTGTGGCGAAAAAGCGCAGTCCGGGATAAGCGCTTAAGCGCCGAGCGTGGGAAAGCATGTGACTCATTGTCTTAATTCAGTTGCGAAATGGTTTTTGAGCGTCAAGTCCCTCTTGTCTCTTAACCACCACCATGTCTGAACTTGATGCTGATCTCTATGGTGGTACGTCGCAGTCGCTTTTCATGGTGTTCCTGCCATTTCATGTCATTTTTTCGTCAGATTTATACGGACCGGACGAAGGTGAATTCGCTGCGGAACCTCCCAAGGAGTCAATCAAGCAAGAAGCGCAGGAACCAACGCCAACAACACCTGTATCTCCCGCACCTTCAAAACCTGCTGTGAGCGCTGCGACGGCCGCGAGGGAGGAGGAAGTTCCTTACAAAAAGAGCCCGCCACCGGCCCCCATACCTGTCGTGTCTCTAGCCCCTACTGTCGACACTACGCCTCAAACTGCTCCTAGGCCTCCCAGTCCAGTCACACAACAGATTCCCACTTACCAAGAACGTTCGGAGAATGGGTATCCGCAGGGTGTTCCATACACACCGCAGGAAGGCGGGTACGGCGCCACGGCTGTCGGCACCGAGCGGTCGGTCAGGCCGTCCGAGATGAAAGACGAAGGGTGAGTAGAAAGCATGCTGTTCTTGGCTGATACGATTCTGTGGTTCAGGGGAACGCCTACGCGAGCGGGGGCGATGTAGTGTCTCGGACACATCGAAGCCCTGGATGTCGGGACATGCATCTGTAGCCTGACTCGCTGTAGATCCCTGTCAACCAACAATGTCACAACCTAGGAGTACGACTAGCTCTACCGTCGCTCTAGCGTATGCGTTCTCTAGGTCTAGGCTAGCACATAGAAGATGTCCTCCGTATAGTCATCTTATCTCCTTTCTTCTGTGCTATCATCCTCCATGTTTTAGGTTACCGGTACTAATAGTCATCTCCGCCTTTTCCGCATATCGCGCGTCTGTTCGCACCTGCTCCTGAACGCCACATCACGTCCCGCCACGTTGCACATGCAATTTGTAATCTCCGTCATGCAGCAAGATGTTCATTGGTGGGCTCAACTGGGACACAACAGATGGTATTCTGGTTTAGCTTCTGTACATCCATGTTCGTAGTACTAAATTAGCACGTCGCCAGAATCACTCAGAAAATACTTCAGTCAATTCGGAAAGGTTGACGCATGCACCATCATGCGCGACGCCGCAGGC
The DNA here is from genome assembly GCA_006506795.2 of Hericium erinaceus. Classification (NCBI taxonomy): domain Eukaryota; kingdom Fungi; phylum Basidiomycota; class Agaricomycetes; order Russulales; family Hericiaceae; genus Hericium; species Hericium erinaceus. The sequence continues at coordinate 3,241,986 of CM021162.1, forward strand.
CGCTCGCGCTGCTTCGCCTTCCTCACCTTCGAGGACCCGGCGTCTGTCAATGCCGTGATGGTTAGGGAGCACTTCCTCGACGGCAAGATTGTAGGGATCTCGTCGCTTTCTTGGCAGTAATAATTTGTCCTAATAGAGCGCGCGTCTTTGACAGATCGATCCCAAGCGTGCGATTCCCAGGCAGGAACACCAGCGCGCAACGAAGCTCTTCATCGGTGGTCTTGCAGGCAGCGTCACGTCCGAGTCGATGCGGGAGTTCTTCTCCCAATTCGGCAAGGTCGTCGACTCCACTGTCATGCTCGACAGGGAGACAGGCCGGAGCAAAGGCTTCGGTTTCGTCTCGTTCGAGGACACCGATGTCAGCCCTTTCCTGGGCTTTGGCAATCTCGAAATTGACGGAAAATTGGTGCGCAACCACATCTACCATGCCTTTGTCAGCGAGACTGACATTGCTCCAGATCGACGTCAAACTAGCGCAACCACGCTCTCAGCGCGACTTTGACAGCGGTGGCGGCGGCGCGGGGCGTGGCGCCGGTGGGTCATACGGTGGCCAAGTTGGGATGGCCGGTGGTTTCGCCGCCCAGGCTGGCGGTCAATATGGCGCTCCGGCGGCAGCCATGGTCCAAGGCCAATCGCCGGGCGGTGGCACCACACCCTTCGACCCCCAAGCGCTGGCCACGCTGTATACGCGCATGTTCCAGCAGATGGGTGGAATGAACCCAATGATGGGCGGCGGCATGAATCCCATGATGGCAGGTGGGATGGGCATGAGCATGGGTGCTGGAGGAATGGGACGGGGTATGAGTATGGGTATGGGCGCCGCCACTGGCGCCGGGGCCGGGGCTGCAATGGGTATGTCTGCAGATCCCCGAGTCGGCATGGGCAGAGGAGGTCAAGCAGGGCCTGCGATGATACAAGGAGCGAATGTAGGGCCCGGGCCTAATGTTCCGCGTGGTCCTCGGGCAGCGATTGGTGGCGGTCCGCCTGGTGTTGGGCCCCAGCGGGCAGCACAGCGAGGGCAGCACCAACACGGCTACCACCCCTACTCTCGTTGATTCTACAGCACATTGCGCTTCCTGGGCCCTTGGCATCTATAGTCACGGAGGGACAATTATGTAGCATGAGGGCTCTGCGTGTCTTCCTATTCTGTATTATTCGTCGCTATTATTGACTATAGTAGGTTCGATTCTGTACATAATCTACCTCTCCCGTTTTCAAAGACTTGTCCATTGCCTTGCGAGATATTATGCTGAACCAGACCGTTTATTTGAACTCGTCGCACAAAGTGTTCAATAACATACACCCCGATGACTACACAAGATGTACAGTAGCTGAGACTTCAGATCCGCACTTTTGCATCAACAAATATGCATCTATCCCATGGCAAGACCTCCCCACGGTCAGTGACACCCTGTACATAAAACCGTACCTCCCCTGCCTGACGGACCGCCTCTGGCAGCATCTCATCACCAATGTACATCCGATGTGCTCGACCATCCAGCCCCGTGGTCCCAACAAAGGTTGCAAGCTCAGGGCCGCCCACATACCCCTCCGCCGAATGCTCATGCACGTACACATTGAAGTACGCAAAGGCATGCGCCCACCGGTCCGAAGTGTCGAGCAGCCAGACCGGGTTCGGGTCGTCGGCGGCAGGGATCGCAGACGGAGCGGGTGCACCAGGAAATGACCATGCGACTTCCCACGTCAGGACACCGGAGAGACTCTGCGCGTCGGGCGCGTGCTCGAAATCGGCCCAGAGGATGCGCGGCGAGGGCGAGAGTGTGCCGGCGGGCGGCGTGAAGGGGTAGACACCGATCTGGCCCAGCAGGATGGAAAAGGACACGGCCTCCGACGGATCTTCAGCCGCGACCCCGACGACGAGGCCGATCGCGAGACGCTGGTCCTCGACAGCGGCATCCGCGTTGAGCGTGAACTGCAGAGACTGCTTGGTCCAGCCATTCGGCAGGTCCTCTGCGGCCGAGATGGGTGACACGTCGAGGACGTCCGGCTTCCCGTTCGCAGGCTTCAGCACAAGCCCGATATCCAAGTCGGCGGACTCGCAGGACGGCGTCTTGAAGACGACGTGGGCGTCGTACGACTGGCCGCGCGTGACCGCGAGCGACTGCACCGGCAGCCAGAAGCAGCGGAAAAACGCGTCCTCGGACTGCGATCCGGCGAGTGAGAACGCGACGCGCAGGCTGTTCCCGCCCACCCATGCCTCATCGAAGCAGAATGCCGTAGAGGCGCCCGGGAGCGCCTCTTCGCGCTCGCCATCCTCCCACTGCAGCTCTGGGCACGGCCATACGAGATCGCCGATAGCGCTCTGCTTGTCCACGTCCGTCCAGCCCGCCACGGTCTGCAGCACCTGTGCGCCGTTGACGAACCACGCCCAGCCGACACCGGGACAGAACGCGGTGCAGAATGGGAGCACGCGTGGATCGGGCGGCGGGCGCCCGACGAAGAAGTCGCGCAGCGGGTGGAAGGCGTCGTGTGGGCATTCAGGCTCGCCTTTGCGGAGGGGTGCGGGCGGCACGGCGACAGCTTCGCCGTGAGCAGACGGCCCAAGCCACAGCAAACGCTCGAGCATCCACCATGCCTCCCAGCTCCATCCTGGCTTGTCCTGCTGGCTCTCCCACGTCCAGCCTTTCCCGAAGAGCGCGACGCTGAGTCCGCGGGAGGCCGGGTCGATGTGCTGGATGGCTCGGTAGCACCCGAGGCCGCCGCCGCCGTGGGAGCCGCGGCCCCAGACGTCGACGCCGGTGTAGATGTCCTGCAGGGTTTTAGGCGTGGTTCGAGACGAATTGGTCGATAAAAGTGCGGGGTCGAGGCTTCGAAAGTACTCCGCAGTGAGGGATGGAAAGTGCGGGGGCCAAGTGTAGTTGGTGAAGAAGCCGGTCGATGGGATGAAGAAGGGCAAATTGTAATTGTTCAGTCTATCTTGCCACCGCAGCTGTCCCGTATACACGATGCTATCGTACCTGGTTGTGGACATTGATAAGAATGAAAAAGGCGCATACAAAGCATCGCACATACCAGATAACTTCAGCATGTGGCCCAACCTTGGTCTTGAGTTCTATTTCGAGAAGGGCGATCCAAGCGGCGAGAGCTCGAGTCTGCCCAATGCCTCCACCCATCGGATACTCGAAGTTCAGCAGGTAGCCATCAAAACCGCGTTGATCGGCCAACTCTGCTAGGACGCGAGCGTAGTGCGGCGAGACAGGAACAGAGTCGTCGCCGGAAGGGGAGGCGGGGCCCGTCGGGGAGCCTGGAAGCTTGCCGAAGAGCAGCCGGAGACAGTCGCCTTCGCTCTCCTTGTGCTCGAAAATTCTGGGGATCAGCGTTAGTATGTACTACATGACCATCTTGTACAGATTGGGAATGTCGAGAATGGATTTTTGAATTCTGCCCACTGCCACCCGAAATATCAGGATGTCCAGTTTAGAAGAATACAAACTTGCAAACGGGACAGGCAACGCTCGCGGGCAAGTGATGAACCCATTGAGCTCCTCCTCTACTCCAACAAGAAAAGCTGACTCGAAGTTGAGACTGGCTTAAGGAATTTTGGCTTCTCCAGACACATTCCGTCCCAATGAAACCAAAATGGCAAGCTCTGCGTGCTCATCCTGACAAAGGAAGAACAGAGATTATGCCGAGGCACTATCCCATCATTCGACTGAAATGAAAGCGGGCGCAAAATTACGTCCGTCTTGGACCAGATGTCAGCGCCAACGCAGGCGTGCACCCGATGTAAAGTGGATAGTGGCGCGTCGATGTACAAACCACCTTACGCCACGAAACGGCTGGCAGGGCAGCATCTGCTTCAAGAACCAGTGTGGATGCAAGAGAGAGGGCTATAAAAGCCTCTCCAGTGCACCATCCACTTCCAAATCTTAAGCACACACGATAATGAGAAGTCCAGTTCAGAGAAATGCAAGATCGTGATCGGGATAGGCGATACTCGACGGCCGATTGAGAAAGCGCCGAGGTCCAAGAAAAAGTCCAGACGAGTCAAGGAGGAGGAAATCAAGAATCCATGTCGAAGCAGACAAGCAACCAAGAAAAGATCAACGTACAGCGTGCCAAGCATTTTCACGCCCTGACGGTGTGCAGCCGTCGTCCATCCTGACGGAGGTATGGTCACTCGATGATGCGAGAAACTGACAATCAACGGTGATGAATGCGATAAATCGCAGATGCGACTTACTACACAAAGACATCGCATAGATGCCAGAAGTTGAAGGTATATGTTACGTCCGACGGGACCTCGGCGTAGCCTCCCTAAGAAGATGCAAGCTAAGGCAAGGTCGGAGTGTGTCTACGACAGAGACATTTCATTTACTTTGAAGTCATGACAGACCTACAAGACATGCTCAGGCAAACGTGGCATTCAAAGGATGCCAACGTACCAACAGCTTTCCATGTCTATCAGTTGGTATATGGCCACCCGGGAAGCCGATGGTGCCTCGTAACTTACCTGTGGGCTTTTCTAACCAAACATCCAGATCGGCGAGTGAATCAAAGAAAGGAGCATTGTCTTTGAAAGATGGTGGATGTTCCTTGCCACGCAAGGGCATTGTCGACGTCGGACAATCGTTGTCGTCGTCGTTCACGACGACTACACTGTCACTACAGTAGAAGAGCCACCTGTGACACGACGTCACATTACGGGTACAAAAGTACTCGTCTCGTGACAAATCGAACGGTCAACTGAGCGCGCCCAGCACCAACTTGCCTTTGGAAAATGTCCGAATCTCTTCAGACTTTCGATATCGGCCAGGGTGCATCACAAGAGAGCGATACGACGCAGCCATCTCAAGAGCTTCTCGAAGTCCTGCAGCAACTGCAGAAGACGACACCGCCGGCCACGCAAAATGGCAACCCGAAGGTAGAACAGGACGTTCCGACAGACCCGCCGTCCGAGTGGGATGTTCAGCGAGCACAACTTCGGGAGAAGCCAAAAGATCCCGAAGGTTGGAACCGCCTGGTCGACATCGCCGAAAGCTCCGGCGACCTCGAGAAGATTAAGGAGACATACGAGGCCTTGCTCGAGATATATCCGAACACGGTATGCTTACCAGTCGTTGCATCGTGGATCGCTTCGCTGAATGGTAGGGTAGTCCTCAGCCCAGATTGCTTATCTCAACCATTTCTTGAATCCTGGGTCGTTTCAATTTGCGGAGAGCCTTTTTAAGAGGTTCCTGCTGAAGTCTCCTTCAGTTGACCTTCTCAGATTCTACGTCACATACGTCAGGTTCGTCGCATTGTGTATGCTCGTCTAGGAATCATGCTGAATTGCTTTGTGCAGGCGAATGAATGTTGACCCTGATTCACGAGATACCGTCAGAAAAGCATATGAATTTGCTCTCAACCATGGTGGTCAAGATAAGGACAGCGGCGACATCTGGATGGAGTATATCCAGTTCTTGAAATCCGGAGAGGTGTGTATTCTCCTGCATGTCTTTAATCACAGGTTCTCCCGATGTCTCTACAATGTCGAATCACCATTGGTTGACCTCCTCGGCCCCGAGTGATAGTGATGTGCGCGTGTGCCCCCTTTTCGTCTGATGCTGGATATGTCCTCGCCGCGATGTGTGACACCTTTGTGCCCAAATTTCGCCCGACACCTGCCCAATCCATTGTCCAGAGGCTTACATGCTCGTTATACTTCCAGACCAATTCAACATGGGAAGAACAGCAGAAAATGGATGCCCTCCGCAAGGTCTATCATCGTGCTGTGCAGATCCCGCTGGAGAACGTCGAGGCAATATGGCAAGAGCTCGAAGCATTTGAGAATGGCCTGAACAGAATTACGGTGAATTGTTCGACGACTTTACCAACAACATAGGCTGACTGGTGCGGACGCCGTAGGCCAAGAAATTCATGAGCGATTTGTCGCCATCGTACATGCAAGCGCGGACTGTATTGCGTCAACTCCAGCGTCACCTCGGCCCCTTATTCCCGCCGCCACCGCCTTCGTCCTCAGCGCGTCCTCCGCTCTATTTGCCACACCTGCCGACGTTTAACGCGGCCGAGCGTGCGCTCGTAGGCGCCTGGAAGAATTATCTACGGTGGGAAGAGAGCAACCCGCTTGAGATTGAGGATAAGGATAAAGCAACTTTTATCGCGCGTGTGCAGGGGGTGTATCGCAAGGCAGTCGTCCGCATGAGGTTTTTCGGCGAAATATGGTGCGATCAACTCACCGTGTTCTCGGCTTATGCTCACGATAGTATCCACAGGTACATGGCATATGTCTGGACCAACAGTGTTGGTAAGTCAGACGAGGCTATCAACCTCCTCAAAGCCGGCATCGAAGCGAATCCTACAAGGTCAGCTCCCATCGGTTAGAATCTTATTGTCGCTAACGTTGTTACAGCTTCGTCCTAAACTTTGCGTATGCCGAGACACTTGAGATCAACCAGCAATATGCCGAAGTCCACGCTCTCTATGAGAAATTCCTCGAGAATTTGAAGCATGATCTCGACGACCTCGAGAAGCGTGTGAACGCCGCGAATCCTGATGCAGCCGCTACCAACGGCGCTGGCCAGGGTCTGAGTCAACAATCATCGCACTCACAGATGACAGAAGGCGGCGTGCAGTCAAACAACTCGTCATTCAATTCGCAAGGCTCTGACGACAAGCCTCCGAAATCTAAGGAGTTGACTGAACGCAGGCGCGAATATGGCTTGGTCTGGACGATGTATCTACGCTTCGCCAGGCGCGCAGAGGGCGTGAAGTCCTCTCGCAGCGTGTTCGGCAAGGCGAGGAGAGAAAAATGGACTCCGTGGGAGGTTTACGAGTCTGCAGGTATGCTTGAAGGCATTCAATCGCCCAACATGCACTTACTGTTGCCCTCAGCGCTCATGGAGTATCATTGCACGAAGGATACAGGCGTCGCGAGTCGTATCTTTGAGAAGGGTATGGAAATATTTGGCGACGATGTTGACTTCGTCGCTCATTACCTGGGCTTCCTGCTTTCTGTGAATGATGAAAATAGTGAGTTGCATTGTATTAGTCCATCTGATGTTACTCATACCGCGATATCTAGATGCGCGTGCCGTCTTCGAACGTTCTATCAGCAGTTTCCCTGCCGACCGTGCCCGCCCGCTTTGGGAACGATGGGCTCGTCACGAGTATCAGTACGGTGACCTGGCCGCCGCACTGCAACTTGAAAAACGGATGGCCGAAGTCTATCCAAACGGTAAGCATACACTTCTGTTCCACTCATCCCTAGCTTACATAACTTGCATGCTAGATCCTCCTATCAAACGTTTCGCGCAACGTCATACGTACCACAGTACAGATGCAATCGCCTCCCGCGACCTCGGCGTTGCCATGGCCCGTCAGACCAGTGCTAACGGCAGCTACAACGGGTCTACGGCATCGTTAGGTCGCACCGATACGCAACAGTCTCTGCTGGCCCAAATGCCCAGCCAGCCTGCCGCGCCCCCAGCTCCTGCCGCGCACAAGCGCCCCGCGACGCCAGACATCAAGCGACGCGAAGACTCGTACGCACCGCCGTCACATAAGCGCCAACGGCCGTTGTCCCCGCCGCCTCGAGACCGCTGGGAAGGACACGGACGAAGACGGTACGGAAGCCCGAGCTGGGACCGTGACAGGGACCGCGAGGCACCTTCGCTCCGCCGTGGTGGCAAGGAGCCCGAGGAAGAGAAAGGTGTCACGCTGCCCCTTCCGCTGGTCAAGTTCGTGGGCATGTTGCCTGCACCGAACACCTTCGACGGTTAGTCTGTTTTTTGTAGTCCAACTGGCCAAATGATTGAACCCCATTCCTTTCGCAGGTCCGGTCTTCCGCACAGACGACCTCATGCAGGTCTTCCGCAACGCTGTGATTCCTAGCAGTACCCGCGGACGCTCTCCGCCGCCGCCGCCTCGCGGAGGTACGTATTCACCGTCCAACGTTCTCACCCATGCTGACACCCTCGACAGGTGGACGTCCACCTCCGGACTACGGCCCTTATCAAGGTCCTGGTGGAGGCCGGCGACGATACTAAACGCAAACACATATGCTATCATGGATTGCGATTGCTATGCCTTGTTACGTTCCGACTTCCATCCTGCGCGCCGTCTAAATTGTCATGCAGTCTCCGTATAAGCAAAGCACAGTAGTACTTGGTTGCGCATCTATTCATACCAGTAATGAATGCTTTATGCCTTGCATGCCCCTCAAGCGGCCTATATTATTTAAATGGTCTCGTTACTGCTGGACTTTGGACATGAATGCTGTGCAGGCTGCCCTCAGTGTCTGTTACGTACGTTTGACCTTAAAATTTCTATTCTCTCCGATTCGTCCGTTCTGAATCGCTTACAATCTCGGACAACAGCGGAGATTCTCACCGGGGTTGACCCCGCCTTAATGATGCTGCAGTTGTAGGCGTCTTCCATCTTTGACATTCTTGAACCCTCACATGATTCACTAACCGATGCTGCTCAGTCTATGCTTGTGTAATTGCTCAAGCTACATTAATGTTGCAGTGAAGCAGAAGCTTTGGCAGTCAACCCAAAGGATAGGACGGAGAGTCATCTTCAAATATGTACTTTGCTCGTGTCGGCGGTGGCGACGTCTCAGGTGAGCATGCCTATCGGCCCAAGTCTAGAGATTCTTCAGCGACCTTACGACTATCCTCCAGGATCATGTAGTTCAGAAACGTCCTCTGCAGCTGGTTGAAGAACTGTTGCATGAAGTACAGCTAACAGATAGTGATCAACACGGATCTCGTTGATCCTCTGTTCACGGTCACGATGGCGAGTATAGGATGGTTCCAACTGTTAAAAGTTTGCGTGAGCCATTGGCATCCATAGCCTCATGAAGGAACAGCATATGCGAATGTGAGCGAAAGAGGAGGTACCTGCATTGTGCCAGCGCGACAGGACGGTGCATTGATGTTCTGATGAGGAACACAACAGGCGAACGAAGTTATGAGAGCCCTGGCAGGACTCACGCATGTTGGAGGCTATTCGCATAAATTTTGCTGAACACCTTCATCCGCAGCTATGCTCTTGCTCGCATTCAATGTTGTGCGGCGGATCGAAAGGAAGAAAATCGACAGCTAGGTTCGTTCCTGCAATAACAGTATAAGATATCTTACCTTGAAAACCAGAATCAGCGGAAATAAACATACCTCCGGACGATCATTCCCTCGCTCATATCGTCGGAACGAGCAAATAATGAACATGATCGAACGGAGCTGGACGAGAACTTTGTATGGGACCCTTGGTAAGATCTGCATCAAGGGTTGCAAAATTTACAACTTTGCATGACGATCGCGCAGACAGAAGGACCGGACCAGACCGGTTTCACAGAAATCGACGTTCGAATCTTCTGATGGGTTTGAAATGAAGGGCCCAGACGAACAGTGCACATCTCAGCGTTGTGTGCAGGAACGCTGTAAGTTCGTGTTGACATCCTGTAAACCGTGTAAACGATGATATGGCGGCTATGCAGGATCTGAGCAGGAGAACCGTATGAGTGCAGACGGAAGCCAGTCTGTCCGAGTCTCGACCTTTCCGACGTAAGCTCATTTCATTGGTAGAAACCCGCATATCTCACTTGAGAATGTCTAGTTGGACTTCCGCAAACCGTCGTTATGGCACTTCAATGGTTCACCCACTTGAACTCACTTGTGTGGCCGAGCTTCATTAGAAGTTGCCTCAAGCACCAACCTTCCCGCTGTCTGTTATACTCCATTTCATAAGTGCGATTGTTGAAGCTGATCCATCCTTAAGCATAGTGCGCTTCGAATTGTCAGTCTGATATTTCATAGATACAGGTGGAGTTTCTATGACAGTTACGGCCGCCCTATTCCAGACCGATATGGCCGAACTGACGACCAGGTCATCATGCATCAAGATCCAGCGACGTCTTTGTCTCATCAAAGATGCGGCAGCTGGAATATAGATCCTGCTTCCGGTCATATTGTCGTCTCGAAGTCAGACGTCTGTCCGCAACTCCTTCTGGGATTGGTCAACTTGATCGTTGCCATGTGCAGCTCGTTATATATTTCTGTCTATAGTGCCTTGCTCACTCGTCGTCCGAGTCGCGGGGTATGCATATACCTGCCAACAAAACTCATCATTAACTCCGTTTAGTGAGTCCAATCTGTGCGGACGAAAATATAGAGTTGCTCACAAACCACCGCCCTTCCCAGGCCACCACGCTTCGTCGGCCGACATTCGTGTGCTGCAGGTATTCAGTATGCCTGATGACTGCTCCAACTTGGCTCCAACCGCACTAGATTGGCCAATTGAAGACGCGGTCTCGCCCGGATCGTGATGCATTGATGCGCCACCCGTTCTCTTACAGTCACACGATCGACAATTTTCGGGATCATGCGGATCTAAACGACCCTTGTGCAAGGGCGACAATGAAACGCCGTACTTGCGTGAAGGACGCCGCCGCGCCTGCCAGCATCAACCAAGATATGCCGCCGCCATACAGCATCATGCCCAGCCGCCGTCCAGCGAAGTGGAACGTCTGCAGCGCATCGTGCACTACTCTCAGAAGACCCGGGACCCGTAATTTTGGTACCGTGCCTCCCGCATCGCTCCGGCTCCCGGACGTGAGGCGCGGTTCCCCGAAATGCGGGGCACGGCATATCGACGGCGATGAGATGTGAGCGCATGCTCGAGTGCTCCCTGAGACGCGCGACCAATCATTAATCAAAAGCCGCGATGTGAGTACATGACATCATGACAGATGCGTATTGTAACCGTACCCTAGATTACCATCATTCCTGGAATGCAGCACCATCGTCGTGCATGTTCATAGCTTACATAACAATCCACGACGATATCTGGTCAGGCGGTGATACGGAGAAGATCTGGTCCGAGGATCAGCCTGCCCAAGACAACCTAGGCTGATGGCACTCTCTGTGCTGCACATACAAGTAAAAAAATTCCTTCAAAGAAGCAGAAATACGTACTGCCCAGCATTGTGATGCACGGATGTTGCGTTTGCCAAAACCACCGATGTGCGATCGAGGGCGAGCACAGAAGCCGGGAGTCTGTTCTGATAGGCGCTGCGGGCTTCAGGCTAGCGGAGACCAAACTGCACCACCTTCTCGGCTGCTTGGCAGGATCTGTCAGCCTGTCACAACAGAAGACAGCGAGCGATCCATGATCCGCGACAGCGAGGATGGAGAGGATCCTCCTGAGCGACTGCGAAATCTACATTTTCAACAACATATGCAATGGTATCAAGTACAATCGGAACCTATGCATAGAGATGAGTCCTTGGTATCTAATAATTTACAACCCATCTGTCAATGCTGAGCGAGCGCTGAGCGCTCCAACATCATTCCGCTATCTTCGTTCGAGGTCAGCCAATACAGCGCCAATTTTTGCCAAGAGATGACAGTGGATATCACCGAGGCGGCGGACGTCTGACTGATCACTAGACGCGCAGCACCCACTCAGACGAAGGGCGTGCCCTTGCGTCTCGCGAGCAGCATACGGGCAAGCAAGAGGAGTGCGGTGCCTCCGAGAATGATGATCTATAATGAAACGACTTCGGTCAGGGTAGATACTCGATGACGAGACCGCATACGCACGGCGCTAAACAAGATCGTCTTCGACCAATCGAAGGTCTCCCCAAGGAGGTAGCCATTGATGGGCGCGCCTACGAGTGCACCTGGTGACGCGAGGAAGAACGCAAGGCCCAAACGCACACTTCAAATGCCGATGCCACGCGAAATGACGGTCACGTTGCATGGCAGATGAATCGAAGCATGTGGGAAAATGAAATGAAGTTCCCATGAGCTCATGTTTCACGGCGCAAACATGGACCAATAAAGCACTGCTTACCCAATTTCACCCTGGTCCTTTGACAGCGATGCCACGGCCGGTGACAACAGCGACAGCCCTGTGAAATGGGTCAATACCACTGCATCTCAATGGTGGAGCAAGGCGTGACACTTACAGGCTCCGGAGAAGAAACCGTAGAGGATAGCAAAGGCTGTTGTACCGCCAGTGGCGTCCACGCCGTACAGCGCAAAGATCAACGCCGAACAGGCAATACAGGAACCGATGAGCAAATTAAATCCGCCGAGCCGGTTTGCAAATATGTTCGGGAGAATTCGACCAGGAATAGAAGAACCGTTCAAAATAGCAAGCTATGCCATTGTCAGATGTGACGAGGACTGATGTCTGTGAGGTTTCACCCACAGTATAGAAGGAGAAGGTCGGGTTAACGCCGTGTAGAATGGCGAAAAGCTGGAGATAGAAGTCTAGTGAAATCTCAGCACCCGATCGACTCATAGTGAAGTAGAGAACTCCATACAAGGGAAGAACACGCCCATGAGACACAGAAGTGACCTGTCGAGAAGACACAACTGTCAGCATCATCGTGCAACTGTCCGGAGAACTTTCATACCCAAAGATCAGCAGGATGTAGGGTCCGTCCCGCAGGAAGCCCTTGATGTCTGGCTTCGGCTTCTGGTAAGCTGACATTGCCGGATCCGTCGTCATAAGCACATTTGCGAGAGCAAGTAGAGCCAAGACGATGAACGCTGACGCGCGGACGCCCCAAGCGTACCCGGCCTCTCCGTGAAACAGCTGGTCAAGCATGATGGGGAAGAAGATGCCTCCGACGGCCGATCCTGGGCACGAATTACTCAGCCACTGAAGCCCAATCCACAGTGCCGACCTAGATACCTGAGATAACTATCCCCATGGCCAGAGGGCGGCGTTTATCCCAATGATGTGCTTGCACGGCCATGACGGGGACATACAGCAGACCAGAGCCGATGCCCATCCCGAGTCCTTGTGACAGGAAAATTTGGTAGAATTGATCAGGATGTGCGAGAGACAGCATGAACAGACTGTAACGCAAATGAGCACCTCTATCTTTGAGAGCGGATTCCAAACGTACGAAAACGTGAAGATTACAGAGCCGACGAAGGTCGTCTGACGAAAGTAGCCCAGGTCAAGTAGCTTGCCCGCCACAATGCCCATGCCAATAAGCAGGAATAATTGCGTCCCGCCAATCCAGCTAATGCGGGATGCCGAGGCCGCATGCTCTCGGGTGTACAAGTCCTGGTAAACACCGAAAGCGTTGATGTACCCGAAGGTACAGGTGAGAGTGAGGGTGCTGAGGGAAGGTCAGACGAACGTCACAGTCGAGACAGAAAATTGTGCATACGCTCCAATAAGAGTGCACCAGGCCCGGAGACCACCATCCTTCACCGGCGGAGGATTTGTGCTCACAGGGTCGACGATAACGTCGAATCCCTCCAAGTCCTTCGACGTCTTCGACGACATGTCCGAAGGAACCATGAGCGTCGAGCAGCGCAAGATCAAGTCAATCGGCTTGCGTTGGCGAAACGAGCGGATGAGAGGCAATAGAAGAGGGGTGAGAAGCGGGAAGGGAATCGCGGTTGACGCCCTGCAGGCGTAGTCCTTACATGAGACTTTCGATGCATGCTTCTTGAACATGCGTTACAGAGCGCCTTGATACTACCATCAGCACAGGGTCAAGACAAATCTGAGATTGTGCGAAGGGGCAAATAAAGTCGTAGTGACGAACGCATCAATGCTCCATCAAAGTGTCACCTTCAAGCCGGCCACGAAACTCCCATACCGATTTCACTGATTCCATCAGAGCTCTGATAAGCTGCTGATCTCCGAGAATGTAAGGGTCTTGTTCGTTCTTGAATTTGAACAGCCTCAATTGTTCTGTCTTGGCAACGAATTGTGAAGCAGATAAGTATGCATAGAGACCTTGGACTTTCAAGAGGCTGCATGAACTGTTAGCGGTCGACCCTGCCAGAGGTAATGGATCCAAAACGCAGCAGATCGATATGGGCGGCTTTGAGACGTCTCAGCAAATTGCTTGACAGATATCGGTCCTCGGACGAGCGGCGAACGAAGAGCCTCGGCTAACCGACTCGAATCACTGCCCTGATCTGAGGTTCGGCTAACGAATCGACGCGCGACGGAATCAAAAACGTGGTCCTTCCTTTTACTTACATTTTTTTTTTACATGCGGTGGTAAGGCCCTCGTGGATTATCAAAGTGCATCATGGGTCCATACAGCCCATGGACATCCTTCCAGCTAATTCAGTCCTCCTCCACGGCAGTACGCTCTGCAGATCGGATAATATCGTAGCTCGGCGACGGTCCAGGTACAATACAGTTGTGAATACGGCGACAGGTGTCAGGTAAGTCCATTCGGTGACTCCAATATCGCGACTTGATACGTGAGATTAATTTGACCCATGCGTGCGATTTTACGAAATCTCTCATTTCGGCCTGCAGAATTGCGGTCAACGGATCTCGATTCCGCCTTCCGCATGCTGAGATGAGAAGCAATGTTCGTGTTCCGACTCTACACCGTGGCGGACGATGGAATCAGGGAAGCAGATAACGGGCGAGCGATCGAGTTTGCTAAGGCGAGGGACCTGCTCCGCCTCCGCTCATCGCGGCGCTACGGATTCAGGGTTGGCTGGCAGGCTCACCTAAGTTCACGTAAGGGCAGTGCAGTCCTCTTTGTGCGATTCCCTCGTGGGGTATAGCTTAACACTGATAGCAGGAACGCCCGCTGGAGTCAATCACGACAATCTCTCCTGGCGCCCAAACTGATTCTCATGATACCATGCATCAAACTGGTCGACCGATAATTGGGATCTTGTACATGGGGCCGAATCATTCCATCCACCGCGCGTTGCGGCTCCTTTTGTCTGATCGCGGATTCCACTTCCGTCTAGATTCGTGATGGTTCCAGATGGAGAGATCATAACTGTCTGGCGCTCCTTATATATACCAGCGTCGTGGAGGAAGGCCCTTTTCCTTCTCGCGTCTTTGATTAGCATCGCGCACACTACGCCCTTAGCTCGTCTGCACGATGAACTCCACCGAAATTGAGGCTGGAATCGAGCATGCAATGGCCGTTCTGCCGGGAGTCAGAGGAGAGCAGTACCTTACAGGTGAGTGGCCCAGATGGGAGGCATCGGCACCAAACTGACGAGGCGGTATGCAATAGCTGTGGGCGTCGTGGCTCTCTTATGGGACCATATTATTACCTTGCCCACCGAAATTCGGCTCATGTGGTCGAGACCATTCACTGGAACCAAAGCCCTTTTCTTGTTCCTTCGATATGCTGTCTCCGGATCGCAAATCGTGATAGGCTATGGTGAGCACTAGCCAAAATACTCAATCACCGCGGTTAACCGACAGACTTGGCAGTTCTTTCTGGGCTCTCATATCACATACCGAAAAATGTAAGTGTTTCCGTTTCTACATTTCCAACTTCATTCTGACCGCTTGCAGTTGTAAGTTTGGTAGCGATCTCGGCGCACGTATCGTATGCTCGTCGCTAATGTTCACGTCCTGCCAGCTGTTTCGGATGGCTTATATATATCACGGTCATCGGTTTAGTGACACTGGTTCTGTCAAATTGTGAGGCCACAATCCCGTACCACGCGCCTGCTCTAACTCGATCCGACAGTCCTGTTGATTATGCGACTGTATGCCCTATGGGATCACCGGAAGCGGATTCTTCAAGCACTGGTGGCAGGATTCATTTTAACCTATACCGCTTCCATCATTCTGGTCATATATAGTGTGGTGCAGATGTTAGGTGCGTCACCATCAACCTCCACTTTTCGACTCAAGCGTGTCTGAGACGGACATCATTATACAGGTCATACCACGCTAGAAGACAACTTCTTCCACATGTGCGTCATCAATACACGACCTAATACATGGGCATGGTTCTGGGTATCACAGGTCCGCCTCAATTCCTTCGCGCTGTGTTCCGGTTCAGAAACTGAAGGATTGTAGATCGCGTTCGACGTTTTCGTTGTCCTTCTGTCACTCATTAACGCCGCGGACCGCCCGCGAGGCCTCAATGTGAAACTCCTGACGGATCTTCGTCGAGACGGCTGGCTCTTTTACCTGGTTAGTCCGGTCCCGATTCCATCATTGATTCACACATTGATTCGTTGTTGGCCAGGCCCTCTTCAGTAAGTCCGAAGACAAACCCAATCCGTTCGTATGCTCACTAGCGCACTTATAGCGCTCCGATTAATGAACCTTGTACTCGACTTTGTGCACAATGTGGGTCCATCGCTCTCTTCTCGCTGTCTCTAGCTAACGTCTCCTTGCGTTCAGCCGACCTTCGTGGTGCTCGGATTCTTGTAAGTCGCATACTTTCCTGAATACTTGTGGCGGCCTGACGAACATCACTATCACTCCAGCTTCGATTGGGCCATGGTCACTGTCGTCATCTGCCGATTACTGCTGCGTCTGGAGTACATGAAGCTCCCAGGCCACCAGCGCCACAATTCCCTACAAGACGTTCACGAAATGTATATCCTGACCCAATGAGACTCGTCCATTGGTCGTCCACGTCTGTATGTACACTACACTTATCTAGGGCTTTATAGCTTGGATGCCACGCAGGGACACTAGCATATGACCGTTAGTACTTTTACCTCGTAATTTTATTTATAGGCAGTATCTATACCAGAATTCGGACTGGTGCACGACGCAGAAGCATTATGGTCAGGCACCTACTCATCGTCATGGAGGACATCGAGCAGTTGCGAGTTACTTCCAAGTCGACTGAATCCTTTTACAAGTGCGCACGGCATGTCAAGCATGTCAAGCTCTGAGCTCAAGCTCAAGCCTAGGCCTTCGCCTCATGTTTCCGGGAGATTCCACAATTACTCAACATTACATAATTGGTAACAAAGGCAACTACGTATACAGGAAAGTTCAGAGAGAAGTTTGCGCGCTCGAAATACCTCCAAGATTCTTGAAAAGATGTCCAGAATGCCTCTAGCGCTTTCAAAAGACGCAGGCAGTACTCCAACGTATGTTTTTCGCACGTCTTTTCGCACAGCACATCGCTTCTGCCTACAGCAGATGATCGACGTCTGCCTCCCTGGAAAAGGGCATGCGTATGATGGTGGTCAGAACGTGGATCGTGTACAGCTTGCAGACGAAATCTTCGAATTCAGGGTGTTGCAGGCTGTACGTTTTGCCTCCTTGGGCGTAAGCAGCGGGAGGGCCGGAACCGAGTGTGTGGATGTCCGGGCAGAATCAATTGACGATTCGTCTCTTGATTGATACACCGTACACTCGGGCTGGTTGCCCATATCAAGAGGGGAAATCACTACTTACGCTCCGTGTGAGCGATGCCTCAGACCGTACATGCTGTCACGAATCAGGCCCAAGCGAATCTGCTCGCCCTTGGGGCCTTGATATGGATTCTGCCAACCCCGCACGCGTTCCTACGCGTTCCGGATCCCTCATTCTGCCCTAGTCATCATCAAGAATCGGATCGAATCTTCCCTGGCGTCCTTCTCCCGAAAAAGTTTATAGTAGCCGGGTATCTGACAGCCAGCAGTCCTCACCGAGTCGCCGACATCGTTCTCACCAATGTCTTACTCGTTCCACCAGAGTCACCTCGAGCAAAGCGAGCCCGTGCTCGTCAAGGCAGCGTTCACGCTCCAGTACCATCTGGACAAGGAGCCCCTGCATTATGTTGCAACCCGATTCACATGGCCTGCCAGATCAAACTCACGCTCACATCTTCCGGCGGTCTCACTCTTGGTCACCTCGGGCGTTGGCCTCAGTATGCCGCTTCTTCGAACAAATGGACTCATATACACGACTGATCTTTCTGTCGCTCACCAGCTTCCGATCTCTGGGCTCCTGTCGTGCAGCGTCTATATCAGCTGCAACAACAGCCAGATAGCCCCTTCCGCATCATATCCGTCTGGGCGGTCGATAGGCCAACGCATGGTGATGCCGCGGTTTTAAATGAGGCTTCTCTGAAGCAGTATGAGGGACTTTGTACGCACGAGATTGTGGCTTGATTTAGAGGCGTCTGCGCTCATCGCTCTGTCAACAGGTGCCTCAACACATTATATCACTGCATTGGGGGCATTCCTCACTTCGAACGTGCTCACCGATCAGGAGCGAAACAATCTCATCGGCCTTGGACACTCAGCTGGGACTGGTCCTCTGTGAGCATTTCGTCCATACCCTCGGTACTCGTTCCGTCCTGACCGTTCTTCCAGCATTCTTCAGATTGCGAAGGACCTGCAATGGAACCCATACCGCTCCCTGATCCTCGTCGAGCCTCCGCTCTTCGAGCCCAAGGCGAAACCGGCGTTCGACGCCCTCATTCGCAAGATCCATGTCTTCAACACGCGGCGCCCGAGAAGCTTCAAGTCGCCCGAGCTCGCAATGCAGTTCGTCACATCACACGGGCCATGGAAATACTTCCATCCCGAAGTGCTGCGGATTGCGACTGTGAGTAGCACGCTTTCCTGTCGCAAACCATGCTCACCGGAAGCCCCATGTTCATAGGAAACGTTCTTCAAGCCAGCGCCCACCGATTCGGGCTGCAATCAAGTCATGACGAAGACGCCGCCACCAGAGGAGACGTCTGCCTTCGACGATTTCCCCGGTGTGTTAGAAACCGTCAACCGTGTGGTGGACGCGATGGACACCATCCCTGTGCATCTCATCATGGGCTCGCAGATCGGCTTCTGGTAAGGACCAGTATGCCTTGCGTTCACTAGATTTGCTCATTTCGACGTTGTTCCCGCAGGCCAAAACCGCTGGCAGCCAGCCTAGCAAACATCATCGACGAGAACAGGTCAGCGTTGGCATCTGTCTCCATCGTTGAGGGCGCGACCCACTACGTACGTCACCGTGGGCGGTCTCTACGGGGATAGAACTCACACGCGCCCGACTGATCCGCAGGTCCCGCAAGAAAAGCCGGAGGAGCTCGCTAACACTGTCTTCCGCGCGATTCGGAACAGCACCATGCGCTCACAAGCTCGTCTGTGAACGTTTCACAGTTGTACATTCGCAAAACGCCGCGTCAGCTGTTGCAGAGATCGACTCTCTCTTATTGCTTCCCTCTTCCCTCTGACACTTGTGGGATTTTTTTCGTTATTGCGTACTTATCTTTCTTACCTTTATCGCAGCGTTGTATGAACAAGCTTATCCGTGTTTTCCGCTCTAGCTCTTCTCTTGTGTTCATTGTTTTTCTGTTGTGCACCTGTACACTAATGTAGTCGCCTCCCTCTTATTCAGTACAGGTCTCTGTCGATCGGATATGTACATACCTTGTCTTGTGTCTTGGTTTGGGTTCGGGGGTAATCAATCTCCGTTGCATTCACCCTACCGCGCTGGACGCTGGAACTTCCTGGTCCCTACAAACTTTCTGCAACTTTGCGTGATGCAGAACGTGATCAAATCGAGGAGAGGAAGTCATATGATGTCTAGGCTATTGCATAGAACACTCCGAAGCGGGCGATCAGAACCTAAGGCGCTGGATACTGCACCTCGGATCAGCGCCGTTAGTCTGCACGTCTGCATGGCGTAAATTAAAACGAAGATCTGTCCGTCGCAAGATTCAGATGATGAGATAAGAGCTTGCCAGTTGCAATACAGGATGTTACGTTACGTGCATGGAAGGATTAGTCGCGTATTATATTAATACCCAGATGGACTGAAGGCGCTCGCAAGCACGCGATGTCCTGAGGTCGGCTACACGTATGATCGCACTAAGCCCTTCAGTCGACGTCTTCGATTCCTCCAAATGTCTGGAACGTAGCGGCCACCAGTGGTGGAGGTGGTGGGAAGCCCGCACTGGACGACGACGCCGAAGATCCACTGGTCACATTCTTAGCAGCATCCTTTCTGCGCTTCTTCTCCATGGAGGCCGCAAACTTTTTCCGTTGCACTTTCGCAAACGAATGAAGTGCCTCCAAGGCGTCGCCTACATGATGCTTATTCGGCTTGTCCGAGAGCCTTTCCAGACACGTCAGTAAGCGATGATATCCCATGGCTGTATGCGCACCTGCTTAGCAGTTCCTCGACAATGTCATTGCCCAACAAGAATGGCAGAGTGTCTACAGTCTTCTTAAACACTGACAACAGCGTGTTCGCACCGCCCGGAATCGTCGTCGCAGTGTCTATCCAGCCCTGCAGCCGCTGCTTCATTGGCGGTTTGAACTCCTCCCTCAGGTCCTCCAAGTCGGGATCGGCCTCGTCCATGTCCAGCAGCCCCAGCGGATCTGCCTCCCCAGTCTCGACGTCTGCGCCTGGGGGGAGCGGGATCCCCATCATCATCGCCGCAAACGCCATTGGGTGCGGCGCAGACGTGCCTGGCGTCGCGACGGCGTCGATCCAGCGGTCGACGCGGTCCTGGCGCGTCGTGCTGCCATGCTGTAGCCGCAGGATTCCCTGCACTTCCGCCAAGCGCTCCTTGTTGCTAATTCCAGAGAACACGGAAAGCAGCGCAGCGCGGATGGTCTGCACGGTGTCGAGCAGCTCGTGCTCGATGAAAGCGAGCATGCGTGGGCGGAAGAGCCGGTTGTTACCGATGGAGGCGATGGCGGACTGCAAGATGGGTGCGTCCCGTGGACGAAGTAGGTGTTTGCCTTGGTCAAGAAGCGCAACGACCTTTTCGGTCTTGCCCTCAAATGAGAATATGTCGATCGTGGCGATGAACGAGTCCGAGCATGTCAGAGCAGCGTCCTCTGCGAGTTTCTGTAATTGGGTCTGCGTCATCGAATTTGATTGCGTCGTCACTGTTTGGATGCTGGAGTACAGGGGAAGAGAGGGCGCCATGCCAAAGATTCTGATTAGATGTTGTTCGACCGACTCGCTCAGGACGTCAAGACGGCGATTCATGAATGGCGGCCAATGCTCTGCATGGAAAGGGCAATTGTGGCTCTGCGAAGGATGGCGGATATCATCTTCGTCATACCACTCATCGTCGTCATCACCACAATCGGTCATGTCGTCTTCGTCGTCCTGAACGGCTGCAATTATTATATCAAACGTTAATCATTTGGGCTGAGGGCACGGAAACGAGAGCCTTACACATCAATCCTCCTATCAGCAGACGCTCAAGCGCGTTCCATCCCATTGTATCCTCGATGTCTGCTAACATCTTGGGGATTTGCTTCTTCTGTCGTTCCGTGCCGTGTGCAAGCAGCGATAAGAAGAGATCTCGCCACACCCAGAGAAGCACTCTGCTAAAGTTGTGTGCACCAATCAGATGAAATGATTTGATCGTCTTTCGTGTGTTCTTGTCCTTGATGACCACGGAGATGGGCATGTTTAGAACGGAGCACTTGCATCTGGAGAGTGGGTCACACGGTACTCATCTTGTGCATTCCAAAGGAGAAACGTACCCAACAGCCCCACCGGTCACTGTCGTCAACGTGGTGGCCGCCAACCGAAGGCATTTATGCGCGAGCTCGAAGTTGGTCTTGTACTCGTAGACGACAGACCAGATATCATTCATCCAGTCGCAGAGACTGTCCATGATCTCGGTGAGGAGCTCCTCGCGCCGGAAGCGTTCTTTGAGAAAGACGTGTTTCGCGTCACTATCGAGTTCCTCGATGAGGTTGTCGAGCTCATCGCCCTTCGCCATATAGTTCAGGTCAGGCATACCCATGAAGCGATTCTGCAGACGCGTTGCTGCGTTGACGATTTCGAGACCAGAGATCCCAGTACGGTCAAGCAGGGGTATCAAATGACTTTCCAGGAGTTCTCGTTGCGCGTCAGGGGGCAGAGCATCATAGATCTTGGTGAAGCTGGATTCGCGTCAGTGATGGGATGTGTGCAAGACAATGATAGGCATGTGCGCACCTTGAGCTGTAGGACCGACTATTATGTGGTACGGACATCGTGAACTCAGTGTTCTGCATGCCTTCCATCTTACACCAACGTGTTTGCAAACTCGGACGAGTGAGTTGTGAGATACCAACTGGACGCTGACGCAGGTGGTGGCCTGAGATGAAGTGTGGACCAAGCACGCGCGATACAACTTCAGCACAATTGCACGCGGCAAACGAGTGTACCGCGTCTATCTTTATTTCATACATCAGTCTGCTGTCATAAGGAGAATAAAATGGAGAGTCAACGTACGTTGTTGCTAACAGACTGCAGTCGTATTGTATGTACTTAGCTGAAACAGGGTATGGAATAGACGCCCATGCATTGATTGGCGCGAGGTAGTGCGTATCCAGCGCCAATCCAGTTGCAGAACTGGTCCCATACTCTCACTTGCAAGCTCCAATTCACTGTGTTCTCCAGCAGATACTCTCAAAGTTATCTTTTCTCAGCATGTCCGAAGAGCCTTTCAAGCCTCGCAGCCATTTCTGGCGATATATCAGTGATTTTCTACTTTGTCGTTCTTCCAGTGGGGTCGGTTCGGAGTTTGCTCTGACCATCGAGCAGCCCGTTGGAGGCCCATCCACTGAGTTAGGCGCAATGGCCAACACTCCTATTGCGGCAGAGGACATCCAGGATGCCTTGCCCTCTCTCGATGTCCGTCGATCGACGGGGATAACTGGCAGTGTGCAGGAGGGCAAGGTGGGTGATGATCAGCCAAAGGTCGACCACCGTAAGTCTGGGAGTTAGCTGAAGCTAGCATATACTGATGGAATCTATTCCAAATGCCAGATTCTGACATCGACAACCAATCACTTTACTCGTCCAGGCCCATCACGGCCCATCCTCCCAGGGCTGCTGAATCAAAGGCCAAGACTGAGTCGGATGCCTTGACTTTGCTCGACATCAATCATTCAATTGCGAGAGGAGGGGGCCAGACGGTCGAGGATCAGCCATTGATCACTGATTGTATGCGTCAAATTCGGTTGAAGCTGGCATGCTATTGATGATAACTCCTTCAAATTTCAGACAAGTCATCCGCCGACAGCGAATCAGTTTCTTCATCCCGGCCGACTGAGTTGCCCGCAGATCATCTGCACAAGGATGCTGAGTCTAAGGCTAGGGCCGGATGGATGGCGTTCAGGGCAACATTGAAGATTGCGAAGGAAAGTGCTGATGTATTTCCTCCTCTCAAGGCGGCGGTCGGCGGGTTGTCAGCGGTGCTCGATCGCGTCGATGTACGTGTCCTTTGAGTGCTCTCTTGCACATTGCTCATCTTCTCATAGGAGGTCAACGACGCTGCAACAGACTTTGCTGATGTCAAGAGCCAGATTGACGCTTTCGCAGAGACTCTGCGCGATCATCAAGACCGGTTTGGTGAGCCATCCCTGGCTCTTCGCAAGCGGGTTGATGGGCTCGCCAGGTATATGCCGCAATTGTATCTGGAAAATGCGGAGAAACTGATATATGAGAGCAGGGCCTTGGACTTACAGAAGTCATCGATCGAGGATAAAGTCGAGCGCGGCATCATCAAGCGCATCATTGAGTCTTCCGACGACAAGACAGAGATCGCACGTCATCTACGCACCTTGGGGCACTTGGTCAACCAATTCACAGTATGGTCGTTTGTAACTCACAGTCTTTTCATACTTATTTGGTACTTAGATTGCTACTACCTTGAATACTGATGCCAATGTCGAAGAAATGCGAAAGGTAGCGCGAATATTGTCTCATCCCCAGACGCCTGCTGATGTTATTCTAGGATGCTAAGCTCGACAAGCTCAATCATGTGGCGGAGGCTGCCTTTAACGGACCACACTCATCCGGAAAGGGCTGTATGCCAGGCACTCGGATCTCCGTTCTCAGCGAACTCATATCTTGGGCCTTGGATCCTAGCGCACCGAAGCTCTACTGGCTCACTGGCTTGGCTGGCACTGGGAAATCGGCAATTGCATATAGCCTCTGCAGACTCTTGGATGATGCTGGTTTACTGGGTGCCAGCTTTTTCTGCTCTCGACAGGCATTGTTCGAGCAGAAGGATATCTTCCGTGTTCTGCCTACTTTGGCTCGTCTGTTGGCTCGCACCTCATCGTCGTTTGCAGTGGCTTTACTCGAATGCCTTGATAAATGCCCTGATGCGGCAAAGCTATCTCTGGCTGCACAGTTTGGTGCTTTGCTGATGAAGCCTTGTGATCTGCTTTCTTATGATGAATCTAGAGTCTATGTTTTAGTCATTGATGCATTGGATGAATGTGATAACTCAGAGGAGGTTGGCAGATTTTTGCAACTTGTGGTTGATGCAGGACATGCTCTTAAATTGAAAATATTCATGACTAGTCGTCCTGAGCATCAGATTAGACAAGAGCTTTCTGTATTGAAATCAAACCAAATTTTATACTTGCATAAGATTGAAGAGACCTTAGTGCAGGCTGATATCAGACTCTACATCAATTATCACTTAATTACATCAGGAAAAACTGCAAATCCATCAAACACGCTTACCGATCATCAGAAGTTTGATGGGCGCTACTGATGTCAGATTAGCGCTACTGATCTAGACTTAGTGATGTAATAGAAGAATCATGACCACTGTAATTTAGCCGTAGCTTCTGTAGCACGTAATTATGCAAGGCACATTTTGATCAAGGAATCTGTAGACGTCATCTACCTGCTGTAGCTATGATGCGCCTGCTGTAGCTGTGGTAGACAATGTATTAACATGCATTATATCATTGACTTTAACTATTCTATGATTCTTATGTACATATACCATTAGTTAGCAGCATAAATATGATATATATGATCAACTCTTATAAGTTTACTTAAGACTGTATAGAGTTGAGTGTTGCCGCATTGTATGAGCAGCAGGACGAAGAATGTTGCCCAAATATAGGCATGATTTGTCGTCTTAAGCTGGCTGTACTGGAGCGCCGTGACTCAACAAGTCGAAACATTGAAGTCCTGTCTCAAGGTATGTTCACAGTGTGTATTGATACTAATGCATATGGAATTATAGGTTCTACTACTGCCCTTGCCTCTGGGCTTTGTATCTGGGCCTTGGCTCCAAAAAAAAGGTTCTACTGTACCATTACGGTCTTAGGCACTGGTCACAGGTCACAGAGCCTGCTGAGCCCCGCCTATTCGGCCTTTGGTCATGGGTCACAGAGGCGGATGAGCCTAAGGGTGCAGAATCGAAAAGTCCATTTTTTCTCTGTCTATTAGCTAACACGTACTTCATAACATGTACACAAGCATCAGGCTTCCCAGTGCTTCAATTTCTCGTCAGAATAGAGTTGATTCTGCCATTTGAGCTGCTTTCCGCGGCCCACCTCGACAGGCTCCGAATCAGCCGCTGCACCAAGCTCATTAACGCTTGCAGAAATGTCCGTGCCACCTGGAATAGCAAACTCGTGGTTGCTGTCTGCAGCGTCGTCGTCAAGTGTCTCCGAGACACTGGCATTATCTCACCAGCCTCGTTCTCAACAAAATCTGTTCCAGCTGTCTTGCTGCTGAACATCTGGTCATGGAGCACTGACGACGGCATTGCCAGGTCGTCGTCAAACTCGCGTTCGACATCATCATCAGGAGGTGGCTCGCCTGGAGAAGGTGGCTACGCCATATTTGTGAACTGAGAATGGGCCAGGATCGGGCAACAGCGGTGAGCTCGGGCCCCTTTTGAGCCTATTTTTTTTTTCAGTCACAAGTCATATCTACTTTTGAGCCTATAAACGAAACGAGCCTATATGATTTTTGGTCACGGCTCGACCCCCTCGTGCCTAAGACCGTAATGGTACAGTAATAGGTACGTCAAATAATCTTCTGAATCATAGCACAAATGTGTCTCTCCAGACCTCAAACCTTTGTCGATTTGCACGATCTTGGCGTCGTTCGAATCGTGCGGATCGTAGCTTTCGAACGAGCCCACATGCGAGGCGTTTGGATAAGTATTAGGTGAGTTACCTGCCTTATTCTGATAGGTACTTACTGATAGCAGGATCTTGGCATAGCGCAACGAGCAGGGCATGGATCGGCTCGTGTATAGGCTTGTTCGAACGCTATGATTCATAGCTTTCGAACAAGCCTACATACGAGTCGATCCAACCAGCCGTTGCTCCGCAGCAAGACATTCTCTCCTCCTGGTAAGGCAAAATTCGCCTTTTAGCGAATTTGTCATATCTCGGTCAATACAGTACGTATCGACGACGTTTTAACAGTTTTGGAAAGGGCTAATCCATACCTTTCCAATAAGCCTACATACATGTCGATAGGACCAGGTAGCGCCACGAAACAGCAAGATCTCCTGGATGATGTGGCAAAACGTGTTTTTGCCATATCTTGGGATATATTGTACGTATCACAGCTCTCTTAGGCTCGACTGAAAGCTCTGATTTGTAACTTTCGAACAAGCCCTCATGCGTCCATATTGGTGGACATTTCATCACGCAAGGGACAACCTTGTCCTATCATCCCTCCTCCTAGGCGAGTTTTTTTCACTTTCTCAAATCTCCATCATTTTCTATGATCTTAGGCTTATTTTGCTCACACAATGCAGGGCTTTCATTTTATTATATTAATCAGGTAAGTACTGGACGTGTGGTACTGCAATATTGATACCTCTGATTTCTTAGGTGTCACCTGGGACGTTCCCACGCCCTCGGCAGAGCGGCACAGAGCAGGACGAAGAATCATGCCCAAATTTGGGCATGATTCTTCGTCCTCCCAGGGTGGCAGGGCACGGTGCGGGTGGGGCTCGTGTGCAAGACGACACAGGCACGGGGAGACAGCAAGAGTGCGCAGGAGGGGTATGCGCATGCAGAAGGGGTGCATGCATGTGGGGGAGGCAGCGTGGACACGTGCAAGGCAGCGCCGGCGTAAGGGAAATGGCACGGATGTGCGCGAGGTGGCGCGGGTGCAGGCGAGGTGGCACGGACGCTCATCCTCCTAGGGTGGCAGGGCACAGTGTGGGTGAGGTGCAGTGCAGTGCAGGTGGGGAGGGGGCACACTGGGGGGGCATGCAGCACAGTGCATGAGCGAGGCGCAGTGTGGTGTGGATGTGGCTACAGGTACGGCACGGTAGATGGGCATGCGGGTGAGGCACGGCATGGTGGACAGGCATGCAGGTGAGGTGTGGTACAGCATGGTGGACATGCATGCAGGTGAGGCACGGCACAGCGGGCAGGTGCACGCATGCGTCAGATGCATGAGGTACAGGTGCGGGAGTGGGTGCAAGGTGGTGCATACAGTGGATGTGCACACATGCATGGTGCAGTGACATGCACATGGGTGAGGTGTGATGCAGTGGACAGGTGTGCAGGCATGGCATAGTGCAGCGGACGTGCGATACTCTCAGTGTTAGCATGAATAAATGAAAAGATTTTTTTTTTACTCACCTGCTGGGTCCTCATCATGCTATAACCATCTGCCGGCATTTGATTCCATACGAAAGGGGGAGGGAGGGAGGAGGAGAGGAGAGAAGGAGGGGAGTTGAGGGTAGCAGCTGCAAGATGAATGTTATTGATGAACTTTGATGTGCGTCAAGTCATTCACCACCAAACATGTGCAAGTTGGAATGTTTCTAATGTAGTAAATCAAATAAAATCAGGATAAATCTGAAAAACCACCAGTAGCTATATTTCATTGATTCAATTTGTTTGAATCACAGAACTATATAGCTACTGTACTATAAGCTACTGGACAGCAACACGAACTTAGTGAAGTCTGTTGCCTTAGTCTCTGATACAGCACCCGGCAGCATCCGGGCCGAGTCACGGCAGCTGCATTTTGGGCTCCGCTCGCCACGTCTATATAAGGCATGCACGACGCGCAACCTCTCTTTCTTTTCAACCCCCATCATCTCTTCTGTCATTGACTCGAGCTTTGTGCATGGTGTGTCTTCCTTTTTCTTATTAGTAATCTTTATGCTTATGTCTGTTCTTACCTTACTATGGGTATGTACCTTTTCGTTTTTTTTTTTTTAATTTTTTTTAATTTTTTGGTAAGTCTTTGCTTATAGCCTTTGATACCTCACTAACTAGCTTTTACTAGTACTTGTTAGATATATAATATTGCTTTTTTTGTGATGTTTGTAATGTTTGTTCTTTTTTACAGTCTATGCTTTTGAATCCTCTTATAGTGTAGTCTCATATAGTACAATGTATTTGTATTTGCTAGTAAATAAATTTGATTGTTGTTTGTTTGAACCCTTATGAACTGCATAAGAATTTTTTGCTGACTTAGATGTTATATTGAGTTAGTCAAATTTGAAGACCTGCAAATATAACAGGCTGCATATGTGCAATAAATCTATTGTAACATGGATGGACTACTGTAGTTGTGGTAGCACATTATAGCATCTGTAGAAGATTGCACATTATGGAAACTTGACTTGTCTACAGTAGCAAATCTGTACTACAGTGAACTACAGTAGACAATATCTATCTACAGTAGCTACAGAAAATAAGAAGAGTCCTACAGACACTACTGCAACTACTCTGGCTACTATAGCTACTGTAGCCAGCGGTAGTTTGCGATAGTACATACGGTTTTTCCTGATGTAGAATATTTCAAAAGTATTGTTCTGAGTCAGAAATCTCTTCTGAGCAGGTTGATACTCTTGTTCAGCAGAGTGGAAGTCTTTTCATCTATGCATTCACTGCATTGCAGTATATTGGATCTAAAAATGCAAATCCACAACATCGGTTGAACAAACTTACCAATGAGAACTCTGTAATGTCAAGATGTATTGGAAATCAGCTTGATATCTTATACAAATTTGTTTTTCAAGAGGCATTTAAAGATCTTGATGAGGATGAGATTACATTGATCAAGCATTGTTTTTCATGTGTTCTTGCTAGTTACAAGTTGATGTCTATTGAAACAATGTGCACATTTATGAGCAAAGAGCATATGCAAATTAGATCAGCATTTAGTGGATTTTACTCTCTTCTTGACATTCCAGCTGATAACAATGAAGGGCTTGTGTCTACATTTCATGCTTCATTTGATGACTATGTGACCAATGTTAAACTATGTAAGCATTCTGCATGGTACATAGAATTATCAGATGCTCATCATTATATGACCTTCCAATGTTTAAATGTTATGAGACAAAACTTAAAATTTAACATATGTGAATGTAAAACATCATATCTGTCTAATAAAGAACAGACAATGGTCAAAGTGTCTAATGCAATTGTATATGCATGTTTATATTGGATTGAGCATCTTGTACTATCATCAAACTTAGATTATTTTTGTGAAAGTATTGAGCAATGGTTGAAGGATCAGTTTTTCTATTGGCTTGAAGTGATAAGCATGACAAATAGTGTTGGAGAAGCAGCATTCAAGTTACGCAAAGCTTTGAAAATATATTATCAAGTAAGTTTGAATTTGCTATGATAACAAATTATACTTATATTTTGGCTAGCTTTCAAAGAAATCATCATATTATGTTCAACTGTTTCAAGATATTTGCACATTTATTGATCATTATCATGATCCAATTGCATATAGTATACCACATATTTATATTTCAGCATTGCCATATGGTCTAAATGATTTTGAAAGTTTTCAAATCTATAAGAATAATTTCAAAAATTTACTGTCTTTACATCAATCTGAAAGAAAAAAGATGTCAGCTGCTTCAATTTTGACTATTTATGAGCAAGATTCATTTGTAACATCTGTTGGATTCTCACCTGATGGAAAACTGGTACTATCTAGTTCAACAGACAATACTGTTAGAATTTGGAAATCAGACACAGGTGAACCTATAATTGAACCTATTAGATGTAATGAAGACATTGTATTTGTAGCATTTTCTGCTGATGGTCAGTCAGTTATAGCTGCTTTTAGAAGCAATAAAATTAGTATTTGGAAACTTGAAAATAGGATGGTTAAACAGATCTTACAGTATTATGCCAAAGGAAAAATTCTAGCTCTTTCATCAAACTATGATTATATAACAACTTGTCAAATTTCTGGTGAATACTCTAGTAATGAAGTGTATATCTGGAATTTATTGGAGTCTGATCAGACAATTTGCAAGGCTAAATTTAAAATTGACTTTAGTATTAGTTGGTCATCTTTTTCAGCTAATGGAAGATATGTTATATGTGGTAGTATTTTTTATGATATTATTATATTTGATACAGTTCAAAATAAAAGAGTTGATAATGAACAGTTTTCACAAGATTATCTTAATAATAAGTTAATTGATTATCCTTTTCAAAGCCAAACACATGCATACTCTGAAACATGTTCATCTGATGGAACACAAGTTGTGTATGGCTCATGGGAACATGTAGTTTACTTTTATCATGCAAATACAGGTAAAATTCTTGGAAAGATAATTAATGACAGTCATTCTGCTCCTATATGTTCAGTTGCATTTTCATTTGATGACAAATACATTGTGTCTGGCCAAATAAATGGCAGAATCTGTATATGGAAGTATGACATCAATGAATTAACAATTGTACCATCTTATCAACCAACTGACTTTATCAATGCATCTGACTTCATTAATGTATTGGCAGTCTCTGCAGATTACAAGTATATCATTGGTGGTAGTGCTCATGGTAATATTTATATCTGGGATCAGAAAAATGATATAAGAGCTGAACACATGTGGAGAGCACACAAACGACCAATTCACTCAATTGCTATCTCATCCAATACAAAGTATATAGCATCAGGATCAAGAGATCAGACAGTTTGTCTCTGGGACCTAGCTACAAGTCAAATGATTTGTGCACCACTTGTAAATCATAAATCTTATGTTGAGGTACTTGCATTTTCACCTGATGATAAATATATTGTGTCTGGATCAGATGAGTCTGCTATCATATGGAGTATTGATTGGCAACAGAAAAAATGTACTTAGATGCTGTAAGCTCAGTAGCATTTTCACCTAATGGCAAACTTATTGCAGTGGGCACACATTCATATATTTATATAATTGATTATACAAATTTCAAGTGGTTAAAAAAGTACACAAATGATTCAGGCATTGCAGGTGAAATAACATCTATTGCTTTTTCACCTCATGGTGATAATATTGTAGCTGGTCATGCTGGTTACACAATTTCAACATATAATTTAAATACTGATCATATTTTTCAATGGACTCTAGATTCCATTATCACAGAAAATACAGAGACTAGTTATGCTTTCACATCTGTGACCTTTTCAACTAATGGAAAGTACATCATATCAGGCTCTAAAGATAAAAGCATATGTATTTGGAGAGCTGCCACTGGTACGCTTGTAGGAGATCCAGTTGTAGGTCATACAGACTGGGTCTCTTCAGTAGTAACAGCACCTGATGGAAAACATATAGTATCTGCTTCATGGGATAAAACAGTTCGTATTTGGGAAATTGCTCTTGGTAAGTGGCTCTCTTTTGCAAGAAAAAGATAATGTATTCTTACCTTTGATAAAAACTTGAAGATGACAGCAACACTCAACTGCATGCACCACTCAATTTGAGACTAGATATTGCTGATTTTGCATTGTGGACCATATTGGAAGAACATTATAACCCAAAACTGATGTCAAATATGCAACATCCTCCTCGGAACTTACAATGGATATTCAACTCTAAAAAAGAGCCTCTATGTTGGATCTCATCACATTATCTACAACATGTTCTTTGGCCTCATGGACCACAAATTTTAAAAAACAACAGACCTTGGACTACAATTGATTTCAGTCAATTTGTACATGGCACATCCTGGGTTTTGTGTAAGGTTTGATTACTATAGCACTGTCCGCTTTTCTCTTTAGTACAACACATACAAAAAATAAAATGCTTGACTCATTGAAATTTAATTTAGTTATGACTTACCACAAGATAAATTGTGAATCAAGGTAGCAGGCTAACAATGGAGAAGGATATGATCAGGGCATTACAAAAAAAGTCATATACTTGTAGTAATACAGATAATTTTAAGATACATATCACCAGACCATCTTGTCACGGTGATGACATCGAGTTCTGGTCTACACTGACTTCTTCTACAAACTCTTGAATGAGATCAGAAAGTTCGCGCAATAAGTCGTCCCTATCCCATGCCGAGCGGTGGCGCCAGACACACCCGAGGCACATCGCGCGGAGCTGCTCAAGCTGCTCGACAGATAGCCCATCAGTCTCGTCCCGGAGCTTGCGGCGAAGATCTGATAAAAGTTGATCATCGACGTGGAAATCTGGAAGCGGTGTTTCCGCTCGTTCGACCTCCATTTCTTCGGGTTGTGGTGCTTCACCTGGAATGTCGGATAACTGTCGAGAGACCTTGGAGGGTTCTTCCGGCTGTGTCTCCACTAGTTGTGCCTCAGTCTGCATTGCGGGTAACGGGGACCGACTGCGTGAACGGGACCGCCTGGCATCAGGCTGCCCCACATCCATTGGGACATTGCTCGAGCCTGTAGAAGGCTCAGTGAGGACCACTTGAGGTGTGAAATTTGCGACGGGATTATGAGGGGATAAGAAACCTGTGGACGGCGACAACGGATTCAATAAGGAAGGGTCAAAGCCATCTGCATGGTACCCAGAGGGTCCAGCAGTAGGTATTTGATCACGAGCAGGCTCGACAGGCTGCTCTGGCAGACCCGCGGGTGGACAGAGCTCAGACGGCGGAGCCGGCGGTGGAGGAAGCATATCTTCAGGCAGGTGGATAGTGGATGTATGGTGTGGGGTAGTAGGTACACCCAGGATCAACGGATCCTCGCTTGTGACCCTCGATCGCTTCGCGGTCCGTCCTTCACTAGTTTCCTCGCCGGAGCCGAGCGAGTCATGGCCAGCTTCTTTCGATCGTTGCCTCTTCAAACGCCGTTCGAGCTGCAGTGGGTCCGTGATTGAGATCTCGGGCTGTTGACCAGTGGTGCGTGCGCTCCGGCGTGTACCAGGAGGATACACATCTCCGTTGGCTTCCGCCTCCAACGAGGCCCGATCCTTCTGCCTCTGTTTCTTCCGCTCTGCTCGTCTTTGGCGCTCTCGCGCAGCCATCCTCTCGCACTCCATACGAAATTGAAAATCGAACTCCTGAAGGCTGACTTCCGTCGCGGTGTACATTGCCTGCGCTCTGAAAAGACGGTCCGGGTCCTCATGCATCCGGACGGTCGCGTTATACACGATCTTGCCGACATCATCTAAGAAGTCTTGGGGTGTGAGATACTTGTTCTTGTACAGTTCGTAGTGCATGCGCTCCAGGTCCATGTCGTACAGCTTTGGTGGGGATGGTGGGGGTAGAGGGGGAGCAGGCTGCCCCGTGAAGGGTGCAGTTACACCGTGCACTGGCCCTGGGACGACCTCGGTCCGTTCTTCATTCATGATCTCCAGCACTCCGTTCGGCGCAGTGTGAACATCGACTGTTGTGGTTACGGTTTCGACTGCAGGCGGGGGAGCAGTTTGAAGCTGCGCTTGTGCCTGCGCTTCTCCTTGTTCTTGCTCGACAGCATCAAAGTTATACTCCTCCTGTGTTAACGTGAGAATCAACCAAGCCACTTTTTCCATATGTGTTAACTTACCGTAGCACGTTTCGTAAAGCGCTTGAACTTGCGTTTCAGCTCTTGCAGGATTGGACCAAGGCGCCATTTCAGTATAGTGATAAGCCGCTGGTCGGCCTCTTGCTGTACAGCCAGCTCAGCGGCCGACGGTTGTCTGGGCTCCAGCGGAGGAGCAATGGGCAGTTCCTCGAGCACACGCTTCTTTCGCTTCATACCATCCGGGAAATGATTCGGTGGTCGTTGGACGTCATCCAGAAGCCCCTCGAAGAATGCCTCTCGTTGATGCGGAGTTGGAGCTTTGAACTCGACGCGATTTTCTCGTGTCGGCCCAAACCATGCTCTGACGTCTCGGGGCAATGACATGAACGTCCCGTCCACTACAGCAAGGACGAGAATAGGATCGGTAGGTGCAAGCGTGTTGAGCATTGATTGCACGGTAGTCCGAGATGTCTCTGAGACAGCAGCACACCACCCAATGAGAGATGGAATATAAATCACCGATGGTTGGTGTCGCTTGGCCTCCACAAATAGTTGCACAATAGCAGCTTCCGCGGTCTGATGATGGTGTATTGGTCATTGTAGATCCATCTAATGTAAAGGCTAGACATACCCGTGTTGAATCTCCCATAAGAGTGCCAAGATCAAGGTTCTGCACGTGGTAGCCTTCTAGGTGATGAAGAGCCGCAGTGCCAACATATCCTTGGCCCATACCCGAAGGCCCATGCAGAATGATACGTGGACGGTACACACGCAGTGTCTCCATGGCTAGTTTGAATGGGTGAGTCAGAGATAACCTCAGACAAGAGAGACACACTAACACTGAAGCATCATTTCCCTTTCGAGTGCACTCTCCTGGCTGTCATCTTCCCATTCAGCTTCCTCAAGGGCCGTGCGCTTCTTGCCGACGGGCATGACTTTATTGAGCACCGCTTTGACACTGTCAAGTGCTTCCGATAAAAGTGGCACCATCTGCGACGGAAGAGGAGATGCGACAGATGACGTTGACCGAGCTGAAGATGGCACAAGCTCTGCAAACAAATATGTTCAGCAAGGCATAGAGAAAAATTATTGTAACTCCTACTCTTGACGGAAATCATGAAGTCCCGCAGCTCCACATTGATCGTCTCCGGTTTGAGCAAAAGTCGGTCATTAGATTTGTAAATCTGCGGATACCGCCTCTGAACAGCATTCAGAGCAGCTTCTGTACACAGAGCCTGAAAACCGATAGTTAGATTCGTGTCCACACCATTCATCACTTCATCGCACTCACCCGCAGATCTGCACCTCCATATCCCTTCGTCATCTTCGCCAACCCTTTTACATTCTCCTCTCCTTTTTCGCCAGACCAGCCATCCCACTTCTTTGTCATGATCCTCAGAATCTTCTCGCGAGCTTCAAGACCCGGCAGCGGGAAGTAGAATTCGCGATCAAAGCGACCAGGGCGGCGCAAGGCCGGGTCGACGGCATCAGGCCTGTTGGTCGCGCCGATGACGACGACCTGCCCACGTCCATCCATGCCATCCATGAGAGCCAGAAGCGTCGATACGATTGACGCGTGGATTTGGTCCTGTTTCGAGGAGCGCACGGGCGCGAGACCGTCGATCTCATCGAAGA
The DNA here is from genome assembly GCA_006506795.2 of Hericium erinaceus. Classification (NCBI taxonomy): domain Eukaryota; kingdom Fungi; phylum Basidiomycota; class Agaricomycetes; order Russulales; family Hericiaceae; genus Hericium; species Hericium erinaceus. The sequence goes on from CM021162.1 coordinate 3,276,765, forward strand.
AGATGATGCTGGGCTGGCAGTTGCGCGCCTCCTCAAAGAGCAGACGCAGCTGCCGCTCGGCTTCGCCAACCCATTTCGAGAGGACGTCGGCACCTTTGCGCATGAAGAAAGCTAACGATACAAGAAAGTTAGATATCCCGACAGAGGCAGTTGATAAAGGACTTACATATGCCTTTGCCATTAGAACGACAGCTGGCGGCAAGTGCTCGAGCTAAAAGTGTCTTTCCTGTACCTGGAGGGCCATGGAACAGAACTCCTCGTGGTGGTATGAGGTGGAACTTTTGAAACACCTCAGGGTAAAGAAGAGGCAGCACAGTCATCTCCTTGAGAGAATTGATGTCTAATGCGGACAGTGGTTCAGTGCATGCACAAAAGTTGAGCAGCAGCAGCAGACGCACGGTCATCAAGTCCTCCAACCTCGTCGAATGTAACATTCTGATTTACACCTAACGGATCTGTATCTGCCAACGCTAGGAGATGAAGGGGTTAGGAATCAAAGGTTGAACATTTTGCCATCAGCCAACATACCAGCATCTCCGACCTTCCCAAAATTGGATGGGCCGCCAGCAGCGGTCGCCAAGTCGGCTGGAGCGATTCCAGTGCCCACGCCACCGGCGAGAGCAGGACCACCTAAACCTTTGCGCGGTGCACGGCCAGGCACATCAGAGTCCTGCAAGACGAGGATATAAGATAACAAGCAGGTCATAGAAGAGCTTGACGCACCGAGTCCTCCGCGGGCAGACCCAAAAATTTTCCCAGCTCGGCGCCAGATGCACTCCAGCCTGGTCCCTTGCGACCTGCTCTCGACCAATCACTCCGCCCCCGACCTCCTGCCTTGCTCTTGGGCGGCGCGGATGGGATGTCATCCAACGGCGGTGGAATCGCATAATTCACCTTCGTTCTTCGCCGCAATGCGTATGGCTTGCCGCTGTCCCCCTGTTCCAACTCAACCTCGCCATCGGCCTCTGCATCTGCGTCCACATCGGCCTCTGCATCTGCGTCCACATCGACCTCGATCAGGTCCACATCCGAGGATGTATGCGCCGCGTCTTCGAAGGAGGCGTCCGAGCCACCCGATACTTCCGGCTCATCGACGTAACCTTCCGCGTCTGCGTCGTCATGCGCACTCCGACGCGTGCGCATGCCGAGACGCGTCCGCGTGAGACGGGTAGTGCGCGGGCTGCCCTGGGCTGCCTGGCGGCGCGTTGTGCGCGCGGTGCCATTGGTCAATGCAGGCTCGGGCTTCTTGCTCCGGCTGCGTGTCGCATAGCGGCGCCCACTTGCGCTGGCGGCCTCGCCGTCGTCGCTGCTAAGCACGACATTGCTCTTCTTCTGCACGCCGCGCGCGGCAGATGCGCGCGTGCGCCTGCGAGGGGCGTCATCCTCGTCATCCAGATCGTCGATGAGCGCATCGGGGACTGGGATGTCATCTCCGGCATCGAGAGGAGGGATTCCGTCATCCTCAGACTCGACGTAGGATTTCTTCGCGATGCGACGGCCGCGGGATGAGACGCCATACTGGACCGGTGGAGGCGGAAGCTCCTGGGGATCGTCCTCTCCCTCTGCGTCTTCGTCGAAAGGCGCGTCGACATCCATGGAGTTGTTGCTTTCGTGATAGACCGAGCCCGATGCCTGACTGTGAAGGGAGTCGGTGCGGTGACGAGTGGATCTGCGAAGGGTCATAGGTGGTGGCAGTCTGATTTTGAGAGGGTGTGAGGGGAGTTCTTGTGGTTCGTTTTGTAGTGGAATATGGGTTGGGTGAAAGATGTCCTCGAAGCCAATGGGGTGTGTGTCGCTTTCGGGAGGTGGATCTGTATTTGATTGCATCAAGTCGACAAACCCCGAGACGACGCCTCCAGGGAATGTTAACCTAAGGCAAACGCACCGAAGGGGTCGAAGACAAAGAAGGTTGCAACGAGCTTGACGTTGAAGACGACGGCGACGAAGGGAGAAAGGGAGAAACGGAAAGTCAAAGGAACGTGACACGTGACTCACCAAGACAGCATAAGAGCCACAGAGCCACGTCACAGTTGCGGTCACACCATGTCACGGCGCCCCTCAACCTCCTCGACGCTGCTGTCCGCGAAACTCTGCTATGTTTCGTCAGAATAAAGACGAGCTCCGAAACAGAACATAGTGTCTGTGATGTGCAATGACACAGAAGTCCACAGAAGTGTCAGGATGGCGTAAAGGGGCCGGAAAATCGGAGAAATGACAGCATATATGCGCAAGTCTTCCACATGGTGCTCTGCGCAGGTTCATGGTGGAAGATGAGAGGAAGGATATAAGTTTCGCAGTTTTTTCCTCGCTTTCGCCGTCGTATTTCGGTGTCGGAAAGCCACTGGACCCCGGACACCTTTGTTGTAAATAAAATGCTGTGAGCATGTTGTCCTCGCTCAAGTTAAGCTGTCTCACTCTGAGATACCATAAAATCATCACAACAAAATTCAAGACCGATGAGACAAGACCAGTAAGTAATGCATCATTTTTTATGTTGAGGGAGATGCTGAGACGAACTAGTATGGCTACTGAGTGTTTGTTGGGGTCTTTTATTCGGAGTTTACCGGGTCGCACAAGGTCGCACAATGAGTTCACCGCATACAGTCTGCATACTCGAGCTGAAATCGTGTTCACATTGCACAGGGACATCTTACTCTGTTGCGGTCAACTCTCTGTCACCATGGGAGCCTCGCAATCAAAATCTGAAGACGAGGGTTCGAAAGTTTTCTACAGCGAGACTCCAATTCAGGTGAGCACCAGGTGTCGCACGTCCTGTGTCCTCACCAACGTCCGTGCTTAGCCGTCCTTTAGTTCTCTCAGGACCTTGTCAATCAGCTCTCCGACCAGTCACCAGATACACCTCCATCGACTTTAGATAGTCATATTCGCCAGCGGATCCAGTCCGAGATCGCACGGCTACGGGAAGAGGAGAACGCGCTGTACACCCAAATAGAGACCACGCTCGAGAAGGAGAACCTTGATCGGGAACGCTCCATGGCTGGAGACGCGGCTTCATCCCAAGGCCAAGATGAAACGACCGGCGATGTGAAGAGCAGCGCGGTCCTGTTGGGTGACCTGGAGGAGGTGAAGTCGAAGATTGACCGGTTCCAGACCAGGCAAGAACTCGCGGACCAACCTGCACTGAAGGCGAAAAGCGAAGCCGTTGTACTATGTTACAGGTGAGTACACCTATGATTTCTGCTACATTCATTTATATGGTGTATAGGTCGAATCCGACGCGGACGCTTGATTGCTGGCAAGAAGTCTCGGACTTTCGAAACGCTGTGGCAGAGGTTGAGCAGGTTCGTCTCTGTTATCAGAATTATTTCACTTTATTCACGCATATATCCATGTCAGCAATACATCCAGAAACTTCGGACGTGAGGCTCCGACTGGCTAGACTACATCGTGTCCGTAGACTCGATAATGCATTAGATCATGGGCAACGATGTGAACCGAGTGTCCTGATGTTAACCTGGGCCGGGCGCTAGGTCTTCTGCTGGTCTCCTTTCTACTCGCCGATGCGCTCGCTGGCATGATATTCTGTGCAGTCGTATCCTATTCTTGTCCATCGCATATGTGTCTGATATGGGCCCGAAGCCCATGCAAGGTCGATGATCTGTGTTTCACTTGCTCTGTTCCAGTCTCTGCAGTGGCCAGGCTATAGGAACCTGTTACGAGCAGTTCTCTAGAGCCTATTACTCTCGTTTGTGCAGTTCCTTCTTTCCTCAGGTTTACTGTATGCAGCTTTTGAACGGTGGTGTAGCCAATTCGGTTGTACCGACGGCCATATTGATCTAACTCGTTCTTGCGCCCTCCATTAGCTTTGCTGCAGGCTCTATCCATTCTTCACGATATTCCGGCAGACTGAATGTCGCTCAGATATGCGGAATATCCCATGCATCACCTTCAAGTTGTCCAAGGCTCGCAAGCATGTCATACTGCCAGATTTAAACTCAGACGAACCCCGCAACTCCGCGCCTGTCCAGTTCGTCTCGAATGTATGCGCATCCTACTTCAGTCTCTTCCCCGTCGCCCATGGTAAGCCTCCCCTCATAGACCCCAGTTCTGACTCTGACGTGCATTACGAACGTAGTGCAAGGTTTGCCTTGAGCACAATCCTCACACTCAGCTGATTCCGCGTTTGGCAAGACTAGGTTCTCAGTACGCCTCGGCTCGTACTCGAGGCGACTGATATTGACGCAGTTTTCTTCCCTTGTAAAGATCGTACCGGCCGAATCACCCTTCTCTGGATCCTACGCTTCCTCCCTTTTTCAGAAATACGGTCATTCATTCGTAGAGCTCAAGCACACCATGTCCCAGTCGTCTCTTTGCTACAAGTGCCATCAACCCTCTGAGACCTTGAAGCGGTGCTCCGGCTGCGAAAAGGTCTGGTATTGTAGCACAGAGTGCCATTCTGCCCATTGGGTAGAACACATCTTTGACTGTGTTCCACGTCGCCCAATCACTACCGCCGACCACCTTGCCCTCGCCGTACACACGAATATCCTTCCATTGCACAAGCAGACGTCGTCCGAATACGGCTTTGACAGCGCATGGACGGCTTCAAATAGAATGTTTCTTCTGAAGATATATACTGGCCTGATCAAGGAACTCGGTGTATCCCCGAAGACGATTCGCAAATGGCGGGCAGCGGGCATCCTTCTAAACGAAATCAAGCGTGAATTCCCCATTCTGCTGATCCAACGTCACGGACAACCATATCTAGCATGCTTCTCCTGGCTCCTGGAGAACGAGTGGGTCCTCAATGGCCAGTCACCTGAGCATTCGCTAAGTCTCCGCATCAATGGCGGATTGCAGGCATTCGAGCGCGCGTGGCACCTACTTGGCGGACCCCGTGATGTCGATCTCGAGGAAGCGAACATGATCGTACTGCAATGGCCGCCTGACAAGCGTGATTGCTTCGAGTTCTACCGGGGCGCGGTGATCAACTGGTACCCGCTGCGTTCGGTTCCCCGCTGGCTCTGGTTCGGCTTCTGCGCATGCGCTGGGGAGAAGGACGAGTACGATCTGAACAACCGCTACGTCGAGTTAATGGAGAAATGCACGTTCGACGAGTTTTGCGCGGCATTCCGGAATTCGACGTTTCTGGATCTGTTCCAGGCGAAAGCCGTGCCTATCAACAACCGCTTTATCAGGGATGTCTTGCAACACGGAAGGGAGTCGAGGAAGTCTGTCTGGGATCTGAAGCAGTTCGTCGTGACAGACGACGGTGAGGTGCCGAACCTGCCGCCCCGCATCGCCGTCGACTACGGGTTCACGAACTGTGTGGATGCGCAAGAGAGGTCGCTGCTGAAGGGTGCATACAAGCAGCTCTTCTTGCGGCCAAACTTGGACCCTCTGAAGCTCCATGAGGCCTGCATGTCCGGGAGGCTAGCCAGGCATGTGGGAAGCGTCATCAAGCTGTCACCGAGAGGCACGTTTGTACGCCTCATGAAGAATCCATATCCTGCTTGATGTGAGTTTGTCCTCTTTTTACCGTCACGTGGCTGACTGTCGGCGTTTTAGCCTTTCGTCCATCGTGGCCTCACTGATTAAATCGTGCTCCGAAATCATCGCTGAAATGTCTTGTGCTCTGCTCTTAAATCCATGTCAAGCCTCCCTTAACTTTGACGACACAATTCAGCTTCATGCTCCAATATGTCGATTCCAAAAAACGATTCCACAGCATTACTTGCCGCAACAGTCCAAGGCGCAAGCGAGGATTTTCAAATTCCTCCCCTCTCTCAAGCCATCAAACAGCTCTGTTTTGTGCATTTGCGGTCTTCTTCACGTTCATGTTTCTTCGAGCTCGGGATCTCGCTCTTGTTGTGGTCTGCTCTACCGGATATCGCCCATGAGCCCACTCAGTGGCCGGAGTACTTATACAGGCTTCCAACCGTTACGCTGCACTCAATATCGACATTGCTCACCACCCTACGCTAGAAAGCGTACTGTCATCCTTCCATCCTGTCAGAATAGTATAGCCCGTCCCCTCCTTCACGCCACTTTCCTTCACTTTCCGTCGCAATCTGTCATTGTAGCCTTCCTTTTTCATTTTCTCCTGTATTTTCCACTGTGGCGCTTAGTTGCGATCAATTAAACGGCGTTACTTCTCAGTACAAATCCTCAAGGGGTCTTCCAATGAAGTATCTTGCCGCATACAAGCTATACTTAGTCTGATTGCTGTGGGCCTTTGACATTCACCTTTCTCGGCACTCGAAATAAATTGGCAAACGCCAGCGATTCTTACCTCCTTTGAAAAGCAGTCTACTAATATTCAGTATTTTTCAGAAATCAACCATGTTGGATGATACACATGCAGTGTCATGCCAGAGCAAAGCACGCGCTACACGAACGGATGATCGGGTGCCCAATCATCGACGCAAATAGGGATGCATTGGATAGATTTCTGCTGAGATAGATTCAGCTTCACAAAACGAGACCGTAAAATGCAAAGAGTCATAGCAACGCGCTGGCCCAATATTGAATATTGAATATTGAAGTCCAGAGTGGGAACAGACGGCATTAGGAATCAGGATGGCGAACTGGCGATGCTTGATTCGGAAACTGCCGAACACTTTTGCTCAGGACGACTCAAGTGACTGGATCAACTTACTTATTATGTGCCTCCATTTAAATTTCTTTCTTGACGAAGAATATCTTCTCTTCAAGTCTGGAGGATGACTGAGGTATCCCATTTTCCCTGTCAATCCCTCTGTGTTTTGAAATCTTACTGGCGATGCCCGGTAAGGAAGGTTGGCAGTGCGAACTCGTTGCCGACATGCGTGACGTTTGCCTTAACTAACGCACGTCTTGCTCCCGCACAAAGACGAGTACTTGCTACGTCTTTGTCGTTCTTGATTATAAGACCATGCAGGCGCACGGTTCGTTAAACACAGACCATCAAGCCCTCCAGTCGGCGAAGGCTGAAAACGACGAACTTCGCCGGCTCGTGAAGCAATTGCAAGGTCGGGTACGAGAACTAGAGCGCAGAGACAGTAGGCATGGCGTCAAGGTGTACCATGTTGTTTCTCATATTGTGCCCCGTCTCTTGAAGCTAATCATGTCTTTTGATAGGAAGAATCTGAAATAATTGAAATCGAATCAACAGATGACGAGTCACCAGAGCCGTCTGCGACTTCAAACGTATGCCTGTTGCTATGTATTCACATTTTAGCCGCTGTATTGCAATTTGTTTATTATTTCTCTTTTGACAGGCTTTGAATATGTTAAAATCAGTTTCCAAGTCTCAAAACCGCCAAGAAACAGGACAGCTCTCGAGCGACACATCGGAGATACTCCCATCTCCTCAGGGCCACAGCAGCTTTCGTTCCCCCACGAAGAGACGAGGCGACAAGGCGTCTGGCGATGAATTGGAAACTGTTGTTCGCGGAATTCGTAACCCTACCAAGGCAGAGGAGCCATTCTCGCCATCACAGCCCGCAAGTGGTCATCAAGTCATCGTCATCAAAGAGGAAGAAGCGATGCTGGGAGCTGCTACAGCCTCTCTTACAGTAACTATAAATTGCCAGCACTATATCTAAGTTCGCACCAAACTAAGGCATTCTATCCAGGTTTTTAAGTCTGCTAAGAAGGCAAAGGACCTCGAGATCGACCGGGACACGATGCAAAGCCGTATTGATAGCGTGGGCCGCGATCCTTTTCCGGTCAATCTTGATCCAGCCATCCGAGACGTAGCTGTTACCCGGGAATACATGAGCGGTGTTTACGGCGGTTCACCGCAAGATACTTTCCCGAAGATCGGAGTGGAAAAGTATGCCCGACATGGACTCAACAATTTCATGTATCTCAATACGTCATTCAATCCGGTCGCCCCACGTGAACCTGGAGAGACAGGCCTTTTCTTTATCTCCAGGCCTGCCCATGGAAGAGTCTGGCCGGAGCTGCAGCGTGTCTTTGTCAGAAAGGACACAGGTGCGTGGTTGTACATGGGCCAGTACAAGTTGGCCGCAGCGTCATCACTATCGGTCGAGGAATGGATGTTACAAAGCGACAATGTGAGTCCCTCCTCGGTTTGCAGATTAAGAGGCAGCACGAGCTGACAGACTGATAGGTCAGAAACACATGGTGCAATACGATGATGACCCACAGTTGGGGAAGACCAGTGCGAGCTTCCGTAGCGCTCCGTCGCCGCTTGGGCCGAGAGCCAACGGAAGCAGAAATCGAGGAAGCCCTTTCATCCAAAAGCAAGTTCGACGATTCGGAAATATCTGCGGGCAAGGTCATGCAGGATTTCGACAGCGGAAAGCAGGTAAATCAGTATGCCCACCTCTGCAAGGTCTTTGCCGCTAAATTCTTCGATTGGCTCAGTCAATTGGCATCGTGACAATGAAGTGCATGGATTATGATGAAGAGTTTCAACGTCGCATTGCCATAGACTTCTCTCCTCGAGGTTCTTCTAAGACATCTTTGTCTAGAAATAGTCAAGATAAACACAGTCCACCTGCCAGAAAGAGAAAGGCAAGCACAACGCGCGAAACTGACGCTGACTCTGCCGACATTTTTAGAAAACCTCGTCAAAAGCCTCGAAATTCCAGCACGTCAGCAGACAAAATCGAATCTGAGACCGCGGTCTACGTTCATAGAGGAACCAGGAGTCGACCTCGTAAATCACAGTAACGTCGGTTCTCAACTTTTGCATCACCGTGCACTGCCGAGAGGATTGAGTGCATTTGCCTTTAGCATCGTAAAATCTCCTGCTCCAAGTTCACGTAACAGAATGCAGAATTGCACCAGAGTTCTGCCTAGTCCGTTCGGTGCCGACATAGATGGTCAGGCCACATCAAACCACGTATTTCATCGTGCCTTTAAGCCCTTCACATTCCCCAAATGAGGCATATATATATCCATGTATGCACTAGTCGACATTTCAATATATCTACGCTCTGTTCGGTCGACTTTTCGCACCCCGAGAGACATAAGACATCGAGGCATCGAGGCATCTGCAGCTTGGTCGTCTAGACAATCGCCCGAGCCCTCACTCCAGTGGTTCGGGTAGACTTCGGCTTCTGACTTATCCACAATTTCTTCCTTCTGTGCTTTCGGTTTCTTCGGTTTCTTCGGTTTCTGCTCTTGATCTTTAGATTCCTTTGCTTTGAGAGCCTTCTTCGAAGGAGGCGGGATCCAGCTTGGAAACTGGATGGCTATGTCGCGCTGTAATTCCTCGTCATATCCGACACACTTCATGGTATCAATTCCCATCCTCTGCGAACTTAATTAATGCGACACTAATGGCTGAAAGCAGATGCTTACCTCTTTACCACTTTCATCAACTCTCTAAATTTCCTCCTTGCTGAAGCCTGAAGGACGAAGGCTCGCATCGAATCTCAGGTTAAGATGAGTTCATACGATCACTATAATTATTATGTAGTAAAGGTTCTGGAAAATGTGAACCAATGCGCATGGAGGAAGACTGCAGCTGAGATTGTGTCTATCCCACGCGTGGTCGGCTTTTAGTACCACGGGGTATGTACGTTGACGCAGTTGACTCCGCCTGCGCAGCCCAACCTTCGTCTTCAGCGTCGACATGCATATCGTAGATGCTTTCCTCGACAACTTCCACTTCTGAGTCAACCTCGGATATCTCCGCTTTTCTTGATCTCTGAGATTTCTTTTCTTTGCTCCGAGGCGCTTTCTTAATCTTCGTAGGAGGTGGCGTCCACGTAGCAAAGGCGCCTGCGATCTCGTGTTGGAAGGCTTCATCGTATCCAACGCATTTCATGGACTTGACGCCCAATCTCTGAAGGTGGTAATAAGACTTGAGTGTTGATTCAGGACCTCAAACTTTAGACACACCTCCTTTCCGCTAGTGTAGGCGTCTCGAATGTCCTCCCACTTCAAACGGTCGGAAGGATACTTTGTCGCAAGTGCCTTTTCCATTTCCTGTCTGGTCGGCTCTCTGTCATGCTCGAGACGAAAAGCTACTCGGAAGCACACACGACGTCCCCAGTCTTGCCTGAGTAATTCACGAGCCCAAGTTTTCTGGACCTGTATATAACGAGGTTAGGTCACCATGCTCTCGGATGGATTCATAGAGACAAGATGGTCGCACCGAATCACTTTGCATTGCCCATTCGGATTGCGACAACGGTTCGGCGATACCCAGGCGATACTGACCAACGTATAACCACTGAGACGATTGTAATCGCACGAAGACACGTTGTTCCTTGTTAGGAATAAAGTTGATGGGTTCCTCATCGAAAAAAAGACCGGGCTGGCCAGGCGCACGAGGCCCATACGGGTGGTACAGAAGGTTCATATAGAAGAAGTCGTTAAGACCGTGTTTATCGAGGAGCTCCTGCTTGATAGTCGGCTGTACAGACTGAGGATTTCCTCCATAAACGCTGCTCATGAATTTGCGCGAAACCCACACTGCTCTGATTGCAGGTTCAAGTATGACCGGGTATGGATTGCGACCAATGGCGTCAATGCGGCTCTGGATCGTTGCTGCGTCGAAGTCGAGGCCTCTTTTGACTTCGACCTTTGGAAGCAGCTAAAATGATGTGCATATCAGCGCAATGCCAATTAATAAATATATCGAAAGCATGCGTACTGCAAGTGTTTCAGCTGCCAACGCGAGTATGGTCTTATTGTCTTCTTCTTGCTTGACAACCAGTACTGGTTCGGCGGAAGCAGAAACATCCCTAGCTGCCTCGTTTAGCTGCACTTGGCCCTGCTCTTGCTCTACCGGAAGATCAGGGACAGCTTCTTGCAAAATCGGTTCGAGGGTTGACTGCATGAGACCAGAATCATCGTGGCCCTGTTGTTGAGGCATGTCGACATCATCTGCAGGGTGTCGATACTCTTTCTCGTCCACCAGATGGGACGAGCCTGAGGCTCGCGCAGGACTCTCTCGCCTATTCCATAGTATTCGATCCGGGTCACTATGGATAGAAGAATAGCGAGACTTACTGCGGAGGCATGCTTGAGTTGACGCTCCCGATGCGACGAGGTTTCGTTCGGGAATGACTTTGCCGCAGTGGACTGTCGATCACGACTTCGACCTTCAAGCGTGGTTTCTTCGAGAGTCGCGGCTTCACATCTTCTATCTTTGGTTTTACATCGAGGTCATCCAGCTGTGCGAGAGCCGGCGATGCGGATCTCTTCTTGACGAGTTTCTTCGACAAGTCAGGTTCATCCTTGATGTCACGTTTCATTGCAATCGGACTAGGAATGCGGTGGATTGATGATATCGGTGACCCCAATGACTATCAAATACGAAGATGATGGAGATCTAAGAACAGACATGGAATTTTGTGACGTACTTCTGGCTCTGAATCCGAGTCGAGGTCGATGACAACTGGGTCCTCCTATAGTGATATATTGTGCGTCATTGAGCATAACGAGACACCAAGAACGAACTTTACAACTTGCCTTCCGCTGTTCACGTTGTAAAGTACTCAGCTCCGCTTCGAGCTGCCGCACACGACGTCGTAGATCTGTGACGCGTTGCTTCAATGCTCGGTTCTCTGATTCCCTGATCGCCAGTCGCCCCTGAAGGTCAGATGGAGACTCGAAGGGCTCTTCCATCTGGAATGAAAGTTAGCTAGCAATAGTGCTGCTAGAAAAGAAGTAATCAGCGATCGTCGCCAGGTGGACTGAGGAGCAGTGAGTGAATCGTGGCGGCCGCAAGGCGAGTTCGAGGAAGCATCGGCTATTCCATTCTAAACACCTACTCCATTTGGTATCAACATCTTTCCTGGAAGCGAACCAAAAGCGAACATTGATGCCATGCCAGTCGAACAAAGAGGCGTATGCTGATATCTCTGCTCGACAGGATGAGAAAACGTATCTTCGCTCGCTTTGTGCTTGTTAGAACCGCTTATCGCGAAACGTGCTCAAAGTTAATAGGTTCGTACTCTGAAAGTCTCTGATACGACGTGAAGTGAATGCCTCCGTTCATCACTGTATGTTAAGTTTCAAAGAAATATATGCAATCCAAAACACGGCGACCTCAAACGTGACAGACCTGCCCTATTTATTATACGACATCCTTATTTCTTGGCCCTGGATGAGGAGGCTTTCCCCCTGGCACCTGACTTCGCCGCTGTCTTCTTCTTGCCGCCACCTTGCTGGATCAAGCTATCGTCCTCGATAGCATCTGAATCAGAGCGCTTCTTCTTGTCATCCTCAGGCTCGTCACCGCCATCTTCTTCCACCTACACGTGAAGTTAGCATAAGATATCACGCAATAAACCAAGATCGGCTCACATCGAATGCTTCCTCAAGATCAGGCGCAGGTCCTGCGGCCAGTTTCTTCGGCGCTTTGCCCAGATCCTGAGCCTTATGGAACGGTATGGGATGGTCTTGTGCATTGTACCTACACCGTCAAACAGTTAGTCGAGTACCATTCAGTGTATGCCAAAAACGCACTTTCGGGTTAATGCCGACTTCGTTGCAGAGGAGATCTTCTTGCTGACGACATCGATGCTGCGATCGTCAACGCCAAGCTCCATCACGGTGTCCAAGTCTTCCCTTGTGAGGTAATATTGGTCCATCCGCTCGATGACATCGTCTACAGCACTCTGATATTTGATCAGTACCTAGCATGCTCATATTAAGCCGTCCCGACACTCACAGAGCCCTCCATCATAGGCTGCACAATATAAGGGAACAGCGCGGGCACGTATGACTGGCGAATTTCGGCTTTGTCTCCGGAGACTTTGAGTCGCATGCGAATCTGGATTTCGCCTAGCTGACGACTGAGCTTGGTCTGCTTGGAATTTTGACCGAGCCATCTGTGGAAGCAACGGTCAACGCGAGCAATATACGGGGCGACGAAATAACTTACTGAGGGAACGACATTGCGTTTGGCCCGCCATATCCTGAGCCTGCTCCATAAAGGAAGGAAGCAGGTCGAACGGTGGAGAGCACGGCGTGAGTTGGCATGAGTGTCCAGTGTTGCTCAGGGCTGCAAATATATGTTAGACCAAAATCGCGAGAAGCTCGTCTCAAGGTGCCTCACCCGTGGATCATGGCGTCAACCAGATCACCATCGGATATTGAAGATGCTGCCTGGTCCATGAGTTCCAGATGCTTCAAAGTGTCCAGCGGATCACGACCATCGCCGACTCTGGCAGGCTTGGTCTTCAGGTAATTCTCCTACGAAACACAGATCTCGTCAAGATCATATCACAGCCATGCACTAAGCTTACTGACCTGGATGAACAATGGCACGAATGAATAGTCCTGGAAGTAGAGCTCCATCTTGTCCCCGAGAGTTTCACGCGAAGTCCTTGAGAATAAGTATGGTCCCAGGATCTTCTGTGTGATGTTGAACGGTGTCATAGTAGAATACTTCTCGTTCATCTTTGCGCTGAGATAGTCAAATGAGAATAAATATTGAAGAGTCGAAGAGAGTATACGAACAGCTCCTTGCTCTGGTCGAAGTCCATCGTATCGCTTTGCAGCCTCCAAGTCGAGAGCATGTTCAAAACCTGTCGAATATCCGATTGAACACCAGTGACAAGTTGATCAATGACGTTAGCGGGAATCTTCATTTTTTCCCTGCGGTGCGTCATTATAAGTGGAAGCTCGCCGACGTAACAACTTCACGCTTACTTGTAGGCAATCGACAAGATCCTTGACCGGATAGATGAAGCTTCGGGTCTCCTGAAAGTTAAGTTGAAAGTACATGCTGCAAGGGGCTTCATTTTGACAGCAGATCTGTCATTGGCGATGCATATAATTGGGATCTGAGATAGTTCGTGAGCATGCGCTTCGAAATGACTGGCCGAAAGTCATTACCTTAGTCTTTTTTATCAGAGCACACAATGCCCCGATACCGCCCCTATCACCCGCAGACATACCATCAACTTCGTCCATAATAAGGCACGACTTGTCGGTGATAGTAACGCCTGCGACGTTTGTAGTCTGTTCACCAATTTAGTGAACGGCAGCATGGAGCCAAAAAAAGGATCAAACCTCTCCACCACCCATCCAACCATCTAGCGACGTGTTCGCAATATTCGTGCTACTCTGCGGAGAGTGTGTCAATTCATGATTCGGTATCATTTCACGGCAATGACTTACCTCAACTAATTTCTTACTCCGGGCGTCGCTGGCGTTGAGCTCGATTGGTGTGAAACCTTCGAGTTTCGCAACCAGATGCGCAGCAGTTGTCTTACCGATACCCGGTGGCCCTGAAATCAAAACGGCGCGGAAAACATTCATGCCGTTTTTTCCTGGTTTCTTGAAGCCAGACTTGAGACTATTGGACCTAGAACGACGAAGTTCAGTTTACAAACGTTCGCTTGCATGAATAAATCGACAAACCAGTCATGCAACCATGTCTGCAGCTTCTCAACCTGCCCCTTATTTCCACAGATCTCCTTCAAGGTCTGCGGTGCATATTTGTCCGTCCAAAGCTGAGCCGAACGATCAATGGCCTTCCTACTAGCATGATAAATAAAACTGTCCCCACGCCTATGTTTGGGATCAACGAAGTACCTTCCAGGTTTGCCAAAGCCTGCTTTCGCAGCTTCGGCCTTCTCGCGTATCTCCATGTCCTTAGCGCTGTCTCGGATTGCTTGCATCTCCTTCTCCATCTTCTTTTTAGTCTTTGCGTCCAAACCTTCTCCAGTCCCAGGACCTTTCCGTGTGGCGATCAACTCCAAGAATTCGTCCTCAGACAATGTAGCAAGATTATGCTTCTTGATGGCAGCGAGCTTCGCAGGACCTGCGCCCTCTCCGAGCACAACGAACGACGTCTTGGATGACGGCTGGCCCACGACACGACTGAAACCCCATCAGCCGTCTCGAACGACAGACAGAAGATACATAGTCACATACCCGCCAAATCGCTTCGCAAGATCGACAGCCTCCTCGCGAGAGAAACTCGAGAGCTCGCCTGTAAAAACGAACGCAAGCCCTGCTAGGCAGTCCGGATCAGCATTCTCCGGAATCGCTTTGGACCCGGGTGCACTGGGCCCCGCCGCCTTCGCTGCCCTTGCCGCAGCCCAACTACAGGATATGGCCATTGGTAAGTAAACTATTCTTAGGGGCCACGGCTTGCACCTACTTGAATTTCTTGGCCTTCTCGTCCACCTCCTCGGCACCCTCCTTTGCAGCGGTCTTGACCTTCGGTTCTGATTTTGCGCTAGTCTTTGACTTTGTCGTGTCTTTCTTTGCAGTGCTTTTCCGGGGTGCAGCCTTGGCTGCAGCTTTCGCAGGCTTCTTTCTCGGCGGATCGTCCTCATCGTCCACAACCATGAAATCGTCGTCATCGTCGTCGTCGACCTCATCGACCTCGAAGTCCTCGTCGTCGTCATAGTCTTCGTCCCGCACGGCTTTCTTCTTGCTTTGCGCAGACTTCGACGCCGACGTGGAAGCACGCGATTTCGCTGGTTTGGCCTCAGCTTTCGGCTTCGGCTTTGCCTTGGGTGTTGGAGCGGACGCTTTGGCAGACGTGGCCACAGCAGCCTTCTTCGCCGGCGGCGACGCTACCTCGTCGTCGTCGTCGTCGTCATCATCACTAGAGAGCAGAACAGCCTTCTTCCGCTTGCTGTTGGCAGCAGCTGGGCGCGCCTTCTTCGAGTCCCTGTATCCGGAAATTTCAGCATCACAGACGCGCGCCCATATCATGCAGAATCTCACCTAACAGGCTTTGCTGGCGTGTCCCTGGAGAAAATTGAGCCAATCGCCGCGCAAATGAATACAACATGCTTACTCGTCTTCCGAGTCCGAGTCCCCTGTATGCGTGAACCAGCAGATCAGTCAGGGCTTGGTCAAGGGGCATATATGCGTACGGATCGTGATCGTCTCGCGGCGCGCCAATGGCTTCTACACGATGGCGTGAGAGGTTAACAATGATGCAAAAAGGGAGATGCGCACCGTGCTGCTTGGTGCGTTCGGCGTTGCAGCCTTGCTTGTGCTCCCGCTCCCGCTCCCACCGCCGAAGAATGTCCGGATATCCTTTCCCCCGTTCTTCGCAGGGGTTTTCGCTGCCTTTAGAGGAGGCATTCCACTTGTAAAAGGTTGGGATAGAGACGATAACGAAATGGACTAGATGGTCGTTCGGAGGGTTGTGGCGGTTAACTCTCGGTGCAGCGGGACGCGCGTGGCTGGATGATGTCGAGTTCACTGTATCGCGTTACGTCACGCGTACTTGTCACGGTCACATCAGAATCGAGGGTCGGGATGAAGACAAGCGGAAAATGCAATAGAAAAATGGAAGTCGATTGGACGGGACAGCCTGAAAGTACGGTAGGTAATGGACAGCTGTAAAGGAAAGGTAGATATACAAAGTACGACGGGGCATGAATCATATGCAAACCGGAAGAAAGTCAAAGGATCACTAGTACACTGCCTACCATACTTTCAAAACGACACGACCTTCTCCGGCTCAAGAACGCCAAAAGTATGATACACCAAGAAAACAGAACAGAACCCATCTGCGGGACAGACGACGTGCTCACGAGTGATGCTTCGCCATCAGCCGCTGCCTGGACTCCGCCAACTGGCTCGCACTCATCTTCGCCAGCGCCGCACAAGCAACCGCGTGGTCCTTCTCGCAATGCCCCGCGAGGTCGGTCCACGGCGCGGAGGTCGGAAACTCCACGACTGACGCGGACGGGTCGGCCTGCTTCCGAGCGCTGAACAGAGACAATGGACATCAGAGAACAAAGCAAGTCAGGGGTAAACATATATACGCACAAGCACATGCGGCAGTACATCTGGTCGCCCCGCGTCTCATAAACCAGATCGATGTGCTGCATTCCTATCTTTCCGACCGCCGCATTCCCGCTGTGGCCAGGGCTGCGTTGCGGCGAGGAGTCGCCCGAAGGAACCTCGTCTTCGTCCTTCTCGTCCTCGCCACCTTTATCTTCAAGGGCGGGTGGCGTCTGATCCTGTACCAGCGTTGCAGAAGGGCTTACGTCCATGGAAAGATTCTGCGAGTCGTCCATCTGCACGTCGAGCTGCTGGTCGGACGTCTCCATCTGCGCTGCTGCAGGAGCAGTCGAGGAGTCTGCCTCTGCACTCAGCGGTGTTGAATAGACGCAGTCTTCACCACCAGTAGAGGCTGCAGGAGGAGCCGACCAGTTTTCACTGACTCCTACCTCAGCCACTTCCGAAAGCCGCCTTCTCTTCTTCCGCTGCCCTTCCCTATCGTGTTGATCCTCCTCTCGACCTCCCCGGAGATCATCTACAGACAAACTTCGCACATTGAACTTCGATTCCTCTTCCAACACCTCTTCGGCCGATGTCAGATCAATCATAGCAGTGTGTTTCTTTGCCTTGCGTCCACATTTACACGTTTGGCGGATCTGCAGATATTGTGAGTGGCAGCATGCAGGGCATAGATCAGGCACCCACCTCCTCCATTCGATCCTGAAGCTCGACCAGCCTTCGCTCCGCCACATGCCTCGCCGCGACCTCTTTGTTCTTGTCAGCGACAACTACAGACACATCAGCACCATCCCTCCGAGTAGCAATCACCCCGACTTACACTGCGCGCGCAGCTCCTCTTCCTCCTGTCCCTGTCCCTGCCCAAAGCGCACGAGGCCGCGATACCCCTGCTCCAGCTCGGCGTATCTCTCCTGCAGCGCGCGGTGCTCGCTCTGCAGCCGCGCGTGCTCGTTCTGGAGGCGCACGTGCTGCCCCTGCAGCGCGGCGTGCATGTTGACGACGCCGGCGAGCTCGGTCTGCACGGTGCGGACGGTGATGTTCCACGTCTGCTCGAGCATGGCCTTGGTCGGCTGCAGTAGGCTGAACGCCGCCTGCGCGGGGTCGCCCAGCGGTCCCGTGATCGAGGGTTGCGGCGGGTGTTGCGGCTGGGGCTGCGAGGGGGCGCGTGTATGCGCGGGTGGAGCCTGTGGAGGCGGCGCGCGATGCGGCGCGTGCTGTGGGTGCGTGCTTTGTCTTGCGTGTCCGTTGTGGTGCGGCGGCGCCTGCATCTGTTGCGGCACCGGGGCAGGATGGTACTGCAGCGGAATTGGAGCGGTCGGGATCTGTATCTGCTGAGAGTGTTGCTGTGTTTGGTGATGCGGTGGGGGCGGCGGGCGCGGTTGGCCGACTGCGTGCTGCTGGGCGATCTGCTGGGCGTGCTGCTGGGCGTGCTGAGGCAACGGCGGGTGGTGCGACTGGCTGGACGCGTGCTGCTGGACGTACACGGGTTGGACGTGTGGCTGCTGCATGGAACCGCGTGGCGGCGGCGGCTGAACAGTGCGTGATTGCTGCTGTGCCTGCCTCCGTATCGCCTCCATCTCGTTCATGTTTGCGATGGGAACCCGTTGGTTTGCGATTGGGGTCGGGTAGCCCTGGAAATATTCGGCGGGCTGTCCGCCCGGGAAGGCGTGACCAGAATGCGGGTTTTTGGGCGAAGAGCCATGCGCTGATGGTGGTGGTGTCGGGATGGGACCCGTGGCGCCATTGGCGTGCTGCGTGAGGTCTAGGTGTCTGGCTTGGGTGGGAAATACGGAGGGATCAATTGGGGCAGATGGTGGGCGAGAAGAAGTCATAGGATGGGCAATGGTCGTGTCGTTCTGCATCCTGCACGGCAGAGTAGATTCCAGTGCGCTGCGAGCTAAACTGAATGGAAGATACGGATTGTGGAGGGAGGCAAATGCGTTGTCCGTGCTCTTACGTACGAGAAGACCTGGATCTCTTGTCTTGTTATTGTATCATCCAAGATATGATAGACGTGAATGCTGACCAGACGAAGAAACCGTTCTCCGACCTGGTTGCAGGACGACGAAGTGCCGAGGGGCGTGTTTGAGGAGGTGTAGAGAAGAGCAACCCCTCGACGAAGCTGAGGAGCACGGCGTGTAGGGGGGTATCTCGATTTGGCCTGCACTTTGTGAGGAAACGTCTTGTTGTACTAATTTTCGCTACATTCAGTCGCTATATCAGGTATCGATCACTGTCCCAAAATTTAAACTGGTCCGAACTAGCCTAAATCGATCCTGTAAGTTACCTCTTTCGATTTCCCATTTCTTGTCTTCGAACTGAATTCGTCTCTAGCCCCCCTCTCATGTCGATGGTCTCCAGTAGCGATTCTACCCTTCTTGACTGCCGATAGTTAGGTTGTCATTCCAGTTTCAGCCTGGCTAGCCGAGTGCTAGTAAGCCGCGTCGGGTAGTACCCACGGCAAGCTGCCATGCAGCTGCAAGAAGCACTTAGTGGTATCCACTGTAGTGACCGCTACTCCACACCCTCCAGCACTGAGTCGTGATACACGGCTTCCAGAACTGTCTCTCGTCGATGGAAGAGCTTCCCGAGTCGTCGTCAGATCTTCATGCGTTGCTGGCGATCAGGACATCCGAGAACCGAGCATTGAAGCAGCGTGTCGCTGAGTTACGACGTGAAGCGCGGCAGCTTGATGTGGAATTGAGTGCTTCACGACGCAAACTTGAGCGAGAGGTATGTTTTTAACTAGTCCGTGGTGTGACGTTCTACTAACAGTGTGAATCGTCTCGTAGGAATCGGAGGATCCGGTTGTTATTGACCTCGACTCGGATTCAGAACTAGAAGTACGTCATAAAAGCACCCTATATGCTCTATCATCTCCATAATCTTCGTATCTGAAAGTCATTCGGGTCTCCTGCATCACCTATCCATGGTTTTCCTTGTCCAATTGTGGTAAAAGACGACATCAAGCATGAACCCGAGTTGCCAAAAGAACTCGTCAAGAAGAGATCTGCGTCGCCCGCTGCCGCGCTACTGGATGACGTTGATGTTGAATCAAAGATAGAAGATGTAAAGCCCCGGCTTTTGAAGAAGCCACGCTTGAAGGTCGAAGTCGTGATCGACAGCCCACTGCGTCGAATTCGTCCCCCAACAGAACCTCGCCGCATTGGGAGCGCCCGCCTAAGCCTACCTCTGCAGTAAGTCTCGCTATACTTCTATCCATAGTGACCCGGATTGAATACTATTGAATAGGCGGAAGAGTCCTGCGCGAGCCTCAGGCTCGTCCTACCGGGTGGATGAGGAAGAGTATCCACACCTTGCAGATGATGTCGACATGCCTCAACAACAGGGTCACGATGATCCTGATCCAGCACAGCCAACACCCGAACCGATCTTGCAAGAAGCTGTCCCTGATCTTCCAATAGAGCAAGAGCACGGCCAAGTGCGGCACAATGAGGTAGCTAGGAATGTTTCTGCATCCGCCGAACCGGTAGTGGTCGTCAAGCAAGAAGAAGACAATAAGCCCATACTTGCGTTGGCGGCTGAAACACTTGCAGTACGCACGCTTTCATTATTTCATACGACACTGGACTGACATGCATGTCATTCTAGTTGCTTCCAAAGGTCGAAGTCAAGAAAGGCCTCGACTTTGACGCGACAACCATACAGAGCCGCATTGACGCTATCGGTCGTGACCCATATCCAGTCACACTGGAGCCGACTATTCGAGCTACCTGTGTCGATCGCCAATTCATGAGCTCAGTATATGGTGGCAATTCGCAAGGAGCAACACCAACAATATCCCAGGAGCGATTTGACGTGCATGGGTTCAAGGACTTCTTTTATTTGAACCTCCAACTCCACCCTTATGGACCACGGGAACCGGGACAACAGGGGCTGTGGTTTCAAGCCGAGCCCATGGAGGGTGACATCGAAGAAGAGTGGCGGGTCTTTGTGCGACTGCAGGAAAAACAGTGGCTTTACGTGGGTCAGTATTACCTAGCAAATGTGGAACCCCTCACCAAGGAGGAGTGGTTGATGCAGAGTAATCGGGTGAGACAGAATGTTCTGAGTCGGCTGCTTTATTGAATTTGCAACAGGTGCAGAAGAACTGGGTACGAGAAGTGATGAAGGAGTCATGGGGCCTTCCTGTGCGGATGCGAACCATCTTTCGGCGAGACCACGGTAGAGAGCCTACTGCTGCCGATGCGCGCGCAGCCTGGGACGAAAAGAAGGCATATCAAGATCTCACACTGGACGAGATCGTCAGCGCATACAACAGTGGTAAAGAGGTATGCTGTGACATGTATACGGAACGTCTACTAGTATCTTACTCATGCGTTCAGTAGAGAATAGGTGTCACCACTATGAGGTGTATCTCATACGACGAGCGCTTCCAGCGTGATATTGCTGCAAAGTTCTCAAAATGGGTCACTCCGCCTAAGAACATAAAAAAGCCTAATGCAAAACCGTCTAAGAGCACACCGGGGAAGAAATAGAAGAAATCGAACAGCAAGTCAGCCAGAGCAGGTGAGGGTGAATCTGATATTGAAATCGTCGGAGCGGATGAAGATGGTGGCTTTGACGAGTATGATGAGGGCCAGGACGAGGACGATGAATTCCAGGAGATTGCACCGGTGTACGTCTCTCGTGGTACCAGAAGTCGCCCGCATGCAGCTTGAAATTATGATCTAGTGTCTACGGGCGAGTCGGCGCTATCTATTTCTTCAGTCTGCCAGCACGACGTGGCACCCCATTAGAGCCAGACACTGATATACGATCATCATAGTGTATACAACAAGAAATCGACCTAGCTCTGTACTACATTCCATTCCTAGGATCCAATCACAATTCGTCACGGCTATGTTCATCCCACGGGTACGAGCCGAAGTCGCGGCCGTAGCAGCCGCTGATGCAGTAGCAAGGTTATCCAGCATGAGCTGATTGGCATGCGCCGGGTGCTCGAGGTGGTGCCAATGCGCACCAGGCATGACCTATGCGCGAGAAGGATCAACGCTACTAAATATATGCGCATCGCATGTGGATGGTCATAGTGAACCTTCAATCTACCTCGCTGGTCAGCTGTGGAAGATACAGTAGTCTGCAGACCTGAGTGACTTGGAAGCATGCGTACCTCAGAAGCATGGAAATACAGGGTTGGAGCAAGCAACTCTTCGTTACTGTAACTTACGTCGAAGGTGAGAGGGATGTCCCAGTTTGGCCATACTTTCGCGCTCAAAATCGTCGGCACCCACGGTGACCAATTATATAGCAGCGAATAGCTATATCAGGCGCAAATCAGCATACCAAACTAGTCCAAATTAATCTTGTATCCCTTTCTCCTTTTCTTGTCGTGGGCTTTGACTTCTAGGTTTCTGCAGTCATATCGGCGGCCCCTTCTGTGATGATTCTAGGGTCTTCGATGGTTATTGACGATGTTACGGCAGGTAATCATCCTCATTTTGTGCTAGCCGAGCGGCATCGGTTACCCACGGCAACATGCTGGTATGCAATGTGCACTTCCTGCTTTCGCCGCACGAGTGCCGACCGCTACGGACGACATCTTTCTAGCACTTAACCTTGCATACCCCAATTCTCTAAACCTTTCTCTCATCGATGGATGAGATTCCCGAGCCGTCAACAGATCTTCAGGCCCTGCTGGCTGTCACGGAAGCCGAGAATCGATCATTGAAGCAGCAGATAGCCGACTTGCGACGTCGAGCGCGGCAGCTTGAAGCAGAGCTGAGTTCTTTACGACGCGGAGAGCGGAAGGTATCTTTCTCAACAGATCCTCGAGTTTTACTTCCAGTGCTCAATCATCTCATGGCCCATAGGACCCGGTTGTTATCGACCTCGACTCGGATTCAGAGCCAGAAGTACGTCATAAAATTAGCTCTGCCCTGACATCTTAATCATTTTCATATCCAACAGTCGCTAGGATCTCCTGTATCATCTATTGCAGACCGAACCATTGTGAAAGATGACATCAAGGATGAACCCGACTTGGCAAAGAAACTCGTCAAGAAGAGATCCGCATCGCCAGCTCTCGCGCTACTGGATGACCCCGACGTTAAACCAGAGACAGAAGATATGAAGCCGCGGCTCTCGAAGAAACCACGCCTGAAGGTCGAAGTCGTGATCGACAGCCCACTACGTCGAAGTCGTCCCTCAACAAAACCCCGTCGCATCGGGAGCGCTAACGCGAGCATGCCTCCGCAGTAAGTCTCGCTATTTTTCTATCCATAGTGACCCATACTGAATACTGTGGAATAGGCGGAAGAGTCCTGCACGAGCCTCAGGCTCGTCCCACCTGGTGGATGAGAAAGAGTATACACACCCTGCAGATGATGTTGACGTGCCTCAACAACAGGGCCACGATGATCCTATTTCAGTGCAGACGACTTCTGAACCGATCTTGCAAGAAGCTGTCCCTAATCTTCCAACAGAGAAAGAGCATGGTCAAATGCAGCAAAACGAGGCTCCCAGGGATGTTTCTGCTTCCCCCGAACCAGTAGTAGTTGTCAAGCAAGAAGAAGACAACAAAGCCATACTTGCATTGGTAGCTGAAACACTTGCAGTACGCATACTTTGTTTATGTCAAATGACACTGGGCTGATATACACATTATTCGAGCTGCTTCCAAAGGTCGAAGTCAAGAAGGGACTCGACTTCGACGCGGTGACGATACAGAGTCGCATCGACTCCGTCGGGCGTGATCCATACCCGGTCACACTAGAACCGAGTATCCGAGCTACCTGGATCCATCGGAGATTCATGAGCAACCAGTATGGCGGCAGCGAGCAAGAAACATTCCCGACGATTTCCCGGAAGAAATTGGATGAGCACGGGCTCGACGACTTCTTCTACCTGAACCTTCTGTACCATCCATTTGGACCGCGGGAGCCAGGCCAACCAGGTCTCTGGTTCAATGCACAGCCGTTCGAAGGACAGTGGGGAGAGGAGTGGCGGGTCTTTGTGCGGCTGAGGCCTGCGCAGTGGCTTTACGTGGGCCAATATCGCCTGAGTACAGTGGCGCCGCTCTCCAAGGAAGAGTGGCTGATGCAGAGCAACCAGGTGAGATGCACCCATCCGAGTCTGTGCATGTCGCTGAATTCGCATCAGGTACAGAAGACCTGGGCACGAGAGGTGCTGAAGCAGGGATGGGGCCGCGCCGTGCGGTACCGAGTCATTTTTCGGCGAGACCATGGCAGAGAGCCTACTGCTGATGAACAGAACGATGCCTACGAAATGGATTCCAGGCAACACCCATTCCAAAATCTCACACCGGACGAGATCATCAACGCGTACAACAGCGGTAAAGAGGTATGCCGTAATCGGCGAGCGAGATGTCTGTCTTTCTGCTCATGTGTTTTGTAGAGAATAGGCGTCAACGCAATGAAGTGTGTTGGATACGACGAGCGCTGGCAACGCGAGATTGCTGCAAAGTTCCCGACCTGGGTCCCTCCGCCGAAGGATCCCAAATCAAGGAAAAATAAGTCATCTGCGAACACGATTGGGAGATCGAGGAAAACAGGCGTGGGCATCTCAGCCAGAGCAGACGTGGGTGGATCCGGCATCGAGATCATTGGAGAGCATGAAGACGGTGGGTTTAACGAGGACGACGAGGAAGAAGACGAGGATGATGAAGTCCAGGAGATTGCGCCGATATACATTCCTCGTGGGACCAGAAGTCGTCCGCGTGCAACTTGAGGTTATCATCTAATGATTATGCACGAGTCGACCGGTCTACTTCAGACTCCCAGCATGATGTACTGGTATACAATCATCATAGCATTTGCAACAAGAACAATGTTTTATCACTAAGATCCAAATCATAATTCGTCACGATTATGTTCATCCGTCGTCGCATGCGTAGCCGAAGTCGCCGCCGTAGCAGCCATAGACGACGACGCTGGTGAAGACGTCGGCACAGTGGTGAACACAGCTGACGCCGATGCAGCAGCCAGCTTATCCAGCCACTTGCGCATGAGCTGGTTGGCGTGTGCCGGATGCTCGAGGTGGTGCCAGTGTGCACCAGGCATGACCTATGCACGAGAAGGATCAACGCTAGGTCGCATGTGGAGGATGGTAGTAGACCTACCTCGCTGGTCAGCTGCGGCAGGTAGTCTGCAGATCTGAGTAGCTTGGAAGCAAGAACCCAGTCGGCCACAGGATCCTGGGAGGTGTCGTATCAGATAGCCAAATCTTATAGAGAAAATGTGACCCTACATTCTCCGGGAGGATGTTGAGCACCGGTTGCGGGAGTGTGTGATTGCCTTGCTTGGAGACAAAGTCGTAGGATGCCTTCCGGTTCTGTAGACATATGAGTAAACCTGAAATGCATTAAAAGAGACAGCCTACCTCAGAAGTATAGAAATACAGGGCTGGAACAAATATTAGTCCTACAAACTACGAAGAACAACCACAACCAGACGCACTATAGTTGAATTTCTGAATGTCGTACTGCTCGACCCAGTAGTCCTCCTCTTCCTGCGTAAAAAACGGAATGGGCGGGATCTACAAAGCAAAGCCTTCAAGACACTGGCATCAGAAATCCGGCTGATAACTGACCTCCTGCACATCTTTCCAGCCCCCCAGGAACGAATCTGTCTGCGTCAAGAACGCATCTGGCGGCGGGCTATCGACGGTTCGTAGCGTTGCGCGCAGCGTACGCTGAATGTCCTTCGAGAGCTCCGCAACTGCGTCAGACGTCTTCTCGTCGAAGAAGACCGTGTAGGAGAGGCGAGGCAATTGCTGGGTAAGAGCTTTGATGGGCGTGTAGGGACCAGCAGAGGGAAGATACTGCGCATATAATCAGTGATACTGACGGACACAGTGATGTTCGACGTACTGGAATGGTCAGACCGATGATTGCATTGAAGACATCAGGTCTGGAGCGTCCAGCTTCGAAGCAGGTCTGGCAGCCCCAATCATGGCTTCATGGTTGCAACAGACGCGTTAGAATCGAGCACGCCAACGCTCATACATCGAAGGAGCACGTACCCGACGCATACAGTCTGCGCTACTTTCGCATCCTCCAAGATACAGAGCAGGTCGCCCACCAAGTCGAACATGGTCCCGGAGGACTTGACATCCCCAGGATGCGTGGACGACCCGAAACCACGCAGGTCGGGAATGATGAGGCGATAGTCATCCTATATGCGTGTCATTTTTCATGACGGTGGTAGACTTAGCAGCGCATATATGCGCACCTGGAACTCTTGAATCTGGTACTTCCAGCTGCTCCAGAGACTCGGCCATCCGTGGACCAGCAGAAGCGTCTGCTTCGCCTCCGGGTTGACGTCGATGTAGTCTTCGCGGCAACTCGTTAGTACCGCTCGTGGTCCACAAGGAAAGGACACATACGAAGTTGGATATCAATCTCCTTTCCCTCCGCGCGATTCAAAGCTTTGCACGTCGCGACTTTCTTCGTGTAGTCGCGCGGGTTGAATGCGCCCTTGCCTATGTCCGGCACCGCTGCACGAACAGCGGGCAGGACAAGACATGCTCCTAGAAAGCTAGCGAGTGAACACGCAAGCATGATGGGAAAATCTGAGAGTGAGCTGCCTCAATAGGACGGCAGCTAGTTTATATGTGGCCTTCCGGCTCGACATGAATTCCATTTGGACATGAAGCCATGAAGCCCGACGGAAATCATTGCATCAGTGGCTGAGCAGCGATCAAAGCTGAGCAGCGATCAGAGCTGACTGATGACCGCGGTTATTTCTGGTTATTTACCAACGACTGCACTCTTCTTAGAGCTGTACGTCGTTCTGATGAATTCGGTGGGTACAGCGTGAGATGAGTCCCAGATTCAGTCGAGGGAATGTAGTGCAATACAGTAACTGGAGGACGACAGGGAGAAGTCATGCCGAATGCTCATGACACAACTCTATAGACAACATCATAACTTGGATCATGAAAACATGTGAAGATCATTGTACTAACGCGAGATGCGACGTGGGAGGGTATGTAAGGTATGCGGGGAGGATACACATGAACAGTGATAAAAAAACATAAACAGCGTACAGAGCGTAGAGAAGAAGGGAATAAGTTTGGTTGAAGGTATCAATAATGTAAGACATCTTGGAATCATGGTATTGCGAGTGTTGCAGTATTGTTCGCAGTCGGTTGAATTCTGAAAGTCTAAAAATACCGAGGAAATGAGATCATTATCACAAATGAAGAGGAATAAAGCGCATACAGCCATGCAATGAGGTGTTTTCATGACCCCAAGCTCAAATCCCGAGAGGAGAGACCGACCCACTCGCTCGCCCCTTCTCATACTCACCAGATCCCTCCTCCACTTTCTCCACGTCGACCGTAACGCCAGCCTCCGACTTCCCATTCCCAACTGCATCCCCATTCTGCCCCATCGGAGACTTTGCCGGCGCCCCAGTCCCACTCAGCCCAAGACCAAGCACGGACTTTCCTCTCCGTCTCTCTCTGCGCCGCCCTCGAGTCTCTTCACCCTCTCTTTGCACACGAGCCTCACCTTGCGCAGGGCCTTCCCCGCTCTCCACATCCCCATCTGCCCTCCTCCTTGTCGCCCGCCGCGACCACCGCCCGGACCCATAGCTGCGGAACGTCATCACGATCATCGCGAAGTACACAAGCCCCAGCGCGAGCACGGCCGTGATCGCGACACGCGGACCAAGCGCCTGGCGCTGCGAGAGGATCCGCGGATTCTCGCCAGGATCGTCGGATGACGGGTCGCTTGTCGAACCGGTGCGCCAGACGAACGACAGGATCGACACGACGAACGCGACCATCGACCATGCGAGCCACACCGCGGGCGCGGCGAGGAGCACCCAGACGTTCCAGAGGATGGATGTCTTCGTCTTCTGCGCCTCTTCCGCCCAGCGCGATGCGCGAATCATGCTGCGCATGGTGCCGAAGCGGACGATGTAGATGCAGCCGTAGGAGAGACTCATCAGCGCGCATACAAGCGAGAGAAGCGCCGCTGTGCGGGTCAGCGGGTCGTTGGCCGCATCAGGGATCTGGAACATCGTCAGGATGGCACTTTACAAGGTATATCAGCTGTGACAAAGAGGAAATAAAAGAGCGTCTTACGAGAGGAGGAGGGCAGAGACGACGTTCAACGTCTTCCATTCCCGTATCAGCGAGTCGATGAAGGCCTCCCAGGAGTGCCGGAACCTGACCAAAGCTGGGGACACCGTTGGTGGATTCCACTCTTCCGGGAAAGGCAAAGCATGTCCATGTCCATGTCCCCTCGTTGCGCCCGCATCCCGAGGGAAGCACGCGTCGATCATACGCTGCACCTCAGGTCGACTCACCTCCGCGTCCTCGAAGATACGCGCGACGCGAGTAAAATAGAGAGACGGCAGCCGCATGAGCATGTGCAGGTACATCTGGCGCGGGAGCGTGTCTGTGACGAACATGCGCGCGGGGCGCATGTGCACGGGGAAGCAGCAGGCGTCGTCGCACTCGACGTCCACATCCGTGAATATGGAGACGGATCCCACCGTGGACGGGTTGGACGAGGACGGTGGGATGCGGTGGAAGCAGCGGGTCAGCGAAAAGGTGTACCGAGCGCGGAACGGGTCCACGGCGACGAAAGGTTCTTCGCGCGAGTGGGCGCGGTGCAGGGCAGGCCAGCGGTCGAGGATTGCACGGAGCGGCGATGTCGCGCGGGATTGCGGCGGTGATTCGGCGCTGTCTTGGCGGGAGCGGGAGCGGGTATGCGTATGGGACGCGTCTCGTGCGTGTCGGGCGTTGAACAGCGAGGGAAAGGATGTATGCGTCGTGTGCATGGGCAAAGCTGGGTCGGATGCTGGGGGTATGCGCTGGCGTGGGTGCGCGTTGGGGGAGCCACGGTCGCTGTCGAAGGACACGCGCTGCTTGGATGGCGTGTCCCTGCTCAGAGAGCTATCGGACTCGCGCTGAGCTTGGCGAAGGGACGCTTGATGACTATGAGAAATGGGAAGAAAGGGTGGGCTGTGGGGCGGAGACGCAGGCGCGCGGACATCCGTGGATGACATGAATCCCGAATGCGTTCCCGCTAAGGTATTATCAAGGCTGCGGTGATAAGGACGGGATGGACCATTTACATTACGCGCTGCACTCGGCGGGGTGGCCAAAAGCTGAAGGGGGAGCTCCGAGAGTTTGTCCGAACTCGTCTTATCCGAACCCGACGAGTCGTTGGATTGCGTCCCTAGATCCAATGAACACGCTGTCGAGACATGGTTGAAACGACTCTACCTGGCGTCTGAGGCGCACGAAGTTGCCCTGACTCTGCACTCGGGAAAGGAACACCGAGCGCTGGCTCGCTCAGTGGTTCGTCCGTGAGCTGCCGAGCAAACGATGGTCTGCCTTGGTTTGAAGTTTCGCCGTTGCCCGCCATGGATCTACGGATCGAAATGAAAATGCGAAGGTAACAAGATTGAGTACGACTCACTCAGATGTTGAACTTGCAGATGATAGCGGTGAGAGTCAAGGTTGATCCTGAAGTTGCGACAGCTCGACAGTATGTATAGGAATCCCATTAGGATGTCTGTGAGAATGATGCTATACAACTGCCAAATCTGTCGACTTCAGATGCCAGGAGCTGACTCCAGCCGTTGTTTTACCCAGCATATTGACCAGTGCTTGTAATTTTATCTGGTTAGAAGAGGATTATACGAGAGAAACGTACAGAGGATGTCCAGGAAAGCTGAAGCACGCCTGCTAAGCAACGAAGCTGCATTTGTACATTACAATCGGACCAAAACCTTACATGCGATATTTATGTAAGCAATTGCTGCATCCGGGATGAATTGCCCCACGTTACACTTGGTCCGCGAAGTGCACGTGGCGGGCGCTAATTTGCGCGCTCTTTGCCTTCCGCGATTCCGAACTCGTCTCGACACCGTCGTCCCCATCGTCGTCGTTGCCGCCGTCGTCCTTATCGATGGCGAGCATAATGGCAGGCCTCAAGCCCACAATGCCCTGCTTTGCATATCCTAATCCAACTTCTGCTTCGCCCATCCCTTTCTCCTACGAGCGCCGTCACTTCACTGTCAAGACAGTTCCCGATGACTTCCCTTACGAACTTGTGCGCGATAACGGCCTGCAGATCCATTACTTTGAATTCCGTGGCCAGGGACCACCACCTAACGATCTTGGACACCCGGGCGATGTTTGGCTGAATGTGAAGCCAGGCGAGTACAACCTGTACGCTCGCATGCAATCCCACTGGGAGCTCTGGCCGGGCCCGCGGAAGGCCAAGAAACACATGTTCGCACATCCTCTTGTTCCAGGGAGATACCTCTGGTGCACCCGCAAGCATGTGCTTTGGTATACATGCGATGGCATACGCAAGAGCGCCTCGCTTCAGACCCGCGGCGAAGAAGAGGACTTCGGTCGCACGCGCTACCGCACCGTGGGCCCAATGGAGCGTGGCGGAGCAAGAAATGCCACTACTACGAACGATAATGTCAGCCGGTTGCCCTTGCGCACGGCGGAAGAAGCGGTTGCCAAGATTCTTGAAACTGAAGAGGAGGAGCGCCGCCAGGGCCGTGAACCTCCAGATGCGAGGCGCAGACGCCCGCGTGATAGCGAGGGAGAAGGAGAGGCCAGCAGCAGCTCACGGAAGCGCACACGCACAGATGAGGACGACCTGCTCTCTGGAGACGAATCACAGACCCCGGCACCACCCACCGTTCCACCGTCTGCTGAAGTGCATAACCTCCAGCACTTTATATCCCATCCTTTCCCCATCCAACCTGCGGCCTCTACATCCTCTTCATCACTCAGTCAAGCGCTTGGGCCTCAGCCTCAGCCTCAGCCTGCGATTCCATCGCCTCAGGCGAACTACCCGCCTGCAGGACCTGTACATCGACCACCACAGCATCAGGCATATCCACATCCTCAACCGCCACCGCAAGCGGATGTCGCCCCGCCGACCACTCCATTCACCCCTTCCAATCAGCTTGCATCACCCAACATTACCCCAGACAGAGCGCGTTTAATTGAACATGAACTTCTGCGCATGCGAGACGAAGGCCGCCGCCTCACCGAAGAGAACCGGCGGCTCAATCAGGAGAATGCACGCCTTGGGCAGGAGAACTCGCGTCTTACAGAGGAGAATGCGCGGTTCAGAGTGCAGGCAATGGCCACCTCGAATTGCCCGCCAGAGCTGGCGGCAGCCGTCAGAGACTCGATGAACTCCACTTTGGGAATGCGAGTCAATCACAGTAAGTTGCAGTGAGCCGAGGGCACTGGAAGCAGTGACTTGACAGCTTTCTATGACAGTTCTCGCCGATGCTCAGGAACAGCGTGCAGCGCGTCTTGAAGCGGAGCGCAAGTTAGCAGAACTCCACGAGCAGCTGAAGAAGGTTAGTGGAATGTTCGAACGGTCGTTCCGAGTCTAATCACATCGCCCATATACAGATGACGCAGGCATTCCAACTGCCCCCGTCTCTCGGTGTCGCAGACCACAGCTCTCTTCACACGCCAGGACCCAGCCCACGCATGTCGGTCTCCGATGCATGAGGCCACGTACAACATTTCGACGTTCGCCCTGTATATGCCACCACTATGCCTCGGAGGTCTCGCAAGCCTTTCATTCCCATCGACCTATATCATCGCCAGCCCCGTCTTGTCTCTATATTCGTATCGCCCCACGCATCGCATCGTCCATCGCATCGCACCGAATCGCATGCCTTTTTGTATTTTCCGTCTCATTTCTTGTCTGGTCCTCTTGGACCTCCGGAGTTCATACCCCTCGCCGCTACTACTCGCTATATTAACAGCTCGCATCCGCTGTACTCCTAGTCTATGATATATCATTCATTCTTCTTTAGCTTCATGTCGTCGACCTCGCTCACCTTCGTCAGCCTGCATCGTCAACTTCGCTGTCTGCACTCCATCGCGTCGTGTCCACTATACTTGGGCCATTCAACTGGTGATGACGGTGCCGAACTGTCAAGCTGCGTTGCCGAGTACATGTTTCGCGGTTCTGATACGCATGTCCGTCCGTGTATCATTGCCACTACGCAGACAGCGTCTCAGCGTCTCATGTCGGCAAAGTACACGAACCGGCCTTCTCTTCCCTGCACCTACAATGCCTGGCGCGGACAAGTCCTCCCAGATCACGCTGTTGTCTGACGGTGCGTAGTTTCTTGCCTTTTCCATAACAATCTGTACACTGCAAATTGATGAGGTCTACGGAAACAAAGCGGCGCAACGCAGACCGCTGAGGTGCCCAACTCATCTGCGCTC
This sequence comes from Hericium erinaceus, assembly GCA_006506795.2. Taxonomy (NCBI): domain Eukaryota; kingdom Fungi; phylum Basidiomycota; class Agaricomycetes; order Russulales; family Hericiaceae; genus Hericium; species Hericium erinaceus. The sequence goes on from CM021162.1 coordinate 3,308,637, forward strand.
CTTGTCGCGGACGCCGGCCTGGTCGCCTTGCGTGGAGCCAAGGGCGTGGCGGCAGGCTCGTGGTTTCGGCGCCGCATCCGAGTGCTGACCTTCCGCTGACGCCAAACGTTCTCTCCAGCGTGCGATCGCAACCTTCAGTTGCCGGTCGGTCCGAAGGCAGGGACACACCCTCTGACTTGGTTAGCATAAATGGTTCGGATGAAGGCATGCAGTCCGATGCGGGTCTTAGACCATCTGGACGGGGTTCCGCAGGTTCCATCGCCCGAGCCAACACCGCGGACTTCAACGCGCTACCCGACGTCGCAGTTAGAGAAGCCGCATTCACACCAGACGATTTCGTTGAACCTCCCATCATGAACCCACCTGATGCTCAAGCGCCCCGACTCCGAATGACAGCCGGCGATTCTCATCATTTGTGGCCTCTATGGGACGTAGCATTTCATATCACCAGCGCAAAACTTAGAGTCCCCATCCCGAATTGAGGGACGGCTGTGGTTCATATGAGCCATTGCATCCGCTTGCTCCGGCCCTTTATTTCTCTCGCTCTGGTACCTTAACCAGAAGTTTCTGAAACTGAGCAACGGGGTCCTCAAGGCTGTCTTTGGTTCTGAGGTTCTTCGTTTTCTACGTCCCGTGTCGTGTATTCATCGTGGTTGAGAGATGTTCATAAGGCTTCGTCGTTTATCGAAAGACGTTTACCTCGGGCAGACGCTCAATAATTGTGTTTACATTGTCTGCCTATGTAGTGGTCAGGGATTCCAGCGATCAGCTCTATACTTTGTAACACGCCATGTGAGCGGATTGCGACCTCTTTGAATTTCATGCTGAGCTCGGTCGACAGCTCCTGGTCGGACGTCATACCAAATATGCAGTCTGGATCTCCATCATTTCAAGTGAAAGTTCACTCGCGCATTAGTGTATCCCCTTCAAAAGACGCCGCCCCTCGCTACTTTCGCCGCGAATTTTTCACAATATCTCGCTGAAAATTCTCGTCATAGCCAACGCATTTCATAGTCCATATTCCCATTGTCTTTGAATAAAACAACTGATTAGCAACAAACTGAAATTCCAATCGGACATACGCGCCTGTTGGCCTTTATCATATGCGGTGCGAACCTCCTTCCACGTCACCTCCGATTTGTGCGTCTTCTTGGAACGGCACGCAGCCCTGAACTCGACTGCGGTTGGTTCTCTGCGTTTCTTCCGTCGAAGGACAATCGCGGCGCGAACAGCTTTTCCCCAATCATCGATTGCAATCGCTTTTGCCCAAGAATTTCGTACCTATGTGTCAACGTTCAATATGGGAAAAGAGAGCGAGACATAAGACACGTACGACATCAGACTGCATGAGCCATTCGGTACGCGACAGAGACTCCGCTGGCTCTAATTTGTACTGTCCCATGTACAGCCACTTGCTCGTCGCCAGGCGTACCAGCACCCGATAAACCTCTGGGTATCGTCCCTGAACGGCAGGCCATGGCTGGAGGAATAGAGCCGTTTCTCCGGGAGTGCGCGGGGAGGTCGGGTTCATCTCAAGGGTCGGGTACATAAAGTGCTTCATCCCATGCTTTGCGAGATTTTCGGGTCCAATACTCGGAAAGGTGCCTCGACGACGACCGCCGTATTCCGCGCTCATCCATTCGCGACTCACTGGGACCATCCTGATCCTTGGGTCGAGCGAGACGGGGAAAGGGTCACGTCCGACCGAATCGATGCGGCTCTGCATCGTGGCCGCGTCGAACGAAACAACTTTCTTGCCTTCCTCAATCTTAATATCCTGCTTATCCGATTCAGTGGCATGTTAAAGCAGCTTACGACCATTCACTTTACCGTAATGGATGCGGCAGCAGCTGCAAGAATTTCCGCTTCTTCATCTCCTTTTTTAATGGTGAGATGACCTACATTGAAGTCGCTGGTGGTGTTGTAGCCTTCATTGTGCCAGTTTCAGGGAGCGCATTACAAAATGACCTACCCAGCTAGGCTACCAGGCGCGTTCAGCAGATCCTTCGCCCGACCATTCTGAGATCGTTTACGAGTTTCAAGAACAACCTCGACTTGCAGCCGGCGCTTTTTGTTGAGTTGTTTCGGAAAGGATTCCGCTGCTAGTTCCACAACACTGTTTGCCCTTTGTTCCGCCGGAGGAGATGGAGAGACGGAAGATAGAGGTGAAGAGGATATCATCGACATCTCATGATCATAGAAGGTATTGTCCTCCGCTGCCTGAACACCGGCATTGTCTTCGTCGGCAACACCTTCAGGTTCTGTTTCGTCCTAGATGCATCATCGATAAACTGAAATCGTGGAGCGGTGAAAGTTAGAAGAAACCACCTCGGTTTGCCTCAGTGAGGCAGTTTCAGCTTCTAGCCGCGCGATATGATCGCTCAGGTAAGCTACTACTCGTCTTAGCTCACTGTTTTCTGCCTCTTTGGCTGAGATTGTGATCAGCAGAAGGCGAGTGCTGTCAGCGTCTCGGAGGTTCATTCTCGTATCGTGGAAGGATCTAGCAGGATCTCGACAAGGATTTACAACGAGGATGCTTCAAGCAGTTATAAGGTTGACCTTGCCCGAAACCTGGGTGTCTGGTATAAAATGAGCTGCGACACGCTACTTTGGCCTCCTGCACCGTGACACGGGCGGCTGAGCGACGCGTGACATAACATTCACGTGAGAGCAAAACACAGGCGCGTCTGGGGCGCGTCTTGCAAGTTGTGTGCATCGCAGCAAAAGCATTTGCGTGTCCTACGAGTAAGCTTTCATCCAATACTGATTCTCGGCCAGAAATATTGACTGATTGTCGGTTGAAAATAAAGAATGCATCAAAGGCGTCGGAGGTACTTGAACAGACTTGAACGTCCCTGAGGTCATTCGAAATCCGTCAACGCTGTACATATGGAGATCTAGCCGCCATCCAGTATAGTGAGTTTGACCTATGCACTTCGTGAAGGCGAAGTTAGTCATCTTTGTGAAGATCCCTTCCTGTTGACGGCAGGTTGTATAAGTGACGATTTGGTCCCGACTGCGTGGACAGTGATCGTCGGCACGTTGCGTCGCACGAGTTTTGCTTCCGTTCCAAGAACGAACATCCTCCTATCCACCTTTTGAATCGACAAATTTCCATCGCAATGCGGCTTTTACCTTCATTCTCAGCTAACAGATAACTCACCAAGATTACCCATTTCAAGTCTCCCACACAGATTGGCCGGATCTATCTTCAACCCATGACATCGTGGCGAGGAATGACACCCTCTAGGCCGAGATCCAGGAGATGGTTATCTCCGCGATATCCATGTTCGAGCATGTCGGGACGCAGTCCCGTGCCGTCTGCACATGCAAACATGCAGAAGACATTTATCTGATGACGGTGCCTTCATCATCCTTAAAATTAAGTATTCATGATACTAAGTACCCGACATACCTTTATTATACCCGCAGATGGTGGCCACACCTCACCATATGCAAGCCTTCGAGGTCGCTCGGGCGTACGCGGTGCAATCCTCGACACTGGAGCTTAATAGGCTTTCATCTAGCTAGACAGCGCGTCAACATCGATAAGAACAAAAGCATAAATGGATAATGATCAGCCAGCGTTGAACAGGAACAAGACCGTCGCAACGACGGCAGGGTCGACTTCCTTGCGAAAAGCCTGTTGAACTTGCTTCCTTTGCTTCGTGTCCGTTGGGCGCCTCCTATATCTGCTGACAAATTATGTTTTTGTCCACACGCGCGAACTTGGACACGGTTCGCTTGTACTCCTTATACTCGCTTCACCATCACGACCACGCATATTGTTCCTTTTGTTCAACAAGGGCCTGTAGACGAAATGAAGCGTCCCAGCGCATGCTGCGCATCTAATTATCGCGCAAATATCCGGACCGAAGGCGCTCTGCGATGCGCCGTGCGGTGATCTGCCTCGAGGCAAATTTCCATATTCGTGGTCGTACACCTCGTTGCCTACCGTTCCTTTTGCCGTCGTTGTCTGGCCGAAGCCACGTTGGAAACGCGAGTTTGTTGTCTCCGCGTTACTTGAGCCTCTTCGGATTCCACGACCTGATCGTATCTCTTTCTCTTTCCCCACTTCTTTCCCTCGTCCTGCGTTTGCTCTTGTCATAACCTTCCTGCCCCAGTTTGCTTCAATGTCTACACAATCGCCTCCTTTGATCAGAAAGGCAACGGGCCATTCAGGCTCCCAAGGTGCGTCGACTTCCTTTCTTCGTGTTGGATATGGGCAGTTGGAGGTTCTGGCCGCGGGGATCGCGCTTTGCTCCGGACCCAGGATTTGGTAGGAGGGTCATAGCAAAACCCATCACATGCGTTCCTTCCTGCAGGCCCAAATATCGCGCTTCATCTTTGTCTCAGCACTGGCCTACGCGGCGATGATTTCAGTCACTATGCGCGTTTGTGATCAGATATTAAATATTTCTTTGTTCAGGCCCGAATATGTCTCCTCGTGAAGGTTCTCCTTCTCCCTCCTTCCGTGATAGACAAAGAACCTCGCGTGGCCAGTCCATATCTTATCAGAGCCAACACGGACAACAGCCGAGCCCCACAGCCTCGAATACCTCTTTTAACACCAAGCGCTCACCTCCTCCAGGTTCTCAAGCTCCGCCACCAGCAACGCGTAAGCTTCCTTCCCCAACCTACGCAAACAACAGTCCTAGGAATCAAAGCCCCGAGCGGATGACGCCGCCGCCGCCACCCGTCCAGATGATGAGCCAGCCCAACCTGAGCCAGTCCAGCATGCATCAGCAAATGGCACAGCCGGTGCCTCCTCAGCACCAGCATTCGCTCAGCCAGTCGAACATCCACCAGCAGGTGCCACTGCCGCCCCCTCCTCAGCACTCTCTCAGCCAGCCCAACGTCCACCAGTTCGTGAACCCACAGATGGCCTACCACCGTCCTATTCCTCGTGTACCTCCGCCGCAATTTCTGTCCATGGAGAGTTTCCAGATGACGCCACAGCTGCTGGCGGAGATTGACCAGGCACACCAGCTCGGTACGCAAGGCTTAGCATATGCCGGGGCCATGTCGACTCAAGCTCCTCCGAACCTGTCCGGCCTGGCAGGTGTGGCCTACGCGGGCGGCGCCTCCTCAGGCGCGATACCGAAAACGCACTTCGAGGCCGGATCGCCACCGAAGGACCATCCCATTATGGAGCGCCTGAAGGCTGGCGAGAGGGTGAGCCCCAAGGAGCCCGAAAGTGCCCAGCGTTCTGGTGCGACGCTCGTCCGGCGGGATACTCGCGAGAAGGAGAAGGAGCGCGACATCGGGCGTCGTGGCAGCTTCAAGCGAGACCCTCCGACGCAGCTTCCTCCGGCACCTCTGTCGTCCCACAGCCAGGCACCGCCACGTGAAGGGTCGCCCCAATATCACACGCCGCTCACCACGCCTAATGAGCACACCGCGGCCTACACGCAGTATGAACGAGAGTCCTATATTCACCCGGGACATGCGGAGGCGTCGTCGCCGCCTAGCGTACGCAAGGTTACCGCCTCTTCATCTACATCGGTTCCTGCTCAGGGCGATTCGCCTGCTCTTCGCGGGACGCCACCTACCGCGCCTAAAGTCGCGAGCCAGACCCCTCCCGCTCAGACAACCAAGACGCGGACGCCCGACAAGTCTCTTCCTGTGCAGGAAGAGCCAGAGGAGGAGTTGGTGGAAGGAAATGCGAAGCCAGTGCAAGATGCCGAGAGGGATCGATGGGGTCCACCAGCGAGTAATGAGTACATGCGCTATGACCATGACATGCAATACGAAAAGCAGCTTCGTGGCATGGCATCTCAGTCGTCGCCCACACCGTCTTCAGACCTCCATCCTGAGGGCCGCCCATCTCGATATGACGATCGGCATGACCATGGTGTCACGGGAATTCGGGATGATGATGACGATGTTGAAGCCGCCGAGGATGGTCGGATTGGACAGAACGGGCATGGGGATGATGGGGATGTGAGGGAGCAAGACGAGGAAAGTTATACTCCTCGGTCTCCCGTCGCAGCTTTACCGGACCATCAAGCATATTCTGCGGCTAGGGCATCATCCCCTATCCGTCAACAGCTTCCTCGCATTAAGAACCGGAACGGCTCCACGGACCAGCTGGGTCTGCGTTCGTTCGATCCCACTGTGTTTGACAATGCCGTCGAGAAGCTGCAACAGCAACCTGCAGCTCCTATCGCCTCGCCGCATCAGGCGTATATGCACCGGGCGTACTCGCAGGCATCAGATCGCTTCCCCTCTCGCGGATCCTATCGCGATGATCATGAGCACTTCCTGGACGATCCGGCCGCTGCGTATTACCAGCATTATATGCACTCTCCAAGCTCGACGCATTCGCATCAGCGACCGGGCGCGCCCATACCGTCCACACCTCACAGTCAGACAGCACCTCCTTCACCGTCTCCGCTGATTTCTGGCATGCAGAGCGAACACCACAAGCCGATCCTGCCACCCTACAGCCCTGCCCCGCCTGGCGGTTCTCCTTATCCTTATCCGTATGGTCACATCCGACGTGGGCAAAGTTACGCCGGCTCGCAGAATGGCACGTTAGACCTTTCACAGTACGACCCGAACGTGGTGCGCGAGCAGCTCGCGCTGCAGATGCAGATTTACGCGCTGAACAACGGCGGAATGGTGTCTGACTCTACGCTGTCGCCCTCTTCGACGCCGTTTCCGGGCCCGAACTACAACCCTTGGGCGTTCTTGCAGACGACGCGCGTTTTCGGCGGGCACCCTCGTGAGCTCGATTCCACTGCGAGCATGCGCTCGAGCCCAAGCCATGAACCGGTGTCATTGCCGCCACTCAATGGCCGCGCGCGGAGCTTGCGCCGGCGTGAGCGCTCTGTCAATCTGCGCGGTGGAGGCAAGGGAGTTGCGCGGCAGAAGATCAAGCCACCGCCGCGCGTGGAGAGCACACAGCCGCGGGAGACGAGTCCGGAGCTGTCGTCGGGCGAGGAGACGGCAGGGGAATCTAAGGACGAGCCATATGTGTCTGAGACCGCCCACTGGGCTACTGGGGAATCGAGTGAGGATACCGCCGAGTGGATCGATGAGGAGGACGTCGACGGGGAGGAGGACGACCTGCTCCAGCTTGAGTACCACACGAGCTACGTCAGCAATCCTGAGAAGAGACGGCGCAGATGGAAGACGCGTTGGGAAGCGTTGGTCCAAGCAGTAAGTCGTGCCCACCCCTATCCCGCTCGTTGCTTTTTTGCTTTAGGCAAGTCTGACCCCGTCGGCTGGTGTAGTTCCAGGCATTGGACCGCGAGACCGACGCGACGCTTTTCCTCCTTGCGGCGCCTTCGCACTCGAGCAAGCTTCACAGCTTATCCTCGCGGGCGCTGCGACGCGATACGGCAACAATGGACTCTATCGAGGTGAAAAACATGCGCGTCTCGTTCAGCAAGCTCGCAAACAAGCGTCGCCAATCTCGCTCTCAGATGACCTCCCTTATCGATCGCATCAGTCTCGCGTCTTCATCGTCGGGCGATGGCTCTCCGTCCAGCAATGGGTCGAAGGAAGAGGATCTGCGACGGGCGCTGGAGACGGCGCTTGGCAGCCTGTCGGCGCTCGGCAACATCTATGAACAACGCGAAGTACGGTGGGTGGAGGAGATGCGGCGGTTGGATAACGATCGGGAGAAGGTGCAGCTGCTTCTCCGACAGGTATTGGGAGGTGCCCTTTTGCCCGAAGAAGCCCAGATGGCCGTTACGACATCATGATTGGTAGCCCATGCCTTGACATCGCTCTGTACCATCCAAATTTCTCCATGGTCTGTGTATGTACACTACGACTGCAGTCTATGCCCGTTTGTATGTTTTCCATGCGTGTGCCCATCCATGTATCACTCTTCTTGGTCTCCATCACACTTACTACTTTGGAATGCATTCACCTCTGATTTTCAGAAATTCTATATCTCTGACGCGTCGAAAGGCACAACGAAACTCATTATGAACCATGAGTCTGATAATGTACAAAATTATACGTACGATCTGGTCTATACTCTGTCACCGTTATCTTATCGCTCACGCCCATCCTCGCCGCATGAAATCAATCATGATATCCCGGACTGTCTCCTGCAACGAGCGGAACTTGATGCCGAGAATGCGATTACATTTCGCTGTATCATAATCGATCGCATATGCTTTGCCTTTCGTCGCGCCGGGCTTGCCCTTGGCAATATATGTGATGCGCGGGGGGTTGACCGTGTTCGCCACGTCGACTACGGTCCGAAGATAAATCAGTATGTCCTTTCACTCTAGAGGTATGGAAGCTCACCGATCTCCTGCCAGTAGTATGGCCCTACAGGCATATGATGAGTAACACGTAGGCTCCTGAATCAGAGGGACATACCTGCACTAACGATAATTCTCTCCCCACCAGCCTCAGCCTTCTGTGCAGCTGCGACAAGCGCTTTCGCAACGTCCCGGACGTCAACCCAGGCGCTGCCAGTGGAGGCTAGCTCGGCGTTATTCCGCGTGCCTTTGATCACAGTATTGAAGAATTCAAGCATCGATGCATTCAGTTTGTCCACGCGAGCAACTTCGTGGATTGGAGGCTGGAAATGGGTGTTAGTTCGAAACCAGTAGTCTGTTCAGACAGTTCACAGACTCACGCCCCAGACCTACAGCAGGTAAGAAGATGTTATTCTTTACTAGATACGATTGGATGACAAGACGTACGAATGGAGGGTTGATTGTTGTTAAGTCCCAGCTGAGGCTCCCTTTGTGTTCCTCGACGAATTCCCATGCCGCTGTGAATTGATGAGTCCCCGAAAGATTCTCGGTTTGATCTTGTAGGTCTGCTCACCTTTCTCAGCCAGAGTCTTCGATGCGCGGTAAGCATCCAGTGGGGACGCTTCAACTCCCTTCTCCTTCACAGCCTGGATGGATAGCTCATTCCACGATGTCTCATCCCACTTTCCTGACTCGCCTGGCTGAAGGATGCATGCAGTGGATGCGAGTACAATCACGCGTTTTACGGAAGAGCTATGGCAAAGCCATCATTGTGAGCGCTTGCACATTACCACCGCCATATGTACACTTAATCGATTGATCACTCACCCGTTTTTCAAGATGGAGTTGAGAATGCTTGTGGTGCCCTTCACGGCGGGCACGATCAAATCTGCAACACATTGTCAAGATTCTACAGGTCACCCGGCAGTACGACGCACCGTTCGGATCTTTCACGTTGAAATGGAACGGCGAAGCAGTATGAACAACAAGGTCAATGCCCTCGATGGTCTCATCGAACGCTCCATACTATCGTCATCTTGACATGTGAACTCCCCGCTGGCGATAAACAAGCTTGACGGACCTCGGTGATATCCTCCACAATCGCAAGTTCGAACTTATCGCCATACTGCGCGAACAGAATCTTCAAGTGCGCGCCCTTCGCCGGCGATCGTACCGTTCCTCTAACGGAGTACCCCTGCTCCAAGAGTGTACGGGTAATCCAGGCTGCGATGTAACCGTTCGCGCCAGTAACAAGAGCTTTTGCAGGGGGTAGGACAGGAGCCATGGAAAGGGGTCGCTGGGTGCTTGTCTGGATGCTATGAAATCTGTGTCTCTGAAGGACGGCAGAAAGGAAGTACAATATACTGACGTCTTCGACAGACGCGCTGCACTTTTATGTGCCTGCAAACACCCTATAGTGGGCGCTTCAGCCGCCTGACGGCAACTGGAGTACTACTGGAGTGATCGGGTCTGGACGACGGAAGCGATCACCGCTATCAGCTCCTTCCTTCTCCTATTGCTCAAGTATGACGTAGACCGCTGATTTGCCATCGGTGACATTCTGTCTCTTGCTCAACTGTTCCATATCCTTCGCGCCGCTTGTCAGTGAGTTGTAGTCTTGTCGACATCCGACTTGAGCCAAAGAAATTCACGGAAGCGCTCTTGACTAGTCAACACAAATACACCCAGAAAGACCGTCTTGTGCCTGAGGTCAGCAACAGATAGTTAACTTGCATCTGGAATCCGCGAGCCTGCACCACAGCGCCTACATTTCGACAATACGCCCTGCGGACTCGGATATGTATGGGCGTTACAGCTGTTGACGATACTCTGACTTACAGAGGTGTATCTGTCATGCTTTCGACCCGCGCGTCTTCTGACTATCAGGACTTCCGTATCTCCCAAATTGAGGACACTCACCTAGGTGTTGAAGAGCAAACTACTGTTTGAATCACGAATTCGACGGTTTTCAACATATACGTACAACTCTGTCTGGGGATATACATTTATCTCACCGCTCATTGTGCCCATCCCTGCTCCTTGAAATCGACAAGGATATCCTTGACCGTATCCTGCAGCGAGTGGAACCGGATGCCGAGGATGCGATCGCACTTCTTCGTTTCGTAGTCGATCACATACTGCTTGCCTTTGGTCGCGCCCGGCTGGCCCTTGGCAAGAGTCGTGATGGGCGGGGGCTGGATCGAGTTGGCCACGTCGACTGTTATCCCAAACGAACTCAGATCTTACTTCACTCCGAAAAGTATGCCAGCTTACCGATCTCCTGCCAGTAATAAGGCCCTACGGTAGATAATCAGATCGCCACTAAGGTTGGAACGTCAGAAGCAGAAGACGTACCTGCGCTGGTGATGATTCTCTCCCCGCCAGCCTCGGCCTTCTGTGCGGCCAGGACATGCGCTTGTGCAAGATCGCGCACGTCAACCCACGCGCTGCCGGTGGAGGCCAGCTCGGCGTCGCTCTTCGTGCCCTTTACTACAGTATTGAAGAATTCAAGCATCGATGTGTTGAGCGTGTCCATGCTCTTAACCTCGTGGATCGGAGGCTGAAAGGCAATGTCAATCTGGAGATATAGATTGCAAGGCTGCTTTGCAGGTCACTTACGCCGAAGACCTGAGGACGGCGAGTGAGGTCAATATTAAGAGAGACAAAGAATGATACGTACGAAAGGCGGGTTGAGGACCGCTAGATCCCACCCAACGGTCGCCTTGTGTTCGTCGAAAAACTTCCAAGCCGCTGTGATTCGATCGGCTTCGAACGATTGTCAACTGAAATATCACGACATGCTCACCTTTCTCAGCCAGGGTCTTTGACGCGCGGTAGACACCCGGCGCGGACGCTTTTTTGCCCTTCTCCTCTACCTCCTTGATGGATATCTCATTCCACACGGACTCATCCCACTTTCCGGTAACGCCCGGCTGGATAACGCATGCGCAGGAGGCAAGTACAATCACGCGTTTCACGGAAGAGCTATCCGAAAGGATCGTGATGAGCGCCACGACCATCATAAGCGCGACCACTTACCCGTATTTCAAGACTGAGTCCAAAATGCTCGTGGTTCCCTTTACGGCGGGAATGATCAAATCTGAAAGCCAGCAGATTTAGCGACTGCAATGTGCCGCAATACCACAACGGACCGTTAGGCTCCTTCACGTTGAAATGGAAAGGCGAGGCGGTGTGTTCAACAAGATCGACACCCTTTACGGCCTCGTCGAAGGCTCCATCCTATATTGATCCATCCTACCATAAAACTTGCCTCATGATGATAGAAACAAATCCTGACGGACCTTCGTGATATCCTCCACGATCGTAACCTCGAACTTGTCGCCGTAGGACGCGAACAGCTTCTTCAAGTGCTCGCCCTTCGCCTCAGATCGCACGGTCCCTCGAACAGAGTATCCCGCCTCCAAGAGTGAACGGACGACCCACGCTGCAATGTAACCGTTCGCGCCGGTGACGAGAGCCTTTGCAGGAGGGGGTACGGGTGCCATAATAAGAATGAACTTCTAGATGCTATGAAGCGTGAGGGGTATTCAAGCGTGAGGGGTATCTGGCGTCTAGTTAGATGAGACCGCCGAGGTTTTATACGTTCGGAAGACATGCAATCCCGTGGACTCTGGCATCCACTATCACGGCCCGCCGATAACCACTGATCGCCCTCGGATTGCTCAGATCTCATTGGCCATGACAAAGACGCTACCATGACAGAAGCTGCTGTATAATAGTGTATCAGTACCTTCGAGCTGTAGCGGGGTTTTGGGCTGGTCAGTGTAACGATATGGTGCTCGACACTGGGTTCTCTCTCTGCGCGATGTGGGACGAGGTCACGGTCGTGGAGGGGCAGTCAGGTTATAGGTGTAGCGCCGGAAGCAAAAAATCAATTAATTAATGTAAATTAATTAAAATAATTCGGAGGGAGGAGGAGGGAGGAGAGAGGGAAGTACGGAGGGAAGCATGGCAGCGATGCTCGGGAAACACGAGACGATCATCGATACGAAATCAAGGCACGCATCACGGGCGGCCATCAACGCGACATCTAAGATACGCTACTACCGATTCTGCGGTTGGAATATGGTCGCGATTGATGGTGTCCTCGATGAGCCCACCTGGAAAGAGATGAGCTCCTGTCAGTGTCCCGGGAAATATGATCTATGCTGGATGACACACGTACCTCACCGTTTGGTGCACAGGGTCTCCCTAAATACTTACCGGGACACTCTGTGCGCTTACAGCGTACGCACGACCTTTCTTTTCGGGTCACAGTTTTACGAGTTGTAGCCTGTCCGGAATGTCCGCGTCCAGCAACGACATGCACGTCGTCTCTTTTCCTCTTCCTGCCAGTAGCCTCCGATGATCGCTGTGGTGGTGGTCGCTCCGTGTAATAGAACTGGACTGCCGACTGACGGAGTTCATGCTGCCCGAGGAGCAGGTTGATCTGCCATCGAGCTGAATCCTCGTCTTCAGGCAATCTACCATGCGGAGATGTCGTGATCTGCTGATCTAGCGTCTTGCGAGTGAACGTCGGAATGGATGGAACAGAGCCAGCAGGTGGAACCAGGAGATTTCGAAGGAGGTCGTATGCATGTCGGTTTTGCTCAACGGAGTTTGCCTCATTGCGGTTTTCGCACCACACTTTGTAGTAGCTCTTGAGATGCTCAGGCAACTGTTGTGCAGTGAGTAAAAATGTCCATCATTGTAAACAAGATCTCACCTTGTAAAATATCTTAATCCCGTCAGCCTTAGCTGACCATTGCCGTGCGACAGATATCCAATTTGGTTGTGTTGATCCTGCGAAGAGACCGTGATTCTGTTTTACCATAAGAAGAAAAAGTGCGCGCTCTTCCTGCGTATGGACTGGAAGAACTGCATGCCGCATGTGCTGCTGCACAGCAAGGTCAGCATGTCGAATCTTCATCTCCTTGGCATGGCCAGAATGAAAGGGTAGCATATTGAGACTGTTACGGGTGCTCTCTGGGAGAGGAAGGATACCAAAGGTCTCAGCAGAGGATTCATAATTGTCACCATTCACCCAGCCCTGCATAAGAGGCTTTGGAGAAGTGATAAATGAGTCCTCGAGCTCATCGATGAGGGCAGAAAGTCGATTTCGTGTCCATATGTCAAATGAACCCATATATTCTTGGCCTGTGCGATTTCGGGTTCCAACCTACTAGCGTATCAGTACACTGTTGAAGTCTGATCAGAATCTATATTGCACCTTCAGATTGTGACACAAGCAATAGTCACGAAGCAGGCTGACGGCAAGCCACGGCGAGGCATTGAATGAGCCAAAGCGACGTATAATGTTTTGATGAACGCCGCCCTCAACGTTGTTGGTGCCACGCACGCAGCGATAGACCGTAAGACCATCCTTATCACGGCGCTGAGCAACGTAGAGTTGAACTCCGGGAGGATCACAGTAGTATCCACCCCACAGGTTTCCGGTCACGTTCTTTGCCTTGTCCCATCGTCCTTTATCAAAAAGGGGCTGGCCAGTCTTCGCATCTTTGAGGGGACCGAAGGTCTGCAAAACCTTTATGACGCGTGGTGCAAGCACTTCTGGCGGAGGGATAAAGCGCCGAACACGCTGCCAAACCCAGTCAGACCGCCAGAGAACCATCTGCTCGAACGTGACATTTCGGCTTTTGAGCACGGCTTCAACTGCAGCTTTATCATCGGGATCGACAAGGAAAATTGCATCGCGTAGAGCTCGGGCAAATGGTTTACGAAGACCGTGATGGACGGGAATCTTGAACTGGTCCATAAGATGCCAAACATCTCCGAGGACGCGAGAACGGATGACGTTATAATCCGCATGTGTTGTAACAGACAGCGACGTTAAAGCCGCACCAAGGGATGCACTGGCAGCGTCAATCTGGGACCCCTTGAGTTCCTGTTCTGGCATGCTATTTTCGTCTTCGTCATCTGCTGCGAGGCTTGCATGCTCAATGCAGTCTGATTCTTGAAGTGCATCTCCTGACCGAGTTGAAGTGCTTGAGCTCGCCTGAGTATCCGGCACTGCTGCTGCACTGTGAACGTGGGCGCATTCTTCCTGTCGACGGTCTCGAATAAATGAGTGGATTTCATCCTCGGTGCAGATGCAAACGTCACGAGCAAGACAGAGAATCGTCTGAGGGAGATGGGTGCACAAGCTCGCCAGGGATGTTTTCTTGCCCGTTGCGAGCAGTTCACCTTGAACCAGGTATGCCGATACGACAACTGCAGTAATCGTGACTAGAACATGGCTCTTGGTGACAGAGACCTTCTCAAAGACGGATGGCCGGTCGAGCGCGATATGCCCGTATGCAACAGTGGACTTGTTGTCTCGAGACACGAGCTTGACACATGTGCCACCCAAAGTACGGTCAGAGACAGAGATGGAAAGGCGCGGAGTCAACTTGAGCTGCGTGTAGATCTGCCAGGCGGCAAAGACATCAAGTGCGGCATAATGGGTCTGGTCCTGTGACAAATCAGGATTTCCCCAGGCCGTGCTGATGCGAATGGCCTCATCTTTGGGTAAATAGCGGCGGAGAACAGCTGCTGTAAGATCTGCAAGGCTGATGTTCACACGTTGCACAATTCCGTGTTCCTTCGCAATCGGGCCAAGTTCTGTCGCACCAGCGAATGGTGTCTCGTCAGTGCAAGCGTTAAATCCGCAGTCCCTGAACAACCGAGTGAAGTCTGCCTTGATGTGGACACCAATCTTGAGGATGCGAGGTGACCTGAGAAAGGCAGGAAGAGCATTCGGCAGGTGGAGGAAGCCGTCTCGTTCATATAGAGAAAGCTAGAGAATTTGCAGCATCAGAAAAAAAAAATCACATAGCATATGAAGAGGGTGCTCACCGGTATTAGATAGATAGACTTCTCGTAGGTTAAAGTGATCAATGCCACGCGACCTTGAATTCCTGTTGTTGTGTCGACAGACCATTCCATGTCCATCGACGTCTCCAAGTACTCGTGCGGCGCAAGTTTTTGCAGGTCTTCCATGATCGTATTAAGCTGCTCGTTGACCCGCCGTGCGCCACGCAGTATGATGAGCTGCCAGTCGTCGGGGAGTTTCAACTGCTCGAGCGAGCTTTTCGGAACAGGCTGCACACCAGACTTGAGAGCAGGCAGGACACGCTCCAGCTCAGCCTTGTCATCATGTATATTGTCCGTGAACGCGGCAACGGTGTCTTGATGGCCGTACATGTGCACCGATCCGGGCATGCATGCCAGCGTGGGCATGAACTGATCATGTGCCTTCGAGGGGGTGAGCGTCATGGCGCGCACTTCGCCGTACTCATTGACAACCGTATGGAGAGCATCAAACACAGGCTCTCCGCCGACTTTCCCGATGTGCTTCGTGACCTGCAAAGTCAAGTTAGAGCCACAAAATCTTTGGCGAACTGCGAGAGACTCAAACCTTGTGACTATGATCCAAGCAGATAATTAAGGCAGATAGCATTGACATCCGCTTGTCCATTGCAGGACCATGATGGCTGATCATCTTGATATAAAACCCCGTGTAGTAGCGAGCCGATGGCGAGCTCCCACCATAACGACTGGGATCATTCCATGCACCAAAGTCTTTGTGCTTTTCCAGCCATTTCCCAACTACTGAATTCAGACGTGATTTGACGAGCTCGAGATATCGCACATGGAGCTGCTCATGGCGCCGGATGTGGAAGGTGCGAACCATGTCTGCAAACGGGGTTGGACCCATTCCTCGCTGGAAGCACGAACGCAGCAAGGCGACCAGGCTGTCGGTGAGGCCTGCCCGGTATGTGAGATGGAATGGAAATTCAGCTGCAAGGACGGGAGCGATGGACTCCAGAATGGCAGGAGACCAGCTCTGGTAAGTTTTCCCGCAATCCTTATCCCCACAATAATACCGCTGCCCGATAATGAAGATGTTCTCTTCAATGTCGGTCACACGGCGGGGACGTCGCGGCCAGGACAGCTTCCTCAGAAGGATGAAGTTTCCGTTCTGCCGCCGGCCTGCAGATTTACATTCCGGGCATGGAATTCGTCCGAACAAATGTGGTAGCCAGACAAAGAAGCGCGGGTGATAGAACATCTCCGGTGATACTTGCGATACGCCGCTGAAGATCGGCGCGCTCGGGGTGTCCCAGAACGACCCTTCCGTGTAGCATTTTGGCTTGCCCAGGACATTCGTCTCATTGTGCAGGCGAGCTGTAACGTCCTCGTACATCGGGTTCAGCCAAGCCGGCATTGCTGATCTTGTCCGTTTTGAGCTCTGCCCGGATATTGAGAAGATCGAATGCTATAGTAATACACATGGACTCACCCCATCAATTGAAGCATCTTCTCCTGATGAAGTCTCGTCATCGTCGACTGGGGTTTGGAACTCGGCGCGGATTTCGTCGTCATCGTCATCTGGTGACACGAGATCGTTCAAGACCTCATCGATACTGTCATCCAGACCTCCTGCATTGGGGCTGGCATTACCAGCAAACACGGCACTAGCACTGCTGATGCAATCTAATAATTCGAACACGTCAGAAATGAGCGCCGCATGCACAACACATGAAACAAATGTACCTGTACCACACACAGGCGCAGAAGCCGCAGTCTCCTTTACGGGGTGGGTATTCGTTTCTGCTGGTGGCAATTTTAGAACCAGCATGAGCAATACGGCATGTTCGACGTACCTCCGTCCAAACCGTGTTCGCTATGCATGCGCATGTGTTCTGCAAGAAACCCGACCGACGGCTCATTTTCGTCAGCGGGTCCACGCTGATGTGAGAGCTGCGCAGCGGGCACCGTGAGTGGTGTGCCTGTTATGCTACCACCTGATACGCCTTGAGCGTGAGATCCAGCATTGCGATACGCTGTTGAGGCTCACCTTCAGCTGCACCCTGCACCCTTGCGCATAGTTCAAGCTGAGCACTTGCACTGGGTGCTGCGGCGCGCTGCTTCCCTGCGGCTTTCTCGCTGAGAGGCTGGGACTGTAGCATCACAGTCTGCTCTGCAGCACCACGAACGAGCCCTGCGGCCGCCGAATCTGTGTGTCGAGTGTTACTCCTCGAGCATGCGAAATTACCCGCCCGGAACGCACCCGTTATCTGTGAGTCTTGCCGCTCCGTGTTTGAAACCGTGCTTTGGGTCTCGCCATGCTTCTCCACCATGCAGGACGCCTCCGCAGTAGCTGTCGCAGGGAGCGTCTCGGCCTGTGGGAGTGCGCCACGGCTCGAAGCAGCGGGCGCTTTCTCGCTCAGAGTGGTGGCGGCATTCTCGCATGCATCCCTCGGAGCAGCGGAATCCTCACGTGTACCCGGAGCGGCGGCATTCTCGCACGCGCTCGAAGCGGTGGGGGTACTCTCAGTACTCTCACTCGAGGCAGCGGGGGTTTTCTTGCTGCCCCGTCCTTTGGCTGCTGAAACTGCACGTGTTTAGCTGGATTCTGATAGATCTGATGGGAAAAAATGCACCTTTTCCATCTTCTTGAACCCGTTTTTGGCTCGAGCAGTTTGATGCGGGCTGGTTCCGGTCCACTGTTGCTATGTAAGGTAAGAGAACGCGTCGCGCGCGTCGCGTCCTTGATGAGCACGTCGCGCGAGCTGATGCTAACGGGCTACTTACCAGCGACACCCTCGTCGGGTTCCTTAGGATTCTTTCGTGGCCGGCCAACAGGCCGTCCATTCTTGCCCGCGTTGGGCCCGTTCTTGCTGCCTTTCGGGCGCCCGACACGGCGCTTCTGGGGCTTCTCCGGAGCGTCCGACATGCTCCCGAGTCTGAGACACTTTCGCAGCACGAAAAAAAGCGGCTGAAGAAGATAACTAAAGTGCGAATTATTGCGAGACGTTGGAAGGCAAGTCGAGCGTGCACTCGCGGCTGGGTTGAAACGTCAAACAGCGGGGAGCGGCGAACTTGAGCATTTGTTTGGTCGAGTTACCTTTTATTTGTACATAATTATGTATTCAAACTCAGATAGGACCTATTCGCGCTACACCTATAGTCTGACTGCCCGTGGAGGCAGTCAGGTTATAGGTGTAGCGCCGGAAGCAAAAAATCAATTAATTAATGTAAATTAATTAAAATAATTCGGAGGGAGGAGGAGGGAGGAGAGAGGGAAGTACGGAGGGAAGCATGGCAGCGATGCTCGGGAAACACGAGACGATCATCGATACGAAATCAAGGCACGCATCACGGGCGGCCATCAACGCGACATCTAAGATACGCTACTACCGATTCTGCGGTTGGAATATGGTCGCGATTGATGGTGTCCTCGATGAGCCCACCTGGAAAGAGATGAGCTCCTGTCAGTGTCCCGGGAAATATGATCTATGCTGGATGACACACGTACCTCACCGTTTGGTGCACAGGGTCTCCCTAAATACTTACCGGGACACTCTGTGCGCTTACAGCGTACGCACGACCTTTCTTTTCGGGTCACAGTTTTACGAGTTGTAGCCTGTCCGGAATGTCCGCGTCCAGCAACGACATGCACGTCGTCTCTTTTCCTCTTCCTGCCAGTAGCCTCCGATGATCGCTGTGGTGGTGGTCGCTCCGTGTAATAGAACTGGACTGCCGACTGACGGAGTTCATGCTGCCCGAGGAGCAGGTTGATCTGCCATCGAGCTGAATCCTCGTCTTCAGGCAATCTACCATGCGGAGATGTCGTGATCTGCTGATCTAGCGTCTTGCGAGTGAACGTCGGAATGGATGGAACAGAGCCAGCAGGTGGAACCAGGAGATTTCGAAGGAGGTCGTATGCATGTCGGTTTTGCTCAACGGAGTTTGCCTCATTGCGGTTTTCGCACCACACTTTGTAGTAGCTCTTGAGATGCTCAGGCAACTGTTGTGCAGTGAGTAAAAATGTCCATCATTGTAAACAAGATCTCACCTTGTAAAATATCTTAATCCCGTCAGCCTTAGCTGACCATTGCCGTGCGACAGATATCCAATTTGGTTGTGTTGATCCTGCGAAGAGACCGTGATTCTGTTTTACCATAAGAAGAAAAAGTGCGCGCTCTTCCTGCGTATGGACTGGAAGAACTGCATGCCGCATGTGCTGCTGCACAGCAAGGTCAGCATGTCGAATCTTCATCTCCTTGGCATGGCCAGAATGAAAGGGTAGCATATTGAGACTGTTACGGGTGCTCTCTGGGAGAGGAAGGATACCAAAGGTCTCAGCAGAGGATTCATAATTGTCACCATTCACCCAGCCCTGCATAAGAGGCTTTGGAGAAGTGATAAATGAGTCCTCGAGCTCATCGATGAGGGCAGAAAGTCGATTTCGTGTCCATATGTCAAATGAACCCATATATTCTTGGCCTGTGCGATTTCGGGTTCCAACCTACTAGCGTATCAGTACACTGTTGAAGTCTGATCAGAATCTATATTGCACCTTCAGATTGTGACACAAGCAATAGTCACGAAGCAGGCTGACGGCAAGCCGCGGCGAGGCATTGAATGAGCCAAAGCGACGTATAATGTTTTGATGAACGCCGCCCTCAACGTTGTTGGTGCCACGCACGCAGCGATAGACCGTAAGACCATCCTTATCACGGCGCTGAGCAACGTAGAGTTGAACTCCGGGAGGATCACAGTAGTATCCACCCCACAGGTTTCCGGTCACGTTCTTTGCCTTGTCCCATCGTCCTTTATCAAAAAGGGGCTGGCCAGTCTTCGCATCTTTGAGGGGACCGAAGGTCTGCAAAACCTTTATGACGCGTGGTGCAAGCACTTCTGGCGGAGGGATAAAGCGCCGAACACGCTGCCAAACCCAGTCAGACCGCCAGAGAACCATCTGCTCGAACGTGACATTTCGGCTTTTGAGCACGGCTTCAACTGCAGCTTTATCATCGGGATCGACAAGGAAAATTGCATCGCGTAGAGCTCGGGCAAATGGTTTACGAAGACCGTGATGGACGGGAATCTTGAACTGGTCCATAAGATGCCAAACATCTCCGAGGACGCGAGAACGGATGACGTTATAATCCGCATGTGTTGTAACAGACAGCGACGTTAAAGCCGCACCAAGGGATGCACTGGCAGCGTCAATCTGGGACCCCTTGAGTTCCTGTTCTGGCATGCTATTTTCGTCTTCGTCATCTGCTGCGAGGCTTGCATGCTCAATGCAGTCTGATTCTTGAAGTGCATCTCCTGACCGAGTTGAAGTGCTTGAGCTCGCCTGAGTATCCGGCACTGCTGCTGCACTGTGAACGTGGGCGCATTCTTCCTGTCGACGGTCTCGAATAAATGAGTGGATTTCATCCTCGGTGCAGATGCAAACGTCACGAGCAAGACAGAGAATCGTCTGAGGGAGATGGGTGCACAAGCTCGCCAGGGATGTTTTCTTGCCCGTTGCGAGCAGTTCACCTTGAACCAGGTATGCCGATACGACAACTGCAGTAATCGTGACTAGAACATGGCTCTTGGTGACAGAGACCTTCTCAAAGACGGATGGCCGGTCGAGCGCGATATGCCCGTATGCAACAGTGGACTTGTTGTCTCGAGACACGAGCTTGACACATGTGCCACCCAAAGTACGGTCAGAGACAGAGATGGAAAGGCGCGGAGTCAACTTGAGCTGCGTGTAGATCTGCCAGGCGGCAAAGACATCAAGTGCGGCATAATGGGTCTGGTCCTGTGACAAATCAGGATTTCCCCAGGCCGTGCTGATGCGAATGGCCTCATCTTTGGGTAAATAGCGGCGGAGAACAGCTGCTGTAAGATCTGCAAGGCTGATGTTCACACGTTGCACAATTCCGTGTTCCTTCGCAATCGGGCCAAGTTCTGTCGCACCAGCGAATGGTGTCTCGTCAGCGCAAGCGTTAAATCCGCAGTCCCTGAACAACCGAGTGAAGTCTGCCTTGATGTGGACACCAATCTTGAGGATGCGAGGTGACCTGAGAAAGGCAGGAAGAGCATTCGGCAGGTGGAGGAAGCCGTCTCGTTCATATAGAGAAAGCTAGAGAATTTGCAGCATCAGAAAAAAAAAATCACATAGCATATGAAGAGGGTGCTCACCGGTATTAGATAGATAGACTTCTCGTAGGTTAAAGTGATCAATGCCACGCGACCTTGAATTCCTGTTGTTGTGTCGACAGACCATTCCATGTCCATCGACGTCTCCAAGTACTCGTGCGGCGCAAGTTTTTGCAGGTCTTCCATGATCGTATTAAGCTGCTCGTTGACCCGCCGTGCGCCACGCAGTATGATGAGCTGCCAGTCGTCGGGGAGTTTCAACTGCTCGAGCGAGCTTTTCGGAACAGGCTGCACACCAGACTTGAGAGCAGGCAGGACACGCTCCAGCTCAGCCTTGTCACCATGTATATTGTCCGTGAACGCGGCAACGGTGTCTTGATGGCCGTACATGTGCACCGATCCGGGCATGCATGCCAGCGTGGGCATGAACTGATCATGTGCCTTCGAGGGGGTGAGCGTCATGGCGCGCACTTCGCCGTACTCATTGACAACCGTATGGAGAGCATCAAACACAGGCTCTCCGCCGACTTTCCCGATGTGCTTCGTGACCTGCAAAGTCAAGTTAGAGCCACAAAATCTTTGGCGAACTGCGAGAGACTCAAACCTTGTGACTATGATCCAAGCAGATAATTAAGGCAGATAGCATTGACATCCGCTTGTCCATTGCAGGACCATGATGGCTGATCATCTTGATATAAAACCCCGTGTAGTAGCGAGCCGATGGCGAGCTCCCACCATAACGACTGGGATCATTCCATGCACCAAAGTCTTTGTGCTTTTCCAGCCATTTCCCAACTACTGAATTCAGACGTGATTTGACGAGCTCGAGATATCGCACATGGAGCTGCTCATGGCGCCGGATGTGGAAGGTGCGAACCATGTCTGCAAACGGGGTTGGACCCATTCCTCGCTGGAAGCACGAACGCAGCAAGGCGACCAGGCTGTCGGTGAGGCCTGCCCGGTATGTGAGATGGAATGGAAATTCAGCTGCAAGGACGGGAGCGATGGACTCCAGAATGGCAGGAGACCAGCTCTGGTAAGTTTTCCCGCAATCCTTATCCCCACAATAATACCGCTGCCCGATAATGAAGATGTTCTCTTCAATGTCGGTCACACGGCGGGGACGTCGCGGCCAGGACAGCTTCCTCAGAAGGATGAAGTTTCCGTTCTGCCGCCGGCCTGCAGATTTACATTCCGGGCATGGAATTCGTCCGAACAAATGTGGTAGCCAGACAAAGAAGCGCGGGTGATAGAACATCTCCGGTGATACTTGCGATACGCCGCTGAAGATCGGCGCGCTCGGGGTGTCCCAGAACGACCCTTCCGTGTAGCATTTTGGCTTGCCCAGGACATTCGTCTCATTGTGCAGGCGAGCTGTAACGTCCTCGTACATCGGGTTCAGCCAAGCCGGCATTGCTGATCTTGTCCGTTTTGAGCTCTGCCCGGATATTGAGAAGATCGAATGCTATAGTAATACACATGGACTCACCCCATCAATTGAAGCATCTTCTCCTGATGAAGTCTCGTCATCGTCGACTGGGGTTTGGAACTCGGCGCGGATTTCGTCGTCATCGTCATCTGGTGACACGAGATCGTTCAAGACCTCATCGATACTGTCATCCAGACCTCCTGCATTGGGGCTGGCATTACCAGCAAACACGGCACTAGCACTGCTGATGCAATCTAATAATTCGAACACGTCAGAAATGAGCGCCGCATGCACAACACATGAAACAAATGTACCTGTACCACACACAGGCGCAGAAGCCGCAGTCTCCTTTACGGGGTGGGTATTCGTTTCTGCTGGTGGCAATTTTAGAACCAGCATGAGCAATACGGCATGTTCGACGTACCTCCGTCCAAACCGTGTTCGCTATGCATGCGCATGTGTTCTGCAAGAAACCCGACCGACGGCTCATTTTCGTCAGCGGGTCCACGCTGATGTGAGAGCTGCGCAGCGGGCACCGTGAGTGGTGTGCCTGTTATGCTACCACCTGATACGCCTTGAGCGTGAGATCCAGCATTGCGATACGCTGTTGAGGCTCACCTTCAGCTGCACCCTGCACCCTTGCGCATAGTTCAAGCTGAGCACTTGCACTGGGTGCTGCGGCGCGCTGCTTCCCTGCGGCTTTCTCGCTGAGAGGCTGGGACTGTAGCATCACAGTCTGCTCTGCAGCACCACGAACGAGCCCTGCGGCCGCCGAATCTGTGTGTCGAGTGTTACTCCTCGAGCATGCGAAATTACCCGCCCGGAACGCACCCGTTATCTGTGAGTCTTGCCGCTCCGTGTTTGAAACCGTGCTTTGGGTCTCGCCATGCTTCTCCACCATGCAGGACGCCTCCGCAGTAGCTGTCGCAGGGAGCGTCTCGGCCTGTGGGAGTGCGCCACGGCTCGAAGCAGCGGGCGCTTTCTCGCTCAGAGTGGTGGCGGCATTCTCGCATGCATCCCTCGGAGCAGCGGAATCCTCACGTGTACCCGGAGCGGCGGCATTCTCGCACGCGCTCGAAGCGGTGGGGGTACTCTCAGTACTCTCACTCGAGGCAGCGGGGGTTTTCTTGCTGCCCCGTCCTTTGGCTGCTGAAACTGCACGTGTTTAGCTGGATTCTGATAGATCTGATGGGAAAAAATGCACCTTTTCCATCTTCTTGAACCCGTTTTTGGCTCGAGCAGTTTGATGCGGGCTGGTTCCGGTCCACTGTTGCTATGTAAGGTAAGAGAACGCGTCGCGCGCGTCGCGTCCTTGATGAGCACGTCGCGCGAGCTGATGCTAACGGGCTACTTACCAGCGACACCCTCGTCGGGTTCCTTAGGATTCTTTCGTGGCCGGCCAACAGGCCGTCCATTCTTGCCCGCGTTGGGCCCGTTCTTGCTGCCTTTCGGGCGCCCGACACGGCGCTTCTGGGGCTTCTCCGGAGCGTCCGACATGCTCCCGAGTCTGAGACACTTTCGCAGCACGAAAAAAAGCGGCTGAAGAAGATAACTAAAGTGCGAATTATTGCGAGACGTTGGAAGGCAAGTCGAGCGTGCACTTGCGGCTGGGTTGAAACGTCAAACAGCGGGGAGCGGCGAACTTGAGCATTTGTTTGGTCGAGTTACCTTTTATTTGTACATAATTATGTATTCAAACTCAGATAGGACCTATTCGCGCTACACCTATAGTCTGACTGCCCGTGGAGGAAAGTAAATCAAACAAAATAATAGTCTGTTGAACGGGGTTCCCGGGAGGATGGAAGGGCCTCGGACACTGCAATCTAGGAATATCAGAAGTATCTGCAATATTATACGGCCATTTCCCCGCAAGTTTCATCTCAAAGTTTGCTCTCGACTTCTTGTCTTCTGTTTCTCTGCGATCGTTTCGTCTTGTGAGTATTTAGAGTCAGGTATCATCATACGAGTTTAACGATGCAGCAGCCATTCCGTTTCCTCATCTATTAACTGCATCAAAGCTCCCTACCGTACGCCGCGCAGCAATCGATTTAGAGGATCACACACTGCTATGCCTGGACCGAATGCCTCGCAGGAAAAGCCGAATGGTATGAAAGTCAAGCTCTGTATATTAGGAATGCTAATAGTCAATCGACGTAGTCCTCGTGGGCGTCATCGGCGGGAGTGGGCTCTACCATCTCGACAATCTAACTGTAGTGTAGGTCTGCCCACCTTTCTATCCCGATCCCCCGAACTGACATACCGATCTAGGAAACAAGTCACTGTAGACACCGTATGCCCGTCGCTTTTGCTCTGTAGGCACGTTCGTAACCGCCCGCTCTCCGCAGCCCTGGGGCGCACCTTCTTCCCCCATCACGATCTGTTCCCTGCCTTCCTCCCCCGACATCCTCGTCGCCTTCCTCGCGCGGCACGGACCCGGACACACCCTCTCGCCGAGCGCGATCCCCGCGCGCGCGAACATCGCCGCGCTCAAGTCGCTCGGCGTGCGCGCCATCCTCGCCTTCAGCGCGGTCGGCTCGCTGCGCGAGGACATCCCGCCGGGCACGTTCGCGCTCCCCGCGCAGATCATCGACCGCACCAAGGGCGTGCGCCCCGCGTCCTTCTTCGAGGGCACCTCCGTCGTCGCGCACGCCGGCTTCGGCGACCCCTTCGGTCTCAAGCTCACGCGCTGGCTCGAGGGCCGCGTGCGCCGCGCGCTCGACGAGGAGGGCCGCGGCGTGCAGCTCGTCACGGACAAGTGCATCGTGTGCATGGAGGGCCCGCAGTTCTCGACGCGCGCGGAGAGCCTCATGTACCGCCAGTGGGGCGGCGACCTCATCAACATGAGCGTCCTCCCCGAGGCGAAGCTCGCGCGCGAGGCCGAGATCAGGTGCGTCGCCGTTGCTGCTGCTGTGTTGTCCGGCACGTGACACGGTGTCCCCAGCTATGCGCTCGTCGCGACCGCGACGGACTACGACGCGTGGCGCCCGCACGAGGGGACTGTGACGGCGGCGGAGGTGTTCAAGACGCTGCAGCTGAACGCGGACACCGCGCGCCACGTCGCGGCGACGATCCTCGCGGACTTACACGAAGCCGCGCTCCAGGGCGACATCCTCACTGAGGAGCGCGGTGCGATGCGCTTCGCCATCATGCCGCGCTCGGGGAAGCAGAAAGACGAGGATCGCAAGAAGCTCGCGTTCGTGCTTCCCGAGTACTTCTCCGATTGAGTGCTCGAATCCAAAATGGGAAAAGGGATACCGTGTTAGACGTGAGACCGCTGTACTTGCTTACCGCTTATTTGTAGATCTGGCGTGTATAGAAGAGCAGTCGATTTTGGGTATGAATAGATACCAAGGCCAGGATGGTGTACAGAACGCTCTCTACATTGATGACAGGATGTACACGAACGCACGGTGAAAGACAGCACAATGATGAGAAGTATATACGTGGCTTGCGAGAAGAAAACAGAAGAATCACAACAGATCCCAGGCCGGGGGACGACAGCAAGAATATCAAGAGAAAGCAAACATGTCCATGGCATGCCTGCTGTGCGAGACCACCCACTCACTCTTCGCTCTGCGCATCGCCATCCAGCTGATAGGGTTCAAGGTACCCTTCGGGGACCAGAGCGTGCCCGCCGCCCTCCCCTCTCTCCACGATGGCCCATCCGACACCACCCCCGCGCCCAACAACTCTGACGATCTGGTCCTCCTCCAACTGCATCTCCGCGGTGCCCTCCGGCTCGAACCCAAAGAGCGCGCGATAGAGCCCAGGCAACAGCGGCCCGTCCGGCTGCGCGCCCTCTGCGGCCTCATCATCGTCCCACTCCTCGCTCTCGCTCTCGCCCTCCGGCGGCCACTGCGCATACGGGTCGTCGCGCTCCTGGTCCGGCGTCGCCACAAAATTGCGCTCAAAGTCGCCCTGGCTCGGCCCCGCGTCCGTGCCGCCCCAGCCCTTCTCGCCGGCGCCACCACCGCCACCACCAAACCACCCCGTCAAGCCGCCCCACCGGAAGCCGCCCCACCCGCTCCTGCGCCGCCCGTCATCATCATCGTCCGACACGCCCGATGACGCAGTGGACCACGTCGAGAGCGGGCGCTGCAGGCGGCGGTTCGGGCGCGGCGCGTCGGGGCCGAGGCCCGCGTGGCGGTCGTCGGACGGCGCGAACGCAAAGTCGCGGATCTTGACGAGCAGCGCGCGGCGCTTCGGCTTCGTGGGCGTCGTCGGCTCCGGCGTGACCCGGTCCACGGACGCGAAGGAGGGCGTCTTGGAGACGCGGCGCGGCTGCAGCTGCGTGGAGGCGGGGCGCGAGCGCGTGGACGAGTGGCGGGAGAGCGCGGCGGACGTGCGGCGCGACTGGGCAGGCGAGGGCGGGGCGGGGCGCGAGGAGGTAAGGGAGGTGGAGTGGCGCGCGTGTTGCAGGGCGGAGGCGGGGGAGGGGTCGGGCGCCGCGGGCGAGGAGGTTAGTTGGGACTGCGGATCTGCCGGGGCTGGTGGCTGCCCTTTGGAGAGCATCGTGGCATTCGGCCGCGGGGTTATGGGTGAGGTAGTGGTGAGGCTTATCGTCGTATCTGCGTCGACGCCCAATTCGGACGGAGAGGGGATGGAGACGCTGGGTACGTCGCTTGCGAGGCCGAGGGCCGTGTCGTCTGTTGAGGCCATCAGTGGTGTGTTCTCTGCGAGCGGGCTCGTCTTGGACTTTGTCCGTTTCGGTGGCTGAACGAGAGCAAATTCGTGCGCTCCTGGAACAGGGGGTGGTATGAAAGACGACGAAGGAGATGGAAATGGAGACGAGGAAGGCAGACGGTCGACAGAGAGCGAGAGAGTCGGGTGATCTAGGCTGCGTCAGAGACGAACGACGCATTAAATATGGAATCGGAGACGCCACCTTTCGTTTCAGAAGCAGAGGACATGAATGAACTCGACTTCACACAATCGATATTCGTTCTTTCACGTCTGCAACGGCGCGTTGCCAAGGGCTCCGGCGTCAAGTTGTAACCAGTTCGGCAGAATCTGGTGCGTCTGTTGCGCCCTATGTCATTCGCTCTTATTTTGAAGGACGATACTCACTGCAAGTCAGTAATCACAGTCCGCGGAGACTTGGAGTCTCGCGATACGGAGCAGCTGTCGTCGTCGTCGTGGTCAGCGAGCTCTGAGGTCGTCGCTCTGAGTAGGAATTGTTCAGACAATTTCAAACGTAGGACTTACCTAACCTATTTCCGGGTCTGGTTGATTTTCGGAGATTCAATATAAGTTTTTGATAAGTCCTCCAACAGAGCAATTATCGATCTGGTATCTTTCTTCCATTCAGACCGTCATGCAGCAGCGGATCAGGCTGTCTCAATGCACATCGACAATATACTGCTGGATACCGCCAGAGGCTACGCGCTACCCCATGTGTCTCGTACGTGTCCATCTCAGTCGCTATGTATTAAGTGTCATACTTCTCGGTGCACACGCGGCCGCCAGCAACTGCCAATGCACTTAACCTCGTGAGCGTCGGTCATATGCATGATGTATTTTAACTTACGAGACCAGATCTTCGTAACTTTGTCTCCAATGAAGAATTTCTGATCCCTGCTTTTTCAGCTTGTTCAACAGGGCATCGGTCATCTTCATTTTTTTTGATGCACACGAGATTTCTGCTGGTTTCGTTTTCGATGGTATCACCCACTTACTAATGAAGAGCTGGATTTCATTTGTGAGCAGACGTGTCTCAGGAAGCGAATATCCGCGAAGAAGAGGCAAGGCAAGCCTAGCGGTCTTCCCGTTTCTGCTATAGGTTTACACTCGACTTGTGTAGCTGATGCTTGTCTCTCTCCTCGATGCCAAACTCTTCTTGAGAACTCGCTCTATGCGCGGGCCCACACCAATCAATACCGTTGACGCGATAACTTCAAAGGTAAGCCATATGCACAAGTTACAAACTGTCGCTGACCCTGTTCTGTACGGTTTTCAGAACCAGCGCCGTATCAAGCCGTTTGCTATCGGAGAGAAAGATACAGGGAACAATTCGCTCTACGAGACTCACCCGAAGTGTTCTTTGACAACTCGGACCACTCCGCTTTCGGGCTGCGTACTCATGCCGCCAATTAAATTGTGAGCATGTTCAGTCTTCCCGCATCCGTCGACCAAGTGATATACATCACATCCTTCTGGAGACATGGTAGGCATTCTTCAATTGTGGATCGCAGCCGCTCTGTTCATACCATGCAAATACTATGCCTGCGCTATTAACGGTGTAATTTATCCGATTTACGAGCTTCGCATGGGGACAACGGAACTTCGCTGGCGAAGGTGGGTGGATCAACAACTCCATATACACCTTTAGAATACTTCAACCGACTGCGATGCTCAGATCCACCAAGGCACGCAGATTCCAGATCAACTAGTCACCATTGCGGACGGCAGGCTATCAAGGGTGTCGATACACCGCTTCGCCGTTCCACTTCAATGTGGAGTCGACGATTGAATCCTTCAACGTGGTCAAAAGCACGAAGAGCGACGCCGAGCTGGCCTCCATCGGCGTCGTGTAGGTCGACATGCACAATGTAGTTTAGCGCAAGCGGATGTTCCGGCAGCTCAGAAGGCTGAGGGAGCAGGGAGAGAATCGTCGTCAGCGCATGTATGCTCTCGCCTGATTTAGCGAGGATCTGAGCTTTTTATTACAGGGATGCATGTACTACTGGGAGGAGATCAGTAAGCTTTCGTAATTCTCAGCGAACAATATCTAATATGGCTCAGAGTCGCTAGCCGCAGTCGATGTCGCCAACTCGTTGCAGTACCCACTCATCACCGCAACGAAGGAAATAAATGGAGGACATGATCGACTATGCCACCAACAAATGCGACCACGTCCTTGGCATTCAATTCCGCTCGCTGCCGGATTCAGCCAGGGATATCCTAATCGATTTCAAGGCGGACGGTTGGCGCAGTGTGCGGTGGAGAGTGATGTTACCTAGACATAATTGTATGTACAGTACGTATAATGCCGCAGCCCATGGAGTTTGTGATGTAAGCGATAGTTACGGTTTAGCAACCAGGCCAGCACCCTCAACATACCGGAGATATGGAGATCCCGAAAGCAAAATGTATTGCGCAGATTGAGGTCAACCTGGTAGTACTGTATTCCGATGAGGCCAATAGTACCTATCCACTCAACCATTGTATTTGAACGCTACGAAATCACTAATCATATCCACATAGGGACTTTAAGGAACAGATACTCGAGAGCTCGCAAATCGTAAGCAAACATGAACGAGACTACACGTGAGGCAGGAACGTCGTCCACCGAACTGTATCAAAGACGCCTGCAGGTAAGCGACGAAGTCCGATGAACATCTCGACGAATATGAAACCACGAGACACGATGTATAAGACCGCAACAAGTATCCACACGATACGGTCTATACGGTCTTGGATCTGGGTCGGAAGGCTGCCAACAAGGTCCGAGCCTGACAACATCATAACAACACCAGGGAGAGCAGTCAGGATTGATGCTATGCGCCATAACCATTTCTCGGCGACGGAAGGAAAGATGAAGTTCCATGCCAGGCAATGCCACCCGCCATATAACAGACAAACCAATGCCACCGTCACTGTTTCACGAAAATCATCATCTGTTACCCGGTCAAGCCAAACTTGCTTCAGTGACTTCTTAACAACTTCGAGTAATCTTTCCCGTTCCTCAATTGCTATATCCCTGGCTGGCGTGTCAACATGCGCATCCAATTCCTCGCCATCGCGAGATATGCCGCGAGTCTCCCAAGAAAGAACTTCCAAAGGCATCAGGACATCCTTCGGTTTGTACCAGAAGAGGCCATTAAAAGCGATGGCGATGAAGACATAGCCGATGGTGCCTATCTCGAGCGTCGACATGGGGAGATGTTGGATGGCGCGTGCAAGGCATTGGATAGCCAGCCAGAGGGCCTGCGCGCAGGTGAGGGTTTTACCGAGAGCATCCGATTTGCTCTTGTCACGTATCTCTGTGGCGCGGGAGGGTTGTGGTGGTATCGTCTTGTCTTTAATTAGCTCCACGATTTGGCGGGCGTGAACTGGCTCCCCACTGTGAGTGAATCCTCCCATTTCTGAGAAAAAACCGTCATCCATGGTCCACATGTCTGTTCCGGAAAGCTGTCCCTCTTGATTGACGTGTCTCATGGCCTGATAAGCTCGGGACCATCCTTCGACAACGTACATCAAGAGACATTCTGGAACGAGGAGCGTTATAAGCATCCAAAAAAATTTCCAGAAAATCCTCTTTTCCCGTTCACAGGCGAAGGGGTGATTGTCAAAATATGTGAATTCTTTTTTGGTTGGTAGATCAAGATGAAGTGACGTCCACGCGCAGAGACCCAGCGTGGTGAGGCAGGACCATAGGATGCCAAACGTCCCGCGCCCCGCAGGATCGGGTACGAATCCAAGCATGGTCGTGTTTGCAGTCTGCGATGCTGTCAGAAAAAGGAATGGATAAAATATGCGATCAATAGCGCACCATTGTGAAGGTCCAGCAATCAAAAACGGACGTTGGTGAACGTGAATGTGGATGACGATGACTGTCAGGTCAACGGATCTCCCTGTTTTCAAAGAATGAGAACGGTTTCCAGTGGAAAGAACAGGCGTGCATAACGAAAGTACCTTGAAGTTCAGATTGTGGATGCGGCGGCGACGGCTGGAGAGCCTATCATAGAGGGTGGTAGCAATAGATGTATAAGTACTGCCACGGCTGGCTACTGTACCCGACTCGTCCATCATTGTGTATCAAGAGACGGTCACCAGTCTAGACTCAACCATCGTGCCTGAGGATCGTTTCATCTGACTGCTGGCGCCCGCACGGCAATTGAAGGCCAGGATTTGATCATTCATTCAGTTCATGAACTTTCCGCGCTTGATGCGCCGCCGAAGCACTCAAGCACCGCGGCCGCATTGCTGCTCTGTATGAACTTCATCTCGGTCGTTATATATCTCTCAAGTCGACTACAGTACTCTATGCATGGTCTGTCCTCTACATAGTTCCGTTCAAAGTCCATTTCATGAACGCCACATGCTGACCTGTTTTGTTAGCCTGCTCCAAGTCTAACTTTTAGGGAGACCATCAGCGACGTCTGTCTCCAGAGTCACGTTCACTTTTCTCACTGGTGCCTTGGTGGATTGGCGATGGGAGGGGAGTGCCGTCGATTTCATTGCCGTATTTCTGCAGATCTTACGGAGCCGTCAAGATACATTCACAGCTGATCTTCTCCAGAATGAATTCATGACTGCATGAGCGCCCATGACATCGCCATGAGGCACGGACACGATGTACAGGCTCATATTCCACATGACTACAGGACAGCGTCACTGCTTCATAGCGTCAAAAGACATAGCCATGCAAAAGCGGCCGATCCGCGTTGCAAGATAAGAAGGTTCGTTCGTAGATATCATCACGCCTTTGCCTCCGTCTGACATCGGTATCGCGTCGAGGCTACCTTTCACCTTGCTATCTGCTGGCAGAGACCTTGCCAATCACGCGCATGTGCTAGGCGGGTTGTAGCTATTATGGCTAGCACCGAAGTGCAAGAGCAAACTGGTGGGTCGTACCAACAAGCTTTGCGTTACCTAGAGACTTCCACCGACGACTTTACGCCTTGCGCATGGTGCCCACGAACTGCCTGCGCGGACAGTCAGCTGGAACATTATGTGTATCTCTATCAATTGCTAATTCTGAGACATCTTGTATTTTCGCAGGCAACAGCGCAGTATTGCGCAAGACGAACACGGTTCCACGTGCATGGGAAAAACACAGACTCTAGTTGCAGAGCTCAGCCATGATATGACTCGTTGAACGATCCCACCTGGTCGCCGTTGCCGCATTGCTACCAGTTATAAGATAGCATGACATGCTCTCAGTAGTCCCATGTTTTCAATACGCGCTACCTGCTCAATTGCTTGTATGCCGATGGGGATCACAAATCGTACAGTATTTGTCCCCGTTGTATAGAGCAGCGTAAGGCACATTGATTCGCACCGAAAGGAAATATGAACGAAACTACAAATGAGGGAGGAAAGTTGTCCACCGGACCGTATCAAAGACACCTGCGGGTAAGCGACGAAGTCCAATGAACATCTCGACTAGGATGAAGCCACGAGAAAGAATGTACAAAATGAAAGCACAGTAATAAAAAAATTCGAACACTAAATCCTTGATCTGCATTGGAAGGGTCGATCTAGCATGGATTGCCATCAGCAATATGAGAGCAGGAAGGGTGGTCAAGATGGATGCTATACGCCATAACCATTTCTCGGCAACTGATGGAAAGACGAAGTTCCATGCCAGGCAGTGCCACCCGCCATATAACGCACAAACTGAAATGAACATGATCTGCCACCAGTTCCTGCCAAAGAGGAATAGCTCCACTTCCTCACTCGCCATGTCTCTGGCTGATGCATCAAAATTTCCATCTATATGCTCGCTCCGGCCCTCCCAAGAAAGCACTTCCAAAGGCATGAGGACATCCTTCGGTTTGTACCAGTAAAGGCTGTTAACAGTTATGGTGATGAAGACATAACCGATGGTGCTGAACTCGAGGATCGACATTGGGAGGTGTTGAATGGCGCGAGCGAGACACTGGATAGCGAGCCAGAGGGCCTGCGCACATACGAGGGTTTTCCCGAGAGCATCCGACTTGCTCTTGTCGCGGATCTCTTTGGCGCGGGAGGGTTGTGGTGGTATCGTCTTGTCTTTAATTAGCTCCACGATTTTGCGGGCGTGAACCGGCTTCCCATTGTGAATGAATCCCTGCATGACCGAAAAAAAACCATCGTCCATGGTCCACATGTCCGTTGCGGAAAGCAGCCCCGCCCTATTGATGCGTCTCATGGCATGGTACGCTCGGCACCACTCTGCCACAGCGGTCCCCAGAACGAATTCTGGGGCAAGGATCATTACGAACATCGACCAGATTTTGACGAGGAACCTATGGTCCTGAGCAGAGATGCGGATATTACGAAAGGCCAGGAACCACAATCCTGACGGTAGATTAATATGGAGCGACGTCCATGCGCAGAGACCTAGTGTGGTGATACAGGACCAGAGGATATTGATAGTCCCACGGCCCGACGGATTAGGGACGAAGCCCTGCATGTCTGGCACAGGAGCCTGTATTCTCGTCAGAAAGCGAATAATATCAGGATACGACCAGTGGCAGCGCACCATTGTGAAGAAAGTTTGGCGATCAGCGACAGATTGCCCTACCACGACGATAACGAGGATGTGAAAGGACAGCTTTCGTTAGAGTGGATGAAGTGTGAAGCCACTAGTACGATGGTAGTACCTTGAAATGAGGTGAGTGAGGAGTATCACCATCGAACAGCCAGAGAGGGACCACTTAAGTATGCACCGATTGATCCTTGAGGCCGGCAAGGAGAGGTCTCCTCGGGGGCGCTCCGCGGAGATCTCTGCACGGAATGAACAGAAGTCGTTCTGACGCCGTCCAGCACGCTTCCCAAATAACTTCAAGTTGCTGAATACTATATATATACTGTTTCGTGTGTAATCGATCAGAGAGTGTGCTTAACATGTAGGGTAGGGCGCGAAACGCATGCTGCTCCCATTTAGATGCAAAGCTCTGTCCAGAGTTGGTACGAAAGTTCCTACGATCCAGAAAGCAGCCTCTGAGATCTAATAAAACACATACCGAAAATCTTGATAGGCGGAGAGTTGTTCTGACAATTTCTGCGAAGACAGTGAGAGAAGCGTGCCTCAGTGTACGGGCATGCGCGTCACCACCGTAGCATCTGCCAGCATGTCCACGGAGAATTTTCTGAGCTCTGCGCAATCTTCACGAAGTTTGTCGGGGAAAGCGTCGAGCGTCGCAGCGAACGGTGGGCACTGAGAGGACCCCCGAATATCCCCCAAGAGGTCCGATCCCCCACCCCCGAAAACCGGGGCTTAACAGCCTCGAGGTCCGATCCCTTTCCCCGAATTTCCAGGTATCGGCCGGCCGAGGTTACATCCCTCTGAGTCCCGAAAAACGCCGGGGGGGCGTGACGTCTCATCCAAAATCCCCGAATATTTGACTTAGCTTGCAGGCACACTGATATGATTTAAGGATTAGCCTTGGAGGCCGAGGCCCTCTATTGATGTCCCTTGTGCAACGTATCACCTTAAAAGGTCATAGTTACAGTACTTTTAACTCCATGAGCAATATCGCTCCCAGTCCCAGTTGTACCAGGGCGCTGTGCCGTCTCCAAGCAGATATGCAATTAATTAGACTCGAATAGATCTGATTTGTTCTATATCCTGTTGCCGTCTGTCACTGTCTTACCTATGGATGACATCGACGCTACCCTCGAGAGCATCCAGCCACCGGATACACTTCTTGCTCAACTTAAACCGGATCCATGCATCAGCGTCTCTGAATTCCTCACTTGTTATCGACCAGACCAGCCAGGAAGTCGGAAATGGAACTTACCAACGCAGGAATGGTACTCGAAAATCCCACCTACGAAGCATCCAACATCTGTCCATGATCTCATCCTTCCATCCGCGCAGTTGTGTATAAATCTGGATAGCGACCTCCGAAAGGCCATTCTCGCTGGGGATCAATCGGTGCAGCATCCAACGGAGAATGGCGTGTACTTACCATTATGGATCGTGCGAGCTTGGAAATGGGCGAATCTTCTTGTTCAGAAGCAGACCTTCTGGAGCATGCAGCTGAAGTGGGTAGAAAGGATGGCAGAGGAGGAGGAGTGGGCTGCAGAGTTAATGGAGTACGTGAGGAGCGCGATACTGAAATCCCCATGGCATTCAGGACTCGCGCCTATCGAGCGCGGTGCCATCAGTACGACGACCTTAGCGTGGAACTTGCTATCTACGAAGTGGCTCAACGATGAATCTGTGGACAGTCTATTGGAGGTCATACGTACCGAGAGCAGTACGGAACCAGACACGGGAGTCGCAATTGCAGGGACTGCATTGGCAGACGACATCATCAAGGTCGTCCCTTCTCACTGGGCCTATGCATCATGGGGACAGAAGCTCGCCTCAGGCGAAGTCAAAAAGCTTCTGATGCCATTCAATGTCGACAACATCCACTGGATAGCAGCTGAGGTTGACGCAACTCACGGCATTGTCAATATCGGTGACTCCGCTCCTCGTGTCACCGAGCGCTACCTGCCTAATATCACCAAGCGGATGCTCGAGTGGCTAGAGATGTTTATGCCTGGTCAGCCATGGAAGATCAATACAAACGGATTACCTACGCGTCTTCAACTTGACTCACGCTCGTGCGGAATCGCGACCATTAATGCGATTCATCGACGAATTTTGCCGTCGATGAAGCCTTGGAACCCGCGCAAGCCAGCGGGCATGCGCGGCTTCTACTATGCGCGCTGCATCGACGTAGGAATGGCTGTAAGTCTTGCATTCATTTGCCAAATTACATTGTGCTCACCAAAATTCTAGTCCGCTGATCCAGCGGTCCCAGGCGACGACACGTTCACCTTGCATTTGCACAGCTTGCTGGATGCTCTATCAGACGAAGCCCAGGCAGTTGAAGCTGAGCGACGAGACAGAGCATATGAGACAGATTCTGATGTGGATCCTGATGGGACGACTGCGTCAGAGGAATGCCGAAGGAGCCTGAGTATGGTGTGGGAGAGACAGAGCTCGAGCGTCAGAGATGAACGCGTACCAATGCCAGATCCTGGTATAAAGAGCGTGAAAAAGGGGCGATTGGGATCTACGGGTAGCGGTACAAGCAGTCAGAAGAAACCCACGAATGCAGGATGCAGCAAAGCGAACGAGGCACTCACTGAGAGGAAAGAGCTTAGAGTAAAAGAGTCAACGATGACAAACGTGAGTACTTACTTGTCCCGTTTTGGTCGTGGCTGCGGTGCCACTAATGTAACAAGTGCACTTTTCTCACGACTTTCACACCTGAGCTGAACAGAATCCACGTTACCCAGAGGGGTAGGGATGGATTGCACAATACAGGTATGGATGTCGTGGATGAAAAGTTAAAACTACAGTGCCGGCACAGCCGGCGCTGTGGATCCATCGAGTACAAACAATTGCAAACAATCCCTCTGACGCGTGATATCAATGCCTCCGGCCCGGGCTCCTTCCGCTACGCCTAAGTCACTCGCTGACGCGCGCCCAATTGCGCACGTCGTAAGGCGTCGCCTTGCGCCGCCTTACACCCTCCCCCACTGGACTGAACCCACAGTCCACAATATGCCCCCTATTCGTCGCCGTAGTCGATGAAGTCGTCGTCCAGTGGCCCCTCGAGATTGGGTTCAGTGACGGGGGTATCTCTCGGTCCTCGAGGACCAGTTGATTCCTCGCCACTGATTGCAGGGATCTCGTCATTGTTTGACGAGGGGGGCGCTGGAGACGGTACGGAGTGCTCGTCGCGTAGTGGTGAGAGTGCGGCGAGGGGCGACATTAGCGCGTGATGGGGCGTGCTCGCGGTGGAGTCACGTCTTGGGCGAATTGGGGGTGTAGTAGCCCGAATGGTGGTGGACGATGACACCGCGGGCGTCGTAGTGGAGGTAGTGGCGGGCGCATGGTCGGCGCGCGTGTCCATGACATCGTCACCCACGTCGCGTTGCGACGGCGTGGGGAGTGGCCGCGCGAAGACGGTCCGGGCGGTGGGCTCCGCATCCCAGTCGTTGTTGTCGTCGCGGGCGCGCTTGGATGCAATGTTCCGGCGGATGTGACATATGTCCTCTAGGATGGGTATCATCCAGGGGGCAATGCCGTTGCGCCGGAGGTGCGCGACGATTTGCGGCATGGAAAACTGTTCCATGTCGCCTCCGTATGGGATGGCTACTGGCGGCGTGGTGGTGGCGGGTTGCGTGCTGCTATCCGACAGACGGCGGAACCAGCCCGGAATGGAGAATAGCTCCGTTACTCGGTCGTTCCACCGTCGCCGCCAGACATTGCTCGACTCGTGAGCCGCCGTAGGGCCGCTGTTCGTGACGAACAGCCAGGACTCGACGTTCCTGACGGTGAAGAATCCGTGGGTTCCCTCGACCCCCGTCGGCGCGAATCCTGGGTTTGCTTGCCAGTGCGCTGTCGTCTCCTCCAGTGACCGGTCGTTGTGTGTTACCACCAGGTCACGGTTGTGCGGAGTTGCGGTCGGTGGCACTATGGCGGTCCCTCCCCCCCGAGCACCAGGCCCCTCAGTCCATGATGGGGGCTGAGATGAGCCGGGCGCAGTGGGTGCGTCCGTCATGGTGACATCGGCGGAGGGAGATGCCCGCGCGCGGGTGCGGCGGGGTTCGCTGATGCTGCCCGCCGCCTTGCGCTTCGCGGGAGGGGGTGCGCCCATCGGTGTCATGACGGGGGGCGGAAGACCCTCCCGTTCGGCACGGCGAATGTTGCCCTCGTGTGCCCATACGCGGATGATATGGCGTTGCACGAGGGTGCGGGCGGCGGTGGGGACGGCGTTCGCCTCGGTCACGAGGTGACGCATGCGGGCGAGCGCCGACCGGTTGCGGCGGGAGGCAGCAACGAGGGCGAGAACTTCCGCCTCGTTGTGCACCTCACGGCGCGAGTAGTCGCGACGGTCCTCCGGCGACGAGTGAGTGCGGCCAGAGGATGCGGCGATGGCGCTGCCGGAGTGCAGCACTGACTGGAACGATGAGCCGTACGTGCCGACGAATTGCGAGCTGGTGGGCGGCGGCGGCGCGGAGGACCCGGCCGGGGCGTTGCCCCAGGCGGGGGGCGCGGGCGTCCAGGTGGACGCGCTGGTGTCGGCGGGGCTGGCGCCCCAGACACGCGCGTGAGATTCCGCGGCGACGCGTTCGAACTCAGCCGCGGACCGCTCCTGGTCGTACTTGCGGATTTTGTCCACCTGGGACTTGTCCCAGGCGCGGGCGTCCCGTCGGGTCTGCTTAACCTCGTCGTCGTCGGCCCACGCGAGGTTGTCGTCCTCGAGCGGGTCCTCATCGAGCCCGGCCTCGAATGCGCGCATATCCTCGCCAGTCATGCGATGGTTGCAGCTGGTCGAGGCGGGCGCGGACTGGGTAGGTGGACGGCGAGGGGGGGCGGACGTCGACTGACCGGCGGCAGCCTCACGGCTGCGAGGGCGCCGGGATGACGACGCTCCGCGGTGGGAGTGCCCGGACCCGCGACGTGGAGAGCGCGAACGGGACAGGGGGCGTGGCGGCGTGCACCCACGGCGCGGGGTAG
The DNA here is from genome assembly GCA_006506795.2 of Hericium erinaceus. Lineage (NCBI taxonomy): Eukaryota > Fungi > Basidiomycota > Agaricomycetes > Russulales > Hericiaceae > Hericium > Hericium erinaceus. Next base: position 3,347,413 of record CM021162.1, read on the forward strand.
TGTCGGGGCGGGGAGAAGGATCGTGCGTCGAACGGTCGTGAGGCCGTACTGACGCAGCGATCTGTGCGGCGGCCTGGGGACGATTGTGTACGACGAGGTGATTGCGCAGCTCCCGCTGTGCGTGTTCCTCGGCGGCACGGGCGCGATCACGTTCGAGACGGTAGGCCTCGACGTCAGCCTCGGCGCGGGCAACGCGTAGACGGAGAGACTCGTTCTCCTCGTCATGATGATGGATGCGACTCCACGTCTGGCGCTTGCCGTTGTCGACGAGCTGCCGCTCGAATGCGGCACGCGCGCGCGCGGCAGCTGCAAACGACGGGTCGTCGTCGACGAGGTGCGCGCGGTATGCGCGACACACCTCGCATACCTCATCCTCGTGGACCACGGCATGGATGGATGGGTCGTACGCCCAGCCATCGTAGCGGGGCAGAGGAGGAAGAGGGGTGGTGGCGGCGCCGGAGGCGTCGCCGCGTGGGCTCTGAGGTGCGGTGACCTCAGAGTCGACGTTCATGGCCGTGGAGCTCTCAGGGAGCTCCTGCTGAGTCGTCGAAGACGACTCGGCGCCGACGGCGGGCAGCGGAGGGGACTGCGCGGGCGTGTTGAGGGTGCGGGTGTTGCTGGGGTTAGACATGGTGGTGGTCTGAGAGAAAAGAGGGAGGCGACTCGGAGTCGCCGCCTACCTCGATGGCTCAGGCACCATCGCGCGCCCACAATTTTACAAAAGCGGAAGAAAGCTTAAACGGGTTATGTAAGCAACCCTACAATAGCGCGCAGTGGCGGTACGCGTTCTCGGCTAACGCCGAGACGCGCGTCGTTTCGGGACTTGCCGAGCGCAAGCTGCTGGAGCAGGCGCTCGTTGTGGTTGCGACTTCACCGTGTGGTCGCGGCGTGCGAGGGACTGCCAGTTGGCAGTCCCCTGGAGCTCTAGATATCGATCTAGGGCTTCGAGCTCCTGGCAGACTGCAAGAGTCTCCCAGGTGTGATCGCCCAGTGACCAGCGGACGTGGAATTGGAGTTCGTCGCCCACCCATTGGTGGCCGACGATCTCGTCCACGTACCATTCCTCGTCGGCGGGCTGCCCGAAGTCGTAGAATAACTTCGTCTCCCGACGCGGGAATAGCGCGTCGTCGTTAGGTTCGTGGCGGCGTAGTAGTGCGGCGTGGAATACGGGGTGTATTCTGCGCCGTCGAAGTTCGTCCGGCAATTCCAGCTTATAGGTGGAGGTGGCGGGATGACTCTCCAGTACGGAGAATGGACCGATGTACTTTGGGAGGAGCTTCGATGCGCGGCCTTTGGGCATATTCAAGTTCTTCGTGGAGAGGTATACAAGGTCGCCGACCTTGTGTGCGATCTCGGGTGTCCGATGGGAATTGGCGTAGTACGCCTGATTCACGCGGCTCTCGATGATGGCGTCGTGAGCGATGGACAGGTTGGTGCGCGCATGTTGTGCGAAATCCTGGACACCCTTGTATAGCGACGTGGCGATAGGCTGGCGGCCCATCGTCGGCATGTAGCCGTAGTTGAGTTCGAACGGGGCGAAACCCGAGCTCGAGCTCACGTTGGAGTTCAACGCGAACTCAACCATGGGTATCCGATCCACCCAGTCCTCTTGGCTGGGTGTAACGGAATTCCGCAAGACTTGTGCGATAGAGCGAATGACGCGTTCAGACGCGCCATCCGTCTGTGGGTGAAATGACGTGGACATGAGGAGTTTCGTACCCGAGAGACGATGGAGTTCACGCCAGAACGTCGACGTGAACTTCGCATCGCGGTCGGATACGATAGATTCAGGTACCCCATGAAGTCGGACTATCTCTTCGTAGTACAACTGTGCCAATTCAGACGCCTTGGTCTGCGTCGTAATTGGGAGTAGGTGTACCATGGACGTGAGCCGACAGATGACTACCCAAAGGTAGTCTTTGCCGCGTGCTTCGGGAAAAGGACCAACAAAGTCCATCCCGATCGATGCCCAAGGATGGGTCGGGATGGGCATGTTATGGAGAAGGCCTGCGGGCGGCTGGTTGCTGGTCTTTGTCATTTGACAAGACCCGCAGCTCGCGCAGAACTTCTCCAATTCGCGTCCGATTTTGGGCCACCAGTACCAACGGCGCACGTATTCCGATGTCTTCTGACTCCCGAAATGGCCGATGGTCGTATGAGCGGTGTCCAGGATGATCTCGCGAATGCTGCGTCCTTTGAGTTTAACTTGGGGGACACATAGCACTTCCGCGCCGGCGCGCGTCGTCGACCAAAGGAGGCCGTCGCGCAATCGGAACGTGGGGAATGTGTCAATACTAGACAGCACCTTGCTGAAGAAGGGGTCATCAATGTAGCCCTCCTTCAATAAGCGGGTCCAGTCCGCGCCACCCTCTACGCGTTCGCGCAGAGGCGGACCATCGGTCATTGTGCTGAGGACGCTCGGGTCGGCATGCGGTGCACGCGGTCCCGGCTCCGGCGGGGCAGTCGGTGCGCGCTGTTGAGCAAGCGTCGCTGCCTCAATGTCGCATTCCGCCGTACGTTCTTGTATCTTCCGTGGGCGGAGCTCCATGGCTCGTATTTCCTCAATGCGGGTGGGTGAGAGATCTTCGCCTTCGGGGTCAAGGAGAACGTCGATGTTGACGTACTCGGTGCCCGGAAGCTCTTCCGTGACCGACTCGTAGTATCGCGAGAAGCAGTCGGCCACCTTGTTAAGTCGACCTTCGACGTACTGCAGCTTGTAGTCGTACTTGGATAGGAATTCTATCCACCGCGTCTGGCGAGGGGATAGATTCTTCTGAGTATCGAGGAACTCTAAAGCCTTGTGGTCGGTGACCACAGTGATTTTTCGCCCAATGAGTTTATCGGACCATTTGGAAAGAGCTTCCAATATGGCGATAGTCTCCTGTTCGAACGTTCGGTAGTTCCGCTGCACGTTCGAGAACTTCTTGGACATGAACCCGGCCGGTCGGCAGGATTCCCAAGTCGGTCCCTGACCGTACATGGCTCCGACACCATAAGTCGATGCGTCACAGATGATCCAGATTGTCTCTGGATTCCTGGGATCGATCGGCTTGAGGATCGGCATTTTGCATGCCATGGCTTTGATCAGGTCGAAGCACTGTTGATGGGTCGCGCGCCAGTCGAATATTCGGCCATTCCTCACCATCCCGGATAGTGGTGAGGTGTATAATGATAGGTCGGGCATGAATTGTGCTAGATACTGAACCAACCCCAAGAACCGCTGTACTTCATTGAAGTTGCGGGGGGTGGGCCAGTTATGGATCTTTGCCATCTTGTCGCGATCAGCGTGTAGTCCGCGATCGTCGATAATGTGGCCCAGACAGTCCATCTTTGCAGAATATATGTCACACTTCTCCTGGCTCAGAAACATGTGATTGTTTCTGAGTCGGTCGATGACCATTCTGAGATGTTTTTCATGCTCTTCGACGGTGTCGGAGAATATGAAAATGTCATCAAGGTAGACGTGTACAAATATGCCAATGAAGTCGCTGAATATGGCTGTCATGAGCCTTTGGAATGTAGCAGGGGCATTGCAGTCCCCTTGCTGCATAACATGGCTCAAGAATGTGCCGTATACCGTTGCGAAGGCGGTCTTCCATATGTCTTCAGGTTCGATGCGTATCTGTTCGTATGCATCGCTCATGTCGATTTTCGACCTGTACTTCGCACGGGCGACGTCCATTCTGATCTGATCTTGATCAGGGAATGGGGTTACGTCCTTCCGCGTGTTGTCATTGCGTTTTCGAGCGTCTACGACGGTACGCAGTTTACCCGACTTCTTTGGTATACAAAGGAGTGGGGCGGCTTGGGGGACTGTCTTGGACTCCCACCAGCCTGCGTCCGAGTATCGCTGTATCTTCCTCATGAGCTCCGGCTTTAAAGCCTCGGGGCACTTGGGAAGATGATAGCGATTCTCCTTGGCGTCGTCGAGCAGTGGAATGCAGTGATTTACTTCGCGGAATGGGGGCAGTTCTGGCGGTACGGGACACATTATGTCCTTCGCATACGCATACCAGGCGTCCCTAAGTCTCGGAACATCGCTGGGTTCTAGTGTGGGACGTTGGTCGGGAAGTACACTTTCCAGTGACTTCTCGATCTTGTGCCGTATTGTTTTTCTCTCGTTTTTATTCATATATCTCATCGGTTCCGGGACCGATGAGTGGGTCGTGGGGTAACTTAGTGTGCCCACAGACGGCATCCGTCCGTCCCGAGGCAAGTGCGGTTTGCCTTGCCTCATCGAGGTTGCGGGTTCAACTTGCGTCGATCCCGCATCCTCGATTCATTCGGACTGGGCGGATTCACCCAGTTGTGCTGAACGCATAGCTGGGTAGGAGGCGGCACGTCGTTGTTTAGTGCGGTGCCGTGTCTCCTTCTCCTCTTCGGTGGTCATTGCCTGGATGACCTTGTCTCCTATTTGAATGGTACGGGTCCCGAAGTCTAATACTACGGTGTGATCCGTTAGGAATGGGGTTCCTAGGATCAAGTCGTAGTGGTCGATATTAGCAATATCGATGTAGCAGTCCATTGACTGCTCAGCGATACTGAGGCGCGCGTTCGTTCCGTACGAAATGCGGGATTTGCTTCCTACACACCCCAGTTGTAGGGTCATGGGTTCGTGCAATTCGAACACGTCAGCCTTTGCGAGGTGTGCACTCTCGGGACTCATGCCATTGGTGGTACTTCCCGAGTCGAACAGCGTGAACAGTTGTTTCCCGTTCATGATAACCTCGGCTGCGAGGGTCTGGTTTTTTCGCCGGTCCCTCTTGGGTTGCTCCGAACTGGAGGCGTGTCGTATGTTCGCGTCATACAACCAGCGCGGGCGGGGTTCCTCCCCTTTTTTGGTTGAGTCCATGGCGCAGCAGCGCATGATTGCCGGATCGGCTTGGGATAGACTCATCCCAAGGCGCTGTCGAGCACGTTCAATGGAGAAATAGTCGTCCTCGACCTCTTCCATGGAGGGACGAGGACTACCCTTCGTGGTGTCACTGCGGGTGTGCATGGTGACATCCGCAGTTTGCGTCGTGACAGAGCGCAGTGGGCCCATGTGGGTCACTGTATCGTCTCGTCTCAGCGAACTGCGTGGCAGGCTGTCGATGGCTTCGATGGCCTCCCGCAGGCCAGCGTTGACGGTGGCCTCGCTCGAGGAACCGGGATGCGGGCGGATGGTGCGGGCGACGATAGCACTGGCAGTTGCCAGAGCTTCATTGTAACCCTGGGCGTACCGTTGCCTGCCCGTGTCCGTCTGGTGGAACTCGGCGAGTTCATAGCCCTGATGGTCGACGTTGCGGGCTGTCTCGCAGTGTTGCACATACTGCAGGCATGTTCCGCAACCCTGGGCGTGGATAATCCCGTAAATGGGGTCCCACATCCAGTCATTGGAGTGCGACGGCATTCTGCCCGTCATCCGCATTGCGCGCTGCCGATCATAGACATATTGTTGGCGCATGTCTATGATGCAGCCACGCCAATCGCGGTGGGCAGCGTCGGCGAACGTGGTATGGGGTGTACCGTCGTCGTCGCGGTCGTCTATGAATTCGTCCTCCGTGAATGGCATTTCTCGTCCACTCAACGGGGTGTCTTCTGGGTGTAGAGTTGATTCGGGGAATATACTATGGCCCGCAGCATAGCGTTGAGTGAACGTATATGCCGAGGCACTAGTACCCATTCTCAGGATGGGGTCTACACCTGGATGCGTCGTCCAGTGTGTAGAGTTGCCGTCGGGGAATTCGTCATCGGAGGAGTCGTCTAGCTCCTCCAATCGCGGCATGTCATCGGTCTCAGATGCGGGGTCGAGTTCGTCGACGATCCGCATGGCACAGAACCGCATGCTAGCGACTTGCATGTGGTCGTCGCTATCGTCATCCGTCGTTTGTTCACGCTCATAGTCCTCGGCGTCTTCTGCACCCGAGGAGTCATAAGCGTGATTCAGCGGGATCGAGTCATCAGAGAACTCCTCGTTCTCTGGTGCGCTATGTTCCGCGCCATTCTCGACCGGATCTTCGCGCTCCGGCGAATCTCTATCGGAACGGTCATCGAGAATTCGGGCAGCGAATACACGCTGCCGGTCTCGGGTGCTGCTACGGTTCTGGCCGAACTTCGGGCATTTTGGGTCGTTGGCGAAGTGGTTCACCGATCCGCAGCTGAAGCAACGCGGTGGTTCCTTGTCATTGGGACGAGGACCAGCGTTGTAGGTGCGGGTGGCCCCTTCCGTGGGCCTTGATGACGTGGTCGGCCATGTGGTAGCACGGGCGGGCGTCGTCGTCGACGTACTGGGCCGACTGTTGGGCTGCGTTATCGGGCGGGCATCGACTGGCCTACGCGACTCTGACGGGGTGAAGCGCACCCTGTTCCGGTCGCGGGGCGTTGGCTCTGTCCGTCGTACACTGGATTGACCAGTGATCGCGGGCTGGTGGTTCATTCCAGTCCGATTGGTGGCGGCGTCGCGGTGAGCACGCACGAGCTTCTGTGCTTCTTCGACGCGAAGCGCCGCGTCTAATAGTTCCTGGACCATACCATGTTCGGCGGAGACCTCTCGGTTGGTGAAGATCGCGGTGACGATCTCCTCCGGGAGGCTTCCAAGGAACTGTTTTTTGAATGTATAGTTGCTGGGAGCCTCGACTAGTCTCGAGGCTCTGAGCTTCATCTCGTTGAAGAATGCAGCGACTCCGCGCTTGCGGGAGTATCTGCATTGGACCCAACGTTCATACGCTTGTATGGCGGTGGCCTTATGTATGAAGCGTGTGTGGAGTGCGATGACCGCCTCTTCGAAGGTCCAAGTGATCTTTGAACGGTATGGATCCTCCACTTCCGCGGCGTACCATACAGCTGCTTCACCGGTCAGTATGGTACCCAGGTAGTTCAATCGGGATACATCGTTGGTGGTTCCCGTCATATAGTTCATTCGCATCCAACGGAGTAGTGCTGCGAGCCACAAGTCGAACGCTTCGAGATCGTCTTGCCCTCCATACTTCTCCGGGATAGGGAGTTTCACATGCTTGGCATGGGTGGGGATCACCGTGGGGGGCTCATCTCCCACCCTGTCTCGTATCATTTCAATGATACGAGTCAGGACGCCTTGCTGCGTATATGTGAGCGCGTTGGGTACCCCCTGGATCACCGCTTGCGCTCCATTGGGTGTTCCCAGCGCGCCGATCGCATACCCGCCCGTGGTCGGTACTGTCGTTCTATACGACTGGTTGACTACGGACTGGTGTCGGCTCGGGGGGACGTTGCCCGGCCCAGTCGGTTGAACCCGAGGTGTACTTGCAGGGGGTTGTGACTGTCGAGCCATGGACCCCCCGTGGGTGCTGGTGATACCCGCTATCGCTGATGCAACTAGTGGGTGCATCGGCGGTGCAGAACTGCCATGACGTGACGTCAGTGGTGCCGCACTGGCCTGCCGCACGGTTCGTGGGTTAATCGCCTCGTATTCGTGGGCAATATTGGTGGTGGGCGTTCCCGCATGACGGTCACCGTTTTCATGGTGCGCCGACATACTGTAGCTGCTATCCGACTGGGGTGTAATTCCAGTCGTGCCTTTGGGGGCCTTATACCCTACTGGGAGTCGTTTCTCTTGGAAGGCTCGTTCCACCTCGTCTTGGTGGCAAACGAGTCGACGAACGGCTTCCAGTCGGAGTTCGTATCGGCTGTCGGTCTCATCAGCGCGCTGGGGGCCATCTAGCGTCTCGACCGCGGCGCTGATATTGGCATCAGCCTTCATCACGTTCACGGTGTTCTCGAATTCTGCGTGAGCATCGCGGGGAGGGGTGGCCGTCGTCTCGACTGCCCTTCCTTTCCCCTTTTTTCGGCTACGGGATCGCGCACGTTCGGACGATTCCGATCGGGATCGCCGACTGTGCGCCATCTTTGCGATGAGGTCCCGCAGCGTAGTTTTTTCTTCACTGAATCGCTTGAATGCACTCATTGCCGAGTCTTCAATGTCTTCCAGGCGTTCGAGACCTTTATGGATCTCGTCCGCGATCATAGCATTGTATTCGAGCTCGCTGTCTTCAGGTTCAGGCGTGCAGCGCGAATATTCTAACTCATCTCCCTCATCATCCGGGTGATAGTCGTTACCTCCCCGATCGCGTAGTTCTGCGGTCGGGGTAGATTGCGCGACATCTTTCGGGAGTACGAAAGTTTCGTCGACTTCAACCTCGTGCTCCGATGTGGAGTACGAGTTTTGTTGATTTTCGTGACCCGGCGGTGCCGGATCGAGGAACCCCGGCATGTCCTGGGTGCTTCCTGCAGGCGGAGACTCGTCGGCAGTGGTTTTATCCACTCCCGCGCGAGACTGCGATCTGGTGGTGGGTTTGGATGCCATCCGGTTGGATTGCGTCAGTTCTTGAGTAATTTGAAGCGGTGGTGTTCAAAAAAGTGTAACAAGTGCACTTTTCTCACGACTTTCACACCTGAGCTGAACAGAATCCACGTTACCCAGAGGGGTAGGGATGGATTGCACAATACAGGTATGGATGTCGTGGATGAAAAGTTAAAACTACAGTGCCGGCACAGCCGGCGCTGTGGATCCATTGAGTACAAACAATTGCAAACAATCCCTCTGACGCGTGATATCAATGCCTCCGGCCCGGGCTCCTTCCGCTACGCCTAAGTCACTCGCTGACGCGCGCCCAATTGCGCACGTCGTAAGGCGTCGCCTTGCGCCGCCTTACAACTAACTTAGTACTTACCTAGAACGCCGCTCTGCCACCTTGGTTCAACGACAAAAACTTCCTCAGATTTAAGACCAAGGTTCTCAAGGCAGATCCCAAGGCCGAATTCAGCAGTCAAGATCAACGACTCGTTCGTTGTGGTCATTGCGGCAAGTGGACTGAAGCACACTACAATAATAGCATGGATCGATTCACTGAGCATCGGCGGTCGAAGAAGTGCCAGGCCACAAAAAATGAGCAGCCCTCTCTTGCTCTTTTCTTCTCAAAGTCTTCTACTGAAAAATCGAAACCAGCATCTGAGAAAAGGACCAGTGATATATGACACTATGTAGCTTATATAGCTCTGATAGGGCCATAGGAGTCCTCTTTTCTACATAGCTCCTCCATAGTAGTAAGGTAATCTATATAGAGCTATCATAGCTCTCATAGCTATCATAGCATAAGGCAGTAGCTATCATAGCTATCATAGCTGCTATAGTATATGGTGACTATCACAGCTATATCAGCTATACAGCATATCTCTATTATTATATCATGCCTAGCTAGTAAGACTACTATCCACTCTATATCACCTCTGCCTTATATACTACTTATGAATGCTAAAAGCTTATTCACATATAAAAATATATCATTAATTTCATTATTTCATCATATTTCAATAATGAAAATATCGAAAATCAAAAAGCATTTCATTTTATATTTTTACTTGTAATACATTTAATACAAAGCTACAAAGATTACTACATATCTATGATATACTATAGAGATCAACACTCAAGATAAAAGATATTTCTCAGAAGAGATAAGAAGATAAGATAAGATACATGTTAGATAAGATAACAAAGATAAGATAAGATATATCAAGATAAGATAAGATAAAGCTTACTTCAAAGATAAGAAAAAGCGAAAATAATCTACAATGCAAGTCAACAAATTAGTACACAAGATAAACATATAAACAGGAATAAGACTTACCTCTAAGAACATAAAAGCAAAAGTATAGAAGTCTACAAAGGACATTATAATAAGTGAACAATGAAACAATATAACGACAACATAATGACTTACCGAACATCACAAAGTTGAAGCAAGAAAAGAGAGAGCGACGAGACAAGAGAGAGCGACGAGACAAGAGAGAGCGACGAGACAAGAGAGAGCGACGAGACAAGAGAGAGCGACGAGACAAGAGAGAGCGACGAGACAAAAGAGAGCGACAAAAGACGGGAGATGGTAGTGGTAGAAAGGAGAGAGGGGAAGCGCGTCGCGCATGTCTTATATAGACAAGGCCAGCGGAGCATCAAATGTAGCTTGCCGAGACCGGGCCGGGCATTGCCGGGCATCGTGCCAGAGGCTGGCCGTTAGATTCCACTCAGTGGATTGCAATACTTCCGAGCGTATTGTACAGTAGATACATAGCTACCTCTTTCATTGTATTTATACCGACTCTTTGTATATTCTACCTTTTTTACAGAATTAATAAGATTTGATTTGATTTGTTAGAGTCGGAACTGTCGAGCGCGCGAGTCGAATGCTGTGGCTAAGCAGAAGTCGCGCGACTTGTGCCTACACTCCTTCGTCTTCTCTTCGTCTCGAGCTACCTCTCCACTCTCCTCTCCTCTCTCCTCACGGCATGCTTCAAGGGTCGGGAGGGCTATTATATGGGCTAGTGAGGGTTAACAGGTAAGTAAAAGGATTCTTTCATTGTCTTCTCGTACTAACAAAGCGAGTATCGTTCGTGTAACGAGCGATACTCGCGCTTGCTTTCTCGCAACTCCGCGCACCGCGCCCCTATCGCCTTCGACACCCCGCGCCGATATCCGCGAGCCCGCCGACGTCCACGAGCCCGCTGTGGCCCCATCCCTCCGACAACGCCGTCCGCGTCCGCGTCGTCGTGTCCCGTCGCCATGGAAACGAGGCGCGACCATACCGCTCGCCCGGCCTCCCGCGCCCTCTGCACGGATCCACCTACGACCTCGCACGCCCTCAACAGGCCCTGCGCGCCCACTATCTCACCAGAGCCGTGCAGCAGCACTCCCGCCTCGTCAGCAACGTGCTGGCGGCCACGACACCTGGCTGTGCCCGCCAGCGCGTCCACGCCCTCACCACTTACGTCCACACCCTCGCCACACACATCCATGCCTTCACCACCCACGTCCACGCGAGTACGCCATGGCCACGCACAAGCGCAAGCCGGCATGAGGTCCCGGCTGCACGTGCACGCCCCGGACGGCCTCTGCAGCGTGTGCATGCACTCCCGCACGCCAGTGCGCAACTATGCTCGGTCCCGCTATCGCGCGCACGGCGCACGCGATGACCGAGCTCCCCGACTGCACCCGCCCGCCCTCCCTACTGCGCCCGCCCGCCCACCCACGCGAACATGCGCGCGGCCGCGCGAGACCCCGACTGCGCACGCACCCTCATGTGCCCGGACAGTGCGTGAACCACGTCTGCGCCAGTTCTCGCACATGAGCGTGCGTAGTCGCGCGGCCTCGCGAGCTTGCGCACGGCCACGCACGGCCAAACGGTGGTGGGCAAGTCCCGCACGGCGTACGCAAGGGCACGCCAGCGCTCGTCAACCCTCGCACGCCCGACAACGTGTGCCTACCCACACGTCCCGACATGACCCCCGCGCCTGTGTGGCGACCACCGCATGCCTCGGCTGTGCCGTTGCCACGTCGTTGCTGTGCGGGATGCGAGGTCTGCTCAGGGCCTGTACTTACTGAGTAGTTTAGTGTTAGATCTCGTAGCCTTGTCCTTGCCTGTAGTGGTCTACAATTTATTATAAGAAAATTTTGACCTAATGTCTTGATTGCCTAGGTGCCTTACCATAAGGACTGTAGTAGCCATAGTATCCATAGTCTCCCTTAGTAAATATCATAGCCCTATGTACATGACAGTCCTGGCTATGAAGGCTATGGCACACTATGTATTTAACACTTCATGCTATAGAGGCTATCATAGGCCCCATAGCTCCACATAGCTGAGTAGTCCAAGTTCATAGCTCTCATAGCTCTCTGATAGGGCCCATAATAGGACTTGCTGCTATATAAAAAACAGATTTCTCAGATGAGAGCCTCTACTCCCCTGCCCAGGACTCGGATACACGACAGATCCCCGCATCGCTAGCTACCTTGCTCGCACAGCTGCTCCTTGCGGCGGGGCACCTCATCGATCCAAGCTCAAGGTCCAAGTCCTTCGCGAGGCGATGTGCAGACCCCATCGCATAGGAAGCTCACGACGCCATGGTGTCTTGAAGCCTGAAGTCCTTCAGAAGCGCGTCTTGGCCACGGAGCGTGCACAAGCAAAGTGGATCAATGACCACTTCATTGGCGCGGTCTTCTCAGCAAAGTGCCTGCGCCATGCAGCCCCTTCTCTCGATTCAGGCCTCATTATTCCCTGTGCTGAATGTACTTCTGTATCGTGTCTCAAGATTTTCAAAAATGCCCTTCGCCGTCCTATGCCGTCTAGGAAGAATGCCAAATTCACTCCGAAGTCTTACCGGAATGAGCTCCTCGGAAAGGCATTTCAGCGTCACACCGACGTGCAGGAGCTCATGGAGATGGTAGAAGCATCCCTTCAAATTCCAACTTCGTGACTCTTACCATGTCTTTTTATCTAGGATGAAGGACAATCACGCTGGCTTGTCTTCGCAAAGCGTGGTGCTAGTGGTCGGTATCAAAACCAAGCTGCATTTCTTGGGATGATGGAGGCGATCATGAAGATCGAAGACCGCCACTTCCGGGGCAAGGGGTTGATGAACATGAAGTACGATGCGGAGTTCGACAGCATCTGCACAAACATCGCTCTGATCTCGCCTCAAGCCTATCGCATACTCCAGGCAGAATATGGCGGGAGAACCTTGCGAAGTATACAGTAAGTAGCCAATCACCTGTGCAGTTGGTGAGATAGAAAGTGATACTTGTAACAGGATTCTACAGCAAAAGCATGGCCGCTTTCAGCCTGGTATCGTTGCGCAAAACATTGATGCCGTGCTGCAATGGGCAAAAGACCTCAATTACCATGGGCCCTTACTTCTTGCAGTTGATGATATGAAGATCACTATTGGGCTGCGCTCGTACCGCGATGGAGTCCAATGGAAGGTCGGCGGAATACACGGAGCTGTGGTACCATTTACTAGCTATCCTAACCTGATCAAGCTCAGAGAAACCAAACACGAGGACCTTGCAGATAAGGTAAGTCTCGTGTATTCATGAATTGCATAGCAAGCTCTGATCCAAATTTATGCAGACTCGATTGTGGCTTGTAGGCATTCCTCTTCCTGGAATTCCGCCGAAGATCGTCGCCACATTGCCTATTCACAGCAAAGTTTCCAAATCGGAGCTTCGTGAATGGCACACGCAGGTCGAGGGACTAATGCAAGAGCGCAACTTGCACTATATCTCCTACAATGTCGATGGAGTTAGCATCGAGCGCGGTCTCACCCATGACATTCAGGGGGAAGCCAAGGCCATAGGCAATATCCATGAGTGGTCGTACGATAATCCCGTCCCTGGTTCTCCTCGTCTCATTTTAACTGCACCTCTACTCGCAAATGGGAAGCCATGTGTCATGTCCACAGACGGGAAACATGCAAAGAAGAATGCACGCGATAGCGTGACGTCTGAAGCTCGTGTCATCATTGCTGGCCGTTACCTGGTGAATTATGCTCAGCTCGCGCAGATTGCGGAGGGAGACAATAGCCCACTATGCCGGACTGACATCATTGGGGTGGACAAGCAAGATGATCGCGCTGCTGCGCGGTTGTTCTCAGCGGCCGTTGTTGAATATGTATCACGCACGCAGGCTCATGAACTTGGGCTTGCTATCTACCTCTTCATCATCGGAGAGATAGTTGATGCTCAACAAAGTCGGATGCTGAAGCATGAGACGAGAATCAAGATGCTCTGGCGAGGCCGTTTTTTCCTCGATAGATGGAGGAACTATATTCTACAGCACCCCTACTACTCCGTCAACACCCATTTCATTACTCGCGAGCTCTACGACATCCTCTCCATTTTTATCAATGCTATGCTTCTCCTTATTCTGGTCCACCGGGACTTCTACCCCAATGTCCCGCTTTTACCGTGGCTTCATTCGACAGAGGTCTGTGAACATTTCTTCGGTTGTGCACGCAAGATCCAGAAGGACTTCACATTCATCGAGTGGATCCTAATGATACCAAAACTCACGACTTTCATGGCCGGCGAGCTGCGCTCTCAGAAGGGAATCCAAGCGAAAGCTAGTAGTCACCGATATGGCTACCATCATTCTTGGTTTGACGTGAAGGGTCTTGATCTAGGCAACCTTGCTCAATTCCCCTCAGATAGTTGCATTCAGGCCTTGATTAGGGCTGCACACATTGAGGCTTCATCCCTTCTTTCTATCTTAGGCATAGAGCAACAACCTTTACCTGACGACATGCTCGAGTTAAATGCAAGGCTTGTGCTGCCATTGTCTCTCATCAAGGATCCAGAGGAGGAGGAGCAGGAGGAGCAGTCACTTGCAGATAGTGGAGTCTCGAATCGCCTCGAAGAATTGCTTCGAGCAGATGAAGTTGATGAGCAGGCGCATTTCCGTTCAATGGAACTGAACAATAAAATGATGAATTTGGGGATTGCTGCGACTGCTGCTTCCATTCATGATGCTCTGCGCATGTCAGTTTTTTTTATCCAACACTTACATTCTCCGACCGTGATGATAATCTTTTTTTTTGAAGTGATTCATTACCAGAAGATGGTGACACTGCCGAAATTCGCATGGATTGGCACGACTCAATTGAACATCTCCTGAAGGAGGTTCAATCAAAGCTTCGGGAAGTAAGCACCGAGTCTGCAAATAATGTGCATTTTCTTTCGATTGCCATCTAGTAACGACTCTCTAACAACCCCTTTCTACTTGGGACTGATAGACAACTCGTGATGATTTGCCAAGCAACTCGGAGCCAGAGGAACAACTCGAAGGGTCCTGCGACGAAGCAATTCCCCTCAACTTCGGAAAGGATGCGAATTCATTTCAGTTTGCTACTCTGATCGAAACCCGCAAGACACACGAAACAGAGGAAGCACGAAGTGCTATTACCTACCGATACAGGCGAACCAATGTCGAAGAGATGGTCAACAGCCAGGCAAAGACCAGTAAACCTGTGGCATGCGAACAAGACGACGAGTCCACCGATGTTCCGCCCAAGGAAAACACAGGTGAAAACGAGTCAGACAAGCTCAAGGTCTCGATCGTCACTGAGATCACACGCCTCATCTCTGTGTCACTCACGTCAACGGTGAAGCTAGATGCAAGTGGCACCGAGCGAAAAGTGCGCTGGCAAGAACTGGGAATCATCGTATCTGATCCGCAGCTACAAGCCGCAACAGGTTTCAAAGAAAATCCATCATCTCATCGTGCACTCGCACACCGGGCACATGTCTATGGAGGTCTGCAGAAGCGCTTAGATTTTTCATTTACAGATGCTGCTATCAACACGTTGGCCCCTCTGCAGCAAGGATCATGGGTCGTGGTTGGATTTTCCGGAAAGCTTTGGCTTGGGCAGGGTGAGTTCTCGTACGTCTGGCCGCTGTGATAACATTGACTGACTTGCCTTTGAAGTCCAACTAATATATCTGAAAGGAGGGGGTAAACGGCCAACACATGATTTCTCGAAGATGTGTAGCAACCTCTCCAAGTTATCACGCTTCGTGGTCCTGGCTTATGCCCCATACGGCCCCCTCTGGACACCACTTATGGCGGCGCGCCCTGGCGATGACCATTATACCCTCCCCAGCTTTCTGTACCTTCGCCCCGAACGACTTGTCCTGTGTCTTCATGGACAGGCCACTAACCCTGTCGCATCCACAGTTCCTCTCGAACACGGCCTCTCATTTTTGACTCCGACCACATCTTTCACAACTTTCTGGACAGCACTTAGCAAGATACAAGTGGAACTCCTTGATGCAGTCGAGCGATTGGCGAAGCAAGCTGCCTCTCGTACGAAACATACACTAGACCACCCGGACAAGAGACTTGCTGATGGGCACAACACAAAGAAACACAAAGTATAATAATTGATTATGCCGGCGGCAGTGGCAACAGCAGCAGGAGCTTATATGTAACCTACATACAGCAGAAATCATGTATCTGAGATAAAAGTATGGCCCAGATAGTAGCAGAGCACATAATATGAGGTCCGATGCCATGGGGCCCCGAAAATTGACCTCGCGCCGGAAGGTCTCATGCAAATCCCCGAAAATCGCCTCTGATGGACCCCCGAAAATCACTAATTTGGGATCGGACCTCCTGGGGGATATTCGGGGGTCCTGCACTGAGTGACCCAAGGTGACCGGTATGAAATACGAGACTTTCCATTTTAGGCACCGATTTCAGGTCAAGTGCCTGGGCGCTTTGCTGGTTGTCTGCGACGTCGACCTGCTCAGTGCTGAAGCTGACCATCCGTCTACTGCAGGTCGAAGACTCGACTGTGGTCATTGTGATTTCAACCCATCATAACAGTGCGTACTGAGCAGCGACACTTATCTCGGACTGCTCATCTTCTCCCGATATTTATGCTCTGCGGTATACAGTATCGGGCAGGGCGGAGTGGGCCCTAGAATACTCACCGACTGTAACTCCCTCTTGGACCATCCGCAATTCTGCTGTCGAGGAAAATCCAGGAATTCTTACCCGTCTCCGCACTAATATTGTTTCATACGCTGGTTCCATCGCTCTTCCACGTCCGCACATCACCAGGTCATCCTAGGCGGCGTGACGCGGTCAGCTGACACCCGCACCGCGCGCCCTCCCCTTCATCGCCGTCGAGCCGCACTCAGTATATATAGACTGCCGGTCATGTTGGGTCATCTGCGATCGTTCGAAGCCATGTATGCACGGCGCCGGACCCTCATATTCCAATTGTGCATCGTCGTGCTGTCCGTGCTCGCAAGCCAAGCACCGCCGTCTGGCTTCCGCGACCCCAAGAGCGCCGCTGTCGACCGCATAAACCCGTGCGTTTCGTGTAGCTCGTAAACCTTTGTTATTGACAAGCTGTTAGTCTTATCGGAAACGGCGGAGACACGCCCAATGGATCTGGTGGCATGATCCCCTCGACGGCACCTCCCTTCGCCATGACGCGCTGGGTAGCGCAGACGCGTCAAAACTACGTCTCCATGACCCCATACAATGTTACCGACACAGCCATCCACGGATTTCAAGGCACTCACCAGCCTGCCATCTGGATGGGTGAGAGCGGCCAGGTCGTCGTCGTGCCCGGTGTCGGAGATGTCAAGAGCATCTTTGAGGAACGTGGCATGCCTTTCGACAAGTCGTCCGAAGTTTTGACCGCGAGCTACTACAAAGCTGAGATGAAAGCTCTCGAAGGCGGCAAGATCACGGCCGAACAGAGTGCAAGTACGTTCCATCCCTTTGTACCTTCTTTTCACCTCTCAACGGCTGTCTCAGCCTCTCGAGTCGGCCACCTTCGCTTTTCCTTCGAGAAGACCAAAGCGCCCTTTATCCTCATTGAAGCAACCCGCGCCTCCGTCATCGGCTCCGCCGACGTCACCAACCTCACGTACCCGCACGGTACCATCGCCATCAACCCCGCTACGCGCGAGATCATCGGTTCCAACCCCGAGCGGCAAGACTTCATCATCGGCCCAAGCCCCGCGCCCGGCTTCCGCGGATACTTCTGCGCGCGCTTCGACGCGCCGTTCGCAGGCTTCGGGACGAGCTCGAATGGGACGCACCACGAGGGCGAGCGCGCGCGCAACGGCACGCTGCTTGGCGGCTACGCGCGCTTCACGCCGGGCACGCTGGAGGTGAATGTGCGCGTCGGCGTGTCGTTCATCTCCGTCGAGCAGGCGCGGCGCAATCTTGAGAGGGAGATCCCGGATGGGACGCGGCTCGAGCAGACGGCGCGCGCGACGCGTTCGGCGTGGGCGGAGAAGCTGGATTTGATCGATGTGCAGGGTGCCTCGGACGACGAGCTCGCTGTGTTCTATACTTCTGTGTTCCACTCGCTCCAGGTGTGTTGTTCCGCGTCTTGTGTGGTGCTTGGCTGATGGTCGTTAGTACCCGTATGAGCAAAGCGAGGAGGGTCGCTATTACTCGGGTTACGACGACGCTGTCCATGAAGGCGAGTCGTATACTGGATATTCCATCTGGGTGTGTGCCGGCCGCTATTCGCCTTATCGTCTTGACACAGCTTCCAGGATACGTACCGCGCCGAATGGGCATGGCAGATCCTTCTCGCCCCTGAGAGGATGCCAGGAATGGTGCAAAGCATGCTGCAAGATTATAAAGAGGTTTGACTTGAACGTGTTATCTCCGCGCCGCGCTCACACTTCTGAACAGGGTGGCTGGCTGCCGATGTGGAAGAATATCGTCGGTTAGTTCTTGGCTTCGCGTTGTATCAAAGTTATCTCACTCGTTCCTTGTCCTATAGAAACCAACATTATGGTATAAATTTCGATACGAGACCCTGCTAGTCACTCATAGCGTCCCCAGGTTGGCACCCATGCGGATTCTCTCATCGCTGAAGCTGTGTTGAAGAACATCACCGACTTCGACCTCGATCTTGCCTACGAAGCCGTACATAAAGACGCAACGGTCCCTCCGGAAAAGGACAACACGACCTCGTATGCCCGTCCGGCCGTCTCCACGGCGAAAACTGACCGCTTTCCTCAGGTACTTCGACCGCGAAGAGCACGTCGGCTACGAAGTCCGCGCAGGCCTGTCGTCCGTCTATGACACGAAGGGCTGGGTCGCCGACGACATCCACTCCGAATCCGGCTCGCGCACGCTCGACTATGCCTACGACGACTTTGCGGTGTCCACGCTCGCGGCGCTGTTGCACAAGCCGGCCGACGCCGCGTTCTTCCTGGAGCGCGCACGCAGGGCGCCGTTCACGATCTTCAACAACGGCACGGGCTTCATGGAGGCGCGCAACGCGAGCGGCGCGTGGGCGGGTGAGGACCAGGGCTGGACGGAGGGCGACATGTGGGCGTACTCGTTCGACGTGGTGCATGCAGTCGATGAGCTTATTGAGGCGCGCGGAGGCAAGCGCAAGTTCGTGCAGAGCTTGGACGAGCATTTCGATGGCGGGCATAATGATCATACTAATGAGGTGCGTGTTCGTCGCGTTGTAGATGGGCTTGCGCAGCTGCTGATGACGATGAGTAGCCGTCGCATCATATACCGTACATGTACTCCATGGCCGACGCTGCATCAAAGTCGCAGTCTCGCATCCGGCAGATTGCAGCCGCGAACTATAACAACACGGCGGATGGGCTGTCTGGCGTAAGTGATCGTGCTGATGTGTATGCCTCGACCTATCCTGACGCAGCTGATGCACAGAACGAGGACTGCGGCCAGATGAGCGCGTGGTATATCTTCAGCGCCATGGGCTTCTATCCCGTCAACCCTATCTCAGGAGACTACATCATCGGAACGTAAGTCCTGCAGCCTCCTCTCGCCTTTCGCCTCGTTTGCTGATTGTCCCCCAGCCCGTTCTTCGACTCGATCACCATCCACTTTCCCGGTGCCCGCAAGCCCCTGCGCATCTCCTCCCACGGCGCCCCAAAAAAGCCGTACATTAAATCGCTCACTGTCAACGGCAAGCTCGTCTCGGAGCCGGTCATCACGCACCAGCAGATCGTACACGGAGGCGATATAGTCTTCGAGATGAGCGACACGCCACAGCAATGGGCGTCGAAAACATTAATGCATGAGAGGGGCGGTCAGGATGCGGCGGCCTAGTATATACCACTATCATAGTATCTAGAAAGTATAAATATGTTCTGAAGTAAGACGAGAGCGCGATGTGCTGAGCCGGAATGTGAGTTGTTATCAAGAATGGGCCCCGAGCCCTGGCTTAGTGTCAGTTACTATGATAGCTAAGACCGTCGCTTGAGGTAGGAGCATCTCCCGAGTGTTCAAGTGATGGCAAAACGAGTCCGATCGCGATCGTGAGTGACGTACTTGAAGAGATCTGCGACGAATGTGAGCAGGGCAGAAAGGTAACTTTGTCAGGATGGGGAAAGCAGGTCTATTTCCTGAGATATCCGCGGATTTCAAGCTCTGCTTCTGCTGTGCAACTTCTCGGCTCGGGATCGACTTCGGTGTCTCATGCAGACATGCGCCACGCAATCATGGGAGCATGCAAAACATATCCGGCCCACGCATGAACTTGCTGGATGTGCGAGACGCCGATGCCTGACCGGGCTGTCGATTCGAGCCGTGCTATCATGGGCGCTGATGAAGATACGTGAATAGCTGAAGCCAGCAACGCACCGCCGTGGGATACGAAGGCACCTCCAGGCTTCTCTCCCAGTCAGTGCTTTGCATTGCGTGGGCATAACATGGGATGCGTGGTTACAGCTGGCTCGTTGCTCTCGCGCGAAGTCTTTGAGCATCGAAGACTGGCGCTTCGGAAAAGCAAGAAAGAATTGAGCGCATCAGTGTCAAGGTCACATATACAGTCGGCCATCCTACACCAGCTTGGGAACGCAGGATAAAGAACGTCAGGACGTGCGAAGTAAAGTCGCACATAAGGAGACCATTGCTTTTATGTCGGGCAGTGGGTCAGCGCAGGATCTATGCCTGGCACGGTCTCGTCTGCACCAGGGCGTATCCGCGAGTAGTAGCTCATCAGAATCCTCGAGAAATTGACTTTGTATGGTGAACGTGCGATCAAATTGCTCTCAGGACCTGAGAACATACACAAGACGGACTTGAGGCCGCGAAAAACCCCGAAACCACATCATCGCCGCATTGCAATTCCGTCCAGTCAGTAATTATGGAAGCAGTCTCCTCACCACGAAACAACTCTTCCGATCGAGGGATGTGAACGATAATGGGGCTACTTATTGGACCTTTCGAGTTCAAACTTCAAGTACAATTGGACCAGGACTTGACCAGGACAACGCATTGGCGCGCAGATCGTGAGATCTGGAGAAGCATGGGAAGCATGGCGATCTAGATCTACAAAATAGATGCCCAAATCAGTACAACGTGATGAGGCTTCTTTGCCATGATAAGTTTCTTGGTTGTAGACTCTAAACTTCACGTAGATTTACTACATGTACACTGTGATACTCAGCATATTCCGGAGCTATTTTGGCCGACGTGCGCCCGTGCCAAGTCGCACCTGAAGGCGGTGCTGAGCAGTGCAGTGAATTACTGTAATAAAAGCGTCTACCGCAGCGCCTACGATATCTCTGGGCGCTACGTATGTAAGGCCCAGATATGGCAGGAATTGACAGGAGTGGAGTCGATTCTTCGACCACCTCATAACGACAGATCAGTATTTCAATTGATGCCTTTGAGCCGGGATCCCTTGCCGCACCTTGTTTCTTCACCATTACGAGCCCGGCGCACGATGCAGGCAGGCCATGCCTCGGACGACATACACAGTAATTTTTCCAACGCAGGCTATCAGTACGATCACGCCGACGACGCTGCGCCAGACGGGGCCTTCTTGCCGACGGGCTCAGGGCGACCTCCTGTCGTCGTAGCGAACACCTCCGTCGCGTATCCTCCGACCGACCGATGGCGCTTTTTCCGCTCACGACCTCGCAGGTTCCTTATCCTCGTCGCGCTCGGCATTGGCTTATTCTTGTTCACACAAACGCGTCTGGAGACCGAGCAGGAACCGCGCGTCTGCCTCGACCCTGCGGACCTCGAAGCACTACGCCATCCAGCACATGCTGCCGCGATTCCTTTACCACCACCGACAACCACTGTCACCGTCAGCGCGCCCGCAGCGACACATACCGTCCTTGTCGACCATGCAGTTGCCGCGAGGCAAGAGCCCGTCGTGTTTGCGCTCATAATGTGGTCGCAGACGTCCGCGATCGAGGGTGCCATCCTACTCAAGGCTAGTCCGCCATCCTGCCTTGTCGCGGTTTGATGTATTAAGATGCTATTATTAGTCCGCCATCATGTACAGCTCACGACCACTCGAGTTCCATATCGTCGCGGACGAAGGCGGCCAGGCGTACCTCGAGAAACGTCTATCGCTCCTGACCAAGCCGGTCTACAATATCAGCGTGCATTTCTATCGGCCGTCGTGGCAGAGCATGGTGGATCGAATAGATCGCGAGGGGAACATCATGACCACACATCTGGCTGGCGTCCGTAAGTCGTCCGTGATCTACATCTAGTTGCTGAACTTGCTTGTCACGATCTTTCCATATTCTGTGCATTCGTAGCTCAGCTACCTGGTATGCGGCGGGACAGCTGAATGTGGAAAGATCATAACCAGAATCGGCAACTTCTCATGTCGACGTTTCCAATATCGAAGTCCCGCTAACGTAACTTTTTCCAGCCGGTCTCATGAAGCTCTTCCTGCACGAAATTCTCCCCGACACCGTCTCAAAAGCCATCTACGTCGACACCGACGCCTTCTTCCTTACCGATCCCGCCTTGCTTTGGGACCGCTTCGACCGCATGAACGACACCGTCGCCATCTCTATGCCCACCCACCCTGACCAGTCCGCCCCGCAATGGCACGACGGCAACAAAATCTGCTCTTGCATCATGCTCCTCCACCTCGACCGCCTGCGCGCGATGCGCGTCATGGACTCCTCCATCTACCGCGCTGACATCTCCGGGCTGTTTCCGCCCGCACTCTCCCCACCCACCTTCGAGGCGCTCTTCGGCGTGCGCGGCGCCGACGGCCGCTTCACCAGCGGGGGCCTCGGCGACCAAGAATACTTCTGGGCGATTGTTTCCGGCCGCCCGGACATCTTCGAGCACCTCAGCTACGACTGGGAGGTCTCGAGCTGCCTGCTTGACATGTACGGCACGCGCATCGGGCAGGACGACGCGACCGAGGACGACGACCGGCCGAACATGGTTCACGTCCTCGACACGCCGCACGAAGGCACCGTCATCCTCCCCAAGCTCGTGCACTTGTACGTCGCTCCGGCACTGCTCCTGCGCGCTCGCTGACCGTTGACCATGCCCATAGCAACTGCCTCTTCGGCGTCGAGGTCTACTTTGAGTGGGACGGCTGGTACGACCCCGACAACTTGCTCACCGCGCATTGGGGCTCCGCGCTCGACTACCAC
Organism: Hericium erinaceus; assembly: GCA_006506795.2. Taxonomy (NCBI): domain Eukaryota; kingdom Fungi; phylum Basidiomycota; class Agaricomycetes; order Russulales; family Hericiaceae; genus Hericium; species Hericium erinaceus. Next base: position 3,370,142 of record CM021162.1, read on the forward strand.
GTCGGCACGAAGTGGATCTGGCTCAACCGCGGCAACGCGTCGGTTGATATTCAGACGATCATGGACCCGCTCTTCTCGGACCAGCGGTTCGAGCGCTGGCGCGCGGAGGTGGGCCAGCATGCATGACGGCAGCTTGCGGATAGACATCCGAAGAGTGGTGATCTGGACTTGCTCTGACGCTCCTTTCCTTGCATAATATTGTATACCACGGCATTTTTGCTTTGTTTTTCTGGTGTCATCTAGATGTTGGGGTTGGTAAGACTACATTTGCTTTTGTAATGTCTTGGGATGACAATCTAGGGACTTGGAGGAGCGGAATGGAGTGTGATCCGCATGCCTTATCGTAGCTACTTAGAGGACAGGTATCGTTGTGCGATTTTGCTGAAGTCGCCTGGCGCAGGGCAGGGGTGCGTCTATTTGCTGAGGCTACGTCCTTCGTCCTTGCTCATTGGTAAAACAAAATTTGGCTCTTACCGAGGTATGCTGATGTTTCCTTTCACTTGAATTTGTGCTGAATGGATTGAAAGCAGGTCTTGCGTTGAATCAAATAATATGGCCTACTAATCCATTGAAGCGACGCGTGATTAGTAGGACAAGGAATCCTATCTTCAATGAAGGCGGCAAAACCGATTTGACCTTGTTACACGTTTCCTAGAGTGTCGAAACGCATCGCACAACTACCGTCATGTTTTCCGAGAACTACTGCCTGACGTTCGTTGTCCTACTGCCTTCACAAAACTGATCTCACGACGCCCAGCTTATCGAAGTCTGCTATGCATGTTTACTCCAAAAACTGCTCATCGAATCGTGATGTCAACTATGGACAACCTTTCACAGATCCGACCGAGAGCCCCACGCGTTCCGCCCCAATTCCGCAGATATGCATCTGCCGCTCCGCATCCCCACCGCACCCAATGATCGATCCCACAAGCAGCTGTATTCAGCAAGATACTAAAAGGCCCGTCAAGGAAGCCTGCAGCTGCGTCAGAATTCGGACTCCGAGGCATGTTCATTCCGTGTAGACTGGCTTTATCTTTATATCTCTGCTAACTGGCCACGAGGCCTTATTGCGAGTTACTTACTGTAAATAGTCTCTTCTGGATTGTCCAATAGCGACGTCTTCACTCGCTTTCACTCAAGGTACTGCCATCGCCAATTCTCTTCCCGTGAACCTGAACCTGCCTCATTATTTGATAATCAGACCATCCGCTATGCGAGCAGCAGTCCCTCCAAATCCTCTTTATCGAGTAACCTGTTGTTGATTGCAAGTTTCATTCACAATGGTGCGCTGCTGGTTGTACCCTGATCTCATCCACTTTCTGACGGGAGTACAGGTCCTGTGCCAGACATGCAGGGCTTCGTCCCTAATCCTTCAGGCCGCGGGACCTTCTATATCCTCTGGTCCTGTATCACTACTAGGGTCATTAATAAAGACATACTAGCCTCGAAAAACGCACGGATCTATGGGGTGGACAGCGTTACAGAAGCTAGATGGAGGACAAGGATAAAGAGAGGGACACGGCATTGACGGCTGCAAAGGATGTTATCGATCATCGTCCCTCGGGTGTCGGATCACGGCGCAGGAGAGCAGCATGCCTCTGTCTGTAAGTGATAGTCGAATATTTCCTGCCCTGGACACCTACGATGAATCATGTGGTCGAATCATGACCGCCATCAGGCCGGTATAACAGGAGACGAGATGGCGAGAAAACGGTTGCTCACGTCTCGCTCTAACAACCAGCGACAGTCGCCACATATACCGACGTATCGCATCGAAGCCATCTCGATGCTGCCTTCGACAGACCATGTCAGGAGATATGCAGAGTTCCGGCTTCTCTCGCTCTGAACAGATCCATCGAGCTTCGGATCGACATACGCTCGAGAAGCAGCGTTCGATGAGGCCATCTGGCGAGGCCGCCTGACTCCTGAAGATCGGAGGGCAAAAGGCAACGGGACACAAGCAGGATTGATGAGCATAAGGCAATAAGAGAAGCAGTGTTGGGATTGACGGTAAATAAGAATAAGAACAACAGAGGCGCTAGGGAGTTTTATGGAAGTCGGAGAGGTGGCAGGTAGCGAGGGAGACGAAACCATCATATCAATGTACCTTTGCATTGGGTAGTGCGGCAAAATTACCGCGATATATACATCAGTGGAACGTGCAATGCTGTTATAATTTTGTTACCTCCATTCCTGAATATTGAACGTTGAACGCTGCCAATACCATCGAGCTCAAGGTGATACAGTATGGGCGCTAAACTACGTCCACTCAACGTTCGGAGTTTTCCGTGCTGCTTCTACAACTCTTCTGCAGTGTACATCATGATTGACGGCTTGTCCTCTTGCCTCAGCCTGGTTCCCAACCCAACATTAAGCTTCCAGGCGTATTGAAGCTGGACCTGCAGAACTGAGGTACGTTACCAGCAGAGCAGTCCAAAGCAGGCTCCCATTGAACATATGTTACTAGGCCACTGAACCGACGTGAAATCTTGAGATGAGACCGAGGATATTCTTCAAGACCCCTTTCCAGGCATCCTCAAAGGTGTCGAACCGTGTCACGCCTTATGTGCTTCTGGGCTGTCGCCCGACATCCACGATTTCCCCTTCCCCCTCGACCACAGACCACCAAGTCGACCAGGAAGGGGTCACCTTAGCACGCCGTAGGAAACGGCCGAAAGGAATTTCCGTACGCATTTCAAGTGCTTACCTCCAGGTTGTTTCATGACTGAGCATGTGCACATCGATATAGCCGGACCCTATCTTTCACTCGTCAGTTAAAGCACATCGGACTATCACGACCCTCGATCCCAAACGCCTGGGCTCCACCTCTTTCTTGGACATCTCGAACAGAACGCAACCTTCCATCTATCTGTCGACACCCAGCGGGAAACAGCATCTTTTCAGGATATTCTATCGTCGACTGGGAAGATCTGGACCCAACCCCGAATTATTTGTACCATTCCCTCCGGACACGCACGGCTTTTTATACTTCTATACTCATCCGCTGGATCCGTTAGAGTCGCAGCTTCGCTTTCGCGTGACAGAGAGCAACAATGCGGACAGCTTTGCTCAAGGAAGAGACCTCACCTATGGTGCCAGCCAAGTTTTCTGCCGCCACTTCTCATGGATCGCATGCGGACAGTCGAATGAATACTTGCGAGACTTACTTGTCCGGGACGGATTGGTCGACATAGCACATATTGCGGAACTCCAGAGACAAGCCAATCCTCGACACAAGGTCAAGCGGGCCCTCACCAGGCTGAACGAGCCGTTCAAATGCGACTTCACCATCCCAAGACAACTGATTCAATTTTGTACTGCAGGCATGCAGCGGAGGTATACGTTGCATATGCCCCTGCTCCACCACCATCTTATTCCTCTCTACGAAAGTCAGTGTCTTATCGCTGTTGTCATAGCGGAGAAGGCAGAAACTCATCCGTCCTCTCATCGTGGCGTGTCATAGAAGGAGCGGCATTATGCTGCTTTGAGCGGTCAACCCTCCCGGAGCATGCAGGCAAACGCATAGTGGTGTTACGCTTGCTCAAGATGCTCGAGCCCCCGACTCCCATTCCGAATCCACCTCCGGAGGCTGACATGAGCATGCCGGCTGAAGGCGAGCTATTCACGAAGCACGGTCGGGTGTGGTGTAGAAATCTAGATACTCCCTCGGCTCCTTCCATGCTGTTGCACCTGCTGTTTGATGCAGAGGACTCGCAAGGATCAAGTAAATCGTAACGTCTAGTCTGGCGTTTCAAACGACATGTTCTTCGTTCGGTTGAAGACCGCGATTTTTTTTCCCCAAGTGTCAACTCACCAATGTGTAGGCAATTACGACCAGCTTACGCATGGACACCCCAGGCTCACAGTTCAATGCAATTTCACCTGCGATGTGCTAAATCGGTGTGAATTCTCGACGTGCATACCGGGCCCATACCGAGTCACGAGGTGCGCTATTCGCGAATTTGAGACTACAACTCGCCCAGAATCATGCAAGGCTCGGAGCCATTACATGCAGTCATATCGACAGCTATACACCTTGAAGATGAACAGGCTTCCATGGCAGAACACTGAATGCAGTTCCCTTCCAATGCGTCCCATCTGGTGTCGGCTCTCTACTTCACTTGCCAATGATTAGCTGCCCCGTGGCGGGCCCTCGTAGCTCTTCTTTTACAGGGCGATGTGCCGGAATTTTTTGCTTAAATTCAGTGTTCATTTGTTGACAAATCGCGGCCAGACTGCCTATGGCGGTGCCTTCAGTGGCAGCCGACATTCTGCTCTTCGACCACTCGAGCGAGGAGAAAGGTCGGGGTCAAATGTCGAGAGGCGCGGTCCGCCCGTCGCTTCTGACCCATTTTGGGCTCGGAACACGGTCATCTGCTCGCGATGCACGGCGCCCGAGGTTTCGGCTGGATACCTTCTGGTATGGACAGCTCACGGCACACGCGTCGCGCGGTGCATATAAGGTGAGCACGAGCTGGTAGCTGCAAGGATCTTGCCGTTATCCCTGCGGTCGTTATGCGGCTTCTCGTCGTGCCCGTTCTGCTTGCGTTAGGACGGAGCTTTGCAAGCGCAGAGCCTGTGGATCTGACTGGCGTTCGCGACGACCTGCATTTCCATGTCCATGCCAGGGCTACGAACAAGGTTGGCTCGAGCCCGGTATATAAGGACCCGAAAGCACCGATTGAGGACCGCGTTAACGATTTGCTGCCTCGGATGACAATCCAGGAGAAAGTCGCTCAGATGTACGTGTCGTTCGCGTCTCTCAATGAGCTTTTGACTCGAGATATGTCCAGAATCCAAGGCGACATGAACGGATGGATGGATCTGACGGATCCTCTGGATGACACCAAGACGTTTAATCAGTCCGGCTTGGTAAGTCCGCATTGACCGGCGTCGTCGTCTTTATCTTATGCCATGGTCAAAATAGGAAGACATGATGAGCACGAAGGCGGGCTCCATCTGGGGCGGATACCTCGTGCCTTGGGATAAATTCGTGTATGGTGTAAATGTCGGACAACGGTACTTGATGGAGAACACGACACTAGGCATCCCCGCGATGTTCCAGTCAGAAGGTATGTTATTGCGCATAGATTACTTTGTTCTATCGTCATTGAGGTAGCTCCGTAGGACTGCACGGCTTCACGAACAATGGCACAATCTGGCCGTCGCCCATCGGTCTCGCGGCATCGTTCAACACCGATCTCGTGCAGAAAGCGGCAGCGACCATCGCGGACGAAGCAGAGGGCCTTGGCTTCTCCCAGCTATTCGCTCCTGTTCTCGACTTGTCCCGCGAGCTGCGGTGGGGTCGAGTAGAGGAGAACTTCGGGGAAGATCCATTCTTGTAAGCTGTCCTCACATTACCGGTGATTTCAAGTAACGAGATCGTTGGCAGGACGGGCGAGATGGGCCATGCGTACGTCACGGGATTGCAGTCCGGCAAGCGGAGGAACGCGAGCTCGACCGCGACGGCGAGGATGGCTTCGACGTGCAAGCATTTCGCTGCGTTCGGTAGCCCGCAGGGCGGATTGTAAGTGCTTAGCTTGGCCTTGCGATGCGTCAAAGCTTATTCATGTCAATTTTAGGAACATTGCTCAAGTGACCGGCGGCGAGCGGGAGCTTCGCACGATGTATCTCAAGCCTTTCAACCGGGCATGCGTCGAGAGCCTGGCGATCATGACCGCGTACTCAAGCTACGACGGGATCCCAACTATCGCAAACTACCGTATGTCTATTGAGTTCCTATGATTTACCTCGCGGCGGCGAGAGCTTACTGCTACATGTAGATCTCTTGAACGAGATCGTGCGTCCCGGTCACATTGATCTTGTGCAAATGGCAAACTAGCAGCACTCAATGATCTTACTTCAGCTTCGACAAGAGTGGGGCTACCAATATTGGGTCACGACAGATGCAGGCTCAGTCGACCTCCTCATCACACTTCACGGAACATGCGACACCCGCGAGTGTGCCGCGAAGACCGCGATCGAGAACGGAATCAGCGGCGAGATGGGCGGAGGGACATTCACGTACCTCACACTTCCGGGTGAGCGCGATGGCCTGATATGAGCCTTTCCGGGACGTTGACTTGGGTGGTAGACCAGGTAAAGGCGGGAAGCGTGAACGTCAGCGCCATCGACGAGACAGTTAAAGCTATGCTTCGCACGAAGTTCACATTGGGCTTGTTTGAGAGTACGTCCCTGCACGTCTCTGCACATGCTTTTCTTTCATTGATGTCGACGTCCAGACCCATATCCATATGACGACTACTTGACAACCCTCCGTACACCCGAAACGCGCGATCTCCTTCACCAGATGGAACAAGAAGCCATCGTACTCCTGGAAAACCGGAACAACCTCCTACCACTAAACACAGATATCAATTCGCTCGCGCTGATCGGACCGCAGGTCGACCGCGTCTCCGTACGTGCCCCTCGCATCCACCTCAGCAGAACCTGATCATGCGCATGAATCCCCAGTTCGGCGACTACGTCTTCTTCAACGCCTCGCTAAACGGCATATCGCCGCTAACGGGCTTCACGCAGTTCCTCGCCAACACCTCCGTGAAGATCCACTACGCCGAAGGCTGCAAGCTCTGGTCGAACGACCAGTCCGCGTTCTCCGCCGCCGTGTCCGCCGCACGGGCATCTGATGTGGCAGTCGTCATGGTCGGGACGTGGTCGCTGGACCAGACGCTCCTGTGGACGCCCGGGACGAATGCGACGACGGGCGAGCACGTCGATCTGTCTGACCTTGGGCTCGTCGGGGCGCAGCTGGCGCTGGTGCAGGCGGTGAAAGCGGCGGGGAAGCCGACTATTGTGGTGCTGGTCAGCGGGAAACCTGTCGCTGAGCCGTGGATTCAAGCGAGCACGTCGTCGTGCTTGTTCTTCCTGGGCATGCTATCTAACGGCATTGTTTTTTAGACGCAGATGCAGTGATACAGCAGTTCTATCCTGGCGAGCTCGGTGGGCTGGCGTTGGCCGAGATCATCTTCGGAGCTGCGAATCCCTCCGGTGAGGGCTACTCTCTTCGTCTTTCTTTATTAGACTACTGAACATGATGTGATAGGTAAATTGCCGGTTTCGTTTCCGCGCAGTGTCGGAACCACTCCGGTGTTCTATAATTACTTGAAGGGCAGTCGGCCAGTTGATCCTGGAGAAATCACCGACGACGGCTCTCTCATTTTTGGGCACCAGGTGGGCTTCTACAATTCTGGTCCATTGACATATGCCCTCATCTCGCGATTCAAGTACGTACTCGACACACCGGTTCCAATTTGGAGTTTTGGTCATGGACTTAGCTACACAACATTCAATTAGTGAGTCTGTTCTATGCAATCATACTATCTGAACAAATTGACCTCCTCTGCAATACTCAGTACAGATCTCAGGATCTCAAGCTCAAATATTGGCACCAATGATGACTTCAATGTGACAGTAACAGTTCACAACACAGGCTCCAGAGATGGCAAGGAAGTTGTCCAGGTATAATCATTGCTCTAACATTTTACTGCTCAGCTAAACAATTAATGTAGGTCTATATCACTGATGCTGTGAGCTCAGTTGTAACCCCCAGTCAAGAGCTTGCTGGGTTTGCCAAGGTAGATATCAGGTTAGTCAATTTCATGTCTTCAGGTGATATTTGATGCTTAATTATAGCATTGTAGTGCCGGGGCATCTGAGACCGTGTCGATCCCGATTTTGTCTTCTCAGCTTGCTGTCTGGTCTCTCAGAAGTTCTTGGGTAGTGGAGCCAGGGACATTCATTATCAAAGTCGGTACGAGTGACCAGACATTCCTTAGTACCAATGTCACAGTCCACTAGTCGTACGTGCAGCGCTCCGGTTTGCAGAAAATATACATCACGACTCACCTGTTGCCGTCCACCGAAAATCGACTTAGAAGAGAAACTTTCCATTGTACATAAATAACCATGATACATGCGCGCTCCCCATCTCTAACACCACACCCCCAATCATGCTCAGTGCCCCCGCCCGCCCTGCGCAAAGTGAAACTGGAACCCGCCGCCGCTCCCCGACTGCTGGAAAAACTGCGCGAACGGGTGCCCGCCGCCGCCGCCGCCGAACGGCGCCCCGCCCTGCTGCCCGGCGGTGGGGTCGTTCGGGTCGTCGCCGTTGTCGAAGCGCGTGCGCAGCTCCGGCTTGGAGAGCACCTCGTACGCCTCGTTGACGGTCGCCATCTTTGCCTCGCTGCCGCCCTTGTCGGGGTGCGCGGTCAGCACGGCTTTGCGGCTGCACGGTCGGTCGGTCAGTTAGTTACGTAGAGCGGGGGAGGGTGAGCGGGCATACTAGGCTTTCTTGATGGCCCTTTCGTCCGCGTCGCGCGAGACGCCAAGCACCTTATAATAGTCCTTCTGCCGACTCAGCTTCAACAGCCTCTGCGCCTTCTGCAGTCTTGCATGGATCTACACGCCAACATCAACACACCACACACGACCAACCGACCTGACGAACGCGCGCACCTCGCGATTGCCGCCGCCGCTCGCGTCCCACGCAGCCTCGAACACGCGCACGGCAGCCTCCCACTCCTCGCGCACGAGCAGCGCCTCGCCCTTCCCCAGCAGCGCGTCGATGTCGCGCTCCGCGCCGCGCATGCCCAGCAGCGCGTCGCACCAGCGCTCGCCCGCGCGCGCCGCGCCCAGCTGCAGGTGCGCGCGGCACAGCGCGCGCAGGATCTCCGCGCGCCGCGGGCTCGCGCGCTCCCCCGGAGGGACAGGCACGTCGAGCGCGTTCGGCGCGGTGTGGGTCGCGAGCGCGGCGTCGAACGTGGCGAGGAAGCCGTCGGCGAGTGCAAAGTCGACGATGGCGCGCCAGTTCTCGGACGCCATGAGCTTGTCGAGTTTTGTGAAAGAGCGGTCGAGGGACTTGGCGGTGCGGTGCGCGCCGGCGCAGGGCTTGGAGTCGGGGTCGTAGTGTAGGCATTGTTTGAGCGTCGCGAGGGCGGTCGTGGTGGAGGCGGGGGTGTAGGGCATGTAGAAGTACGCGAGGCGGAAGATGCGCATGTACGCGGCGGTGGAGGGCGATGTCAGGTGCGTGAGGCGGCTGTGCGCCGTCAGTTTCAGTGGCGGGTACGTATAGGTGGGATGCGGGGGACTCACGTCAGGTCGCCGACGGCCTGCTCGATGTCGCCCGCTGCGAGCGCGCAGTGCGCGCGCTGCTGGCGGAGGGCGAGCGAGTACGACGCGGTCTTGAGCGCCTGCGTCGCGGCCTCCTCGCACGCGGTCCACAGCTTCGCGCGCTGCGCCTGCGCGACCTTCTTCGTCGCCATCTCGCCGTCCGAGACGTCGAGCAGCAGCTCCATCGCCGCCGTGTCCGCCTTGTTCTTGGCGGCGTACGCCTTGAGCGCGTCGCGCGCCTCGGCCCAGCGGCCCTCCTTCGCGAGGATCTTGGCTTTCATGAAGTGGGCCTTGTCGAACGTGTCGGACCTGAGAGAGAGGACCTTGTCGTAGTCTGCGAGCGCATTCGCGTGCCGGTTCAGCGAGAAGTAGGCGGTTGCGCGTTTATAGTACAATGAAGGATCTGCCGGTGACTGGTCTGGGCGTTACATGAGCATAGTACGCCTTAAGACCGCATGCCACACACCTATTGCTTCTGAGTAGGCTTTGGCTGCGTCGTTAAATTGCCCCGCGGAGAGCAGAGCATTGGCGGTGTTTATCAAGGGCATAAGCCCTGGCGGGTATAGCGCGCCCGGATCGGCACAAACACAGACAGCAAGAAAAGAGAAAAGTAAAGCGTAGAGCACCACAGACGTGAGCATGGCGAGGTGGTGGTACAGGATGTCGTCTCGCTTCGCCAGGTTAGTCCTCTCTTTCCAACTGACACGTTTTCAGCCACGTAATTCCGATCACGCTGTGCACGTGCATTCACAGATGCTCAGATGATGTGTTGTTCAGAACTTGTCCGGATAGGATTCTACAAGCTAGAAAGAAAGATAAGCCACCATGTGATCTGTCAGGATTTTAAGTACGACGTGGCAATGGCATCGCAAAAATTCCCAATGCCAGCCGTTACTGACCAGCAGACGCGGTAATATTTTATAGATAGCAGCGCACGGAAAATATAACAGTGAACTCAAGAACGAGGTGGGGCGCCCGGCGAGGTTCCTTGCATGTCATCATAGCGACAATCATTCATCGCGCGGAGACTTTTAGTGCTTGAACACCAGCTAACGGGGCATATGAGAGCGATATTCGACATAGATTGGAGTCTATCAGTTAAGCTAAACCATGTCTACTCCTCCTCCTTACTTCGAAATCTCGTAGAACAAGACGATGGATCATGCGCAAGCGGAGAAAAGTCGGTAAATTGGTGTGGTTAGAGCCCGGCATTCCCCGGGCCGCTCCAGCCGCTCGATTTACCACTGCTCGATTTTCTTTCATGCTCATTCTCATGCTGAGCGCTGAACCCTTCGAGGCATCCGATTCATGGCCAGCTTGTATCTTGACGATGTTACCCAATTTTTATCGAACAAATAAAGAAGGCCTTCATCAAGCTACAGAAAGTCACTTACCGTCAAGGCGAAGGCCAACCTGCGACCTCTACATCTACTTACGAATCTCCAGAGATTCATTCGACATGCAGTCTGAGACAGATGACGCGATGCTATCACAGCAGCTATCACCTCAATCTGCATCGATTTACCGGGACACCGGTATCTCATCAGCGCTGATCCATTTATACTACCAGCCAGTTTCGCCAGTTTTCGCACCGTCGTGCGCATGATTGATTTCAAAGCCTTGTCCAAGACGGCGCCGGAGTGGATGGATGACTTGCACCTTGCCCGAGGGAACTTTCGGGCCGCTGGTATATATATATAGAGCTCAGTTTGCATCGCACTAGTTCACCTTATTGTCATCTTCTGTCCTCATGGCTCAAGTTAGCTTTACCTTGAACGCTGGCGCCTCTATCCCCGCCATCGGTGAGTTCGCATCCATCAGTGTCGTATCCTGAGAACGCAACTGACAAAGTGCCCCGTCAGCCCTCGGTACATGGGGCGGGATGACGGCCGAGGAGCGTAAAGTCGAAGTGGTAGCTCCGTGGATCTTGTTCGCGCTCAAGGTGACACGGAAGAAGCGAACATGTTCGTATCGCTGACCAAAGACCGCGCATTAGGCAGGCTACAGACACCTCGATACTGCGTACTCGTATGGTCAGTATGCGCACCAGAAACTGACTGGTGTTTGTTGATTCGAATGTCACCAGGCACCGAGACGGGTGTCGCAGAAGCCATTCGGCAGTCTGGGATCCCGCGCAAAGACATCTTCATCACCACCAAGCTGTCGTACGTGTAACTCTATATTTGATCTTTGATGACTAGACGCATTTTTGGTACAGTTGGCATCATGCACACAAGGTCGTCGAGTCGATCGACCAGAGCCTCCAGAATCTGGGAACGGACTACGTAGACTTGGTATGGCACACCATCCTGTCAACCTTTCATATGCTGAACTGAATTTCATAGTATCTCCTCCACTGGCCCCAAGTCGCTAAGTTCGTCTCGGGTACTTATCTCCAGCCCATTTTTATGAGCGTCTGTACTAAAGGATGGATCAGACGAGGAGTGGTATCCAAAGGATCCTCATGGAGACCTGGATGTGGTCGACACGCCCACATTCAACGAGATCTGGGCCGAGATGGAGAAGGTGCTCGCGAGCGGAAAGGCCAAGGCCATTGGCGTCAGCAACTTCTCGATCAAGAAGTCCATGTTCCGTGCCCATCCGCGGAATATCAGTGCTGACGTGCGCATATAGCCTCGAGAAACTGTTCACCACGGCGAAAATCGTGCCCGCCATCAACCAAGTCGAGTGAGTCCCATCATGTCTCTCACAAGGCAGAACATCTAAACGCGCACGAAGGTTGCATCCCGCTCTCGCGCAGACCGAATTGTTCGAGTACTGCAAGGCAAAGGGCATCCTTCTCGCAGCCTACACGCCCAGCGGTCCGCCCTCCGTCACGACCCTTTCACACACAGACTGACAGCATCCCGGACAGGCTACGCCAACATCCGCAACCACCCCCTCATCACCGCACTCGCACAGAAGTATCACTCCACGCCGAACCAGATCACGCTCGGCTGGCACCTCGCGCGCGGGAACATCGTCATCCCGGGAAGCAAGAACGCCGAGCGGCAGAAGGAGAACCACGCTGTGAGTGCATACTTTTTGTGCCGTACCTGTTCGTGCAGTGCTGACGCGCCTGGAAGCCGGTGGTGGGCTTGGAGGCGGAGGACGTGGCGAAGATCACGGCGCTCGATAGCGGGACGCGATTCTGCAATAAGCCGAACGAGAGCGGGAAGGTGTTTGGGTGGACGCTCGAGCAGCTAGGGTGGTGACTGCGGCAGGCTGAAGAACAAGCACAGAAGCCAAACAACCGTGTAGAATATATCTGCAATACTAAAGACATTCCATTACCCTCGGGCCGAGCTGTTAAACATTCAGCGTGCCGGACGCCCATTGCGCGGGCGCGTCGCTCATCTCGAATACGATGTCCCCGCCGCGCGCGATTTGCTGATGGGTGATCACCGCTTTGTCTACGGGCTGCCTGTCGATGGTGAGTGACTTGACGTAGGGCTTCTGTGCTGCGCCCGGGGCGGAGATCCGGAGCGGCTTGGGAGCTCCAGGTAGGCGGATGGTAATAGAGTCAAAGAACGGGCTGGAATCGAAAGAAGAGAAAAGGTAAGTACGCTATGTGGAGTGTGGCGGAGATGTTCTGACCTTCCGACCACATATTCGCCGGAGGCGGGGTTTACGGGGTAGAAGCCCAGGGCACTGAAAGTGTACCACGCGCTCATCTGGCCACAGTCCTCGTTCTGTCCAGCAGCGCGCGTCAGACCCGTCAAAATGGACGTGGGGACATGGACGCACGCCGGATAGCCCATCTACGGTATTGTTGTAGTTCACGGCTGCGATCTGCCGAATGCGGGCCTGCGACTTGGACGCCGCGTCTGCCATGGAGTACAGGTACGGGATATGATGCGACGGCTGCCTCGACGGATCAACGCACAGTGGGATCCACACGGGCCGCGCAACGCACCTCATTGGCATGATCATTGTGCCCTCCGTCAAAATGCGCGTCCAGGCTCTGGACGAACTTGGCTTTGCCGCCCCGCGCCTCGATGAGCTTGTCGATGGCGTGCACGACGTCGAACGAGTACGCCCATTTGTCGCCCTCCGTCCAGCCCGCGTCCGCGCCGGCCCAGGCCCCGCTCGCGTTGCGCGCCTCCATGAACTGCGTGGCATTGTTGTAGATTGCGAAGGGCGCTGCCATGGAGCGGTTCAGGAAGAAGGCTGCGTCGTCGCTCTTGTTTACGTGTGAGGCGACGGTTGAGACGGCGAAGTCGTCGTCTGTGAGGTGTCAGCCGGGGTCCGTATTTGAGGAGAAATGGAGTCGTACAGGCGTAGTCGAGGGTGCGCGAGCCGGCTTCTGAGTGAATGTCGTTCGCAACCCAGCCTTTGGGGGCATATACGGTCGAGAGGCCTGCGCGGACCTCGTAGCCTACATTCTCTTGCCTGTCCGAATACCTGGAATGGACGGACGATAAAGTGATTGGTCCAAGTCCGCTAATAGAGATGAGAGCAATACTCACACAATGGTGCTGTCATTCACGGGAGGCACCGTTGCGTCTTTATGGACGGCTTCGTAGGCGAGATCAAGGTCAAAGCCGGTGATGTTTTTCAATACCGCTTCCGCGACGAGGGAGTCTGCATGGGTGCCGACCTGGACGATGTTTTTAAAATCCCCAGAATTTTGAGGTCGACTTCATAAGATATACCATGATATTGGTTTCTAATAAACCATGAGTGAGGCCGTCACCGTGAATAAATGAAACAAACGCACCGACTATGTTCTTCCACATCGGTAGCCAGCCTCCCTGTATCATACTTGCAGGATCAGCAGATAGAACAGAAATTGTCAGGACATTTATCACGGACCTCCTTGTAGTCTTGCAGCATGCTCCTCACCATGCCTGGTATCCTCCCTGGAGCGAGCAATATTTCCCATGCCCATTCAGAACGATAGGTGTCCTAGTTATAATATGAGCGACAGCACAGGCTGAAGATTCAAGAGTCAATACGTACCCAGATGGAATAGCCAGTGTACGAATCGCCTTCATGGACGGAGTCGTCATACCCTGAATAATATCGGCCGTCCTCGCTTTGCTCGTAAGGATACTGATCGTCGTTAACAGGATATCCTAGTATACATTTATCGAAGCAACTCACCTGCAACGAATGGAACACAGCCGTATAGAACATGGCGAGCTGATCGTCGGTCGCACCTTCGACTTCGATGCGGTCCAGCTTGTCCGCCCACGCCGTACGCGTCTTCCGCGCGGTCTGCTCGAGACTAGTCCCGTCCGGCACCTCTTTCTCCAGATTCTTCCTCGCCTGCTCGACAGAAATAAACGACACACCCACGCGGACGTTGACCTCGCGCGTCCCCTCCGCAAACCGCGCATACCCGCCAAGCATCGTCCCGTTCCGGCCGTGCTCGTGCTCGCGGAGCGTCCCATTGCTCGCAGTCCCGAATCCCGCAAAAGGCGCGTCGAACCGCGCGCAGAAGTAGCCGCGGAAGCTTAGCGCCGCGTTGGGCCCGATGATGAAGTCCTGCCGCTCGGGATTGGACCCGATGATCTCGCGCGCGGCGGGGTCGATGGCGATGCTCCCGTGTGGGTATGTCAGGTTCGTCAGGTCGGAGGAGCCGACGACGGACGCGCGCGTCGCTTCGAGGAACACGTACGGTGCCGACGTGTTGAAGAACGTGAAGCGGAGATGTCCGACACGAGATGCTGCGCTTCGAGTGAGCTATACAGTATATTAGAACAGGAGACGGAAAGACGCACTGGCACTCTGCTCGGCCGTGATTCTCCCGCCTTCGGTCGCTTCCATGTCCGCTTTGTAGTAGCTCGCAGTCAACACTTCGGAGGACTTGTCAAATGGCATGCCGCGCTGTTCGAAGATGCTCCGCACGGCACCGGCGCCAGCAGCGACAACTACTTGGCCGCTCTCGCCCATCCAAATCGCGGGTTGATGCGTGCCCTGGAAGCCGTAGATGGTAGTGTCGGTACTGTTATATGGGAGCGCAGACACGTAGTTCTGCCGCGTCTGAGCGACCCAGCGGGTCATGGCGAAAGGCGGCGCGGTGGACGGTATCATGCCTCCAGTGGAATGCGGCCGGATACCCCCGTTGCCGATCAACCTGAATAATGAGGTGAGTATGCCTCGACTTGGGAGGCGTATTCGAGACGCACGGGTTTACATGATCCACGGCAGCACTCGCGGGTTCACGGAAGGTGGACGCAGGCAGCCGTCGGGAGGAAACAGAAAGAGTGGCCAGAAGAAGCACGGAACCTATAGAGATATGGACAAGCATCCGTCCACTATTGAGCTGTAAGTATGTGGTGTTCAATTGCCCGTACAGGAGGATGGGCAATCTGCGTTAGTTATAAAGCACTACACCTAGTCATGGGACATCTGCTTCGATTCATGCAGATATGAAATAGCAATGTCGAAAACCGGGACGTCATCAACGTGCTTTCTGACCGTTCGTCTTTGCGGGCCCTAGCTTCCACTGCGAAGCAACAAACGTGTCAGATTCCATATGGACTCGATACGGCCCGTGCGGGCCTCACGGGACCGACAAAGGGCTTAATTGTCAAGATATCTAGAGATAGGTCAAGACACGTTCGGGTTGAACGCACCTTAAGTCCGTCCGGTGACTTGACCTCATGATCGCTGCATTTTTAAGATGACGGATACATGAAACCTACAGCCTTCCAACGCATTTTCGACTTGAAGAGGGAAAACGGACTCCGATGTCGGCAATCAATGGAACAATTGCTATCATGCACTTTATTGTGCTAGGAGAATAACAGCGAACGTGCCAAATCCGATTTGTTAAAGTCATCATGCAGGGATGCTGATGTCTAGGTCTGATCGGCATTGATATACCATGAACGACCGTGTTTCATTAAGACTTGTCTCCAGCCGGTGAGCTGATATTGAGGGGTGATCAATTCGATTCGCCATTCGTGACGTATTCAGGATGATTGGTGGTCTTCGTCGGCATCGTACAGAATGCGTAAGGCTTTGGCCAAGTTGAGTCCTCGACAAGATCTTTACACCACACGCGACCTCGCTTCATAAACAGTTTGCCTTCGCCGGGCAGTGTGGTATCGGCAACGGGAGGAGGATTAGGGACCGGTTTCGGAGGGATGAGAATCTTCAAAAGGCGCAGCATATTACACGTCTGCCCTCGTGTTCAGGCAGCGTCGATCGCTCGAACTGGCAAAGGACAGATCCTTCTATGAAACAGGCAACGCGGCTTACTTCGCTGTGCATACGAGAAAATACGGAACGCACCATCGAAAAGTCGAACAGAGTGATGACCCCAGTGGAAAAAAGCTGCGACATATTGAAAATTGTACCTTACTTGATGCTTCCGCTCCGCAGCATAGACCAAGATTACTTGGCAGCATTTGATGAGGTCCAGTACGAAAGGATCAGACTGCTGATGAGCCGTTTGGTGTTGCCTTGGCCTGGTCCATTTGGGTCAGGAAAATCCGAGATGTGAGAGAGAAACTGGCCGGATCGCTGTCCTCTGTCACGCGAAAGCGGCTGCGATGGGTTCTGTGGATGACTGTAAAGGCATAAGAATCCATGCGTTCCGGGAGGAAACGATACAGATGTTCGGCGTATGGTGCCGCTGCCATGGTCAAGGATTCCGAAGTGATAGTTAATTCTAACGGACTGTGCCTGATCCGGTAGCATTATGTATACCATAGGCTGTCTCGTGCCTGATAGATCCAAAAAGCATCCTGAGTCAAGACGCCTAGGATCAAGAGTAGTGAAGATCCTGTTTGCACGCAGCTGCATGCCTCTCCGATTCCCTAATAGTGGGTTTGAACGGTCAACACTATCGCCCGTTGCAGCACCCTACATTCAGAGTCAGAAGCGAAATTAGTCTTCAGACGGCATGACTTGCAGAAAGTGGCTTCGTGTCCGGAGCATGAAACGAACTTGCACTGCGGTCTGCGGTCCGCGACGACGCATGGAGCAGACGCGACTTGATGACGATGTGCGGCGGAGAGAAGAGCGAAGATGGCCTTCTGCAGGACCCCACGGCCAGTCTCATCGTATGAGATTATAAAAAGCTTGAAAGCTCCGAGACCGCTGGCCAAGCGACACACCCAGCACTTGAACGTTGGACTTCAGAATTAAAGTTTCAATTCTAGCACTGCGACAATGACAGCCGAAATTAGAGAATCCGAGGATCTTCTGTGCATCTCGAGTCATGCTCACCTGGGATATCTGTGCAAAGCCAATTGTGAGGATGTATCACTAGACTATGCTGTAGACTTGCAGTCTCTTGCAGTACTCGCTGAAGTGTTGTTGGCAACGATGAAGTTGAACGTCGATTGCGAGAGGTTGCCGGCGGCAGCAGGCTCCTCGGATGCAGCCGGCGGGCGCTTCAAGTTTCAACTGAGCGAACTCTCGCAACGCCCACAAAATTTGATCAGAGAGAGAGATCGACTATTCATCGTCTCCGTCAAGTTCTGCCTGGGGGAGAGTACCACGAGAGTTCAACGGTATTTATCTGGACTTGGAATCATTCATAATCTCACACAGCATGTCATTTACATCTCTCATTCATCTTGAATAGAAACTAACAGATGCATGGGATTCCCTCGAACAAAATGAGCCGAGTCTACATCCACTCCAAAGACAAAGAAATCTGCGAGGCCAGCGGGGATGCAAGGCCCCCATGACGATGTACGCGGTCGCGAGTGGGAGGGTAACAGCATGCCCAGCGTGGGCCTATGATCTCGACAGCATCTTTGATCGCGCCTTCGAGGCCGCCCAAACATGCACCGTCTTCTGCGCAGGAAATTCTTCTTGTCTGCATGCCCTTGGATGAAAGATTGGATCGAATTGGGGTCATGCACGCAGGTAATGCTCGACGATGCGACAGCGTCCTTCAGCAGAGGATTTCCAAAAGACATGATCTCACCCGCATGCATTAAGCATCGGCATCAGTAAGGAGTCTAGCGATTAAATGGTGTTCACGCGATTACGAACCAGTGAGTGTTGAATCCCAAATCAGCTGAGATAGTCGCCTGCTCTATAAGACACGTACTATGATGCCCAAGTCTGGCCCGGGATCAGTGCCGCACACCCGCTCCATGCTCCTACGAAATTATTTGACATGCGCGGATGGCCGCACGCAATGTACGATTCACCTGTAGCCCGGTGACCTCCGATCGAATCCACCGTCCAGGACATATTCAGGAGAGCTCAGGACCCTCGTCCGCATCATACAGCATTCGCAAGACCCTGTTCTTCTTCGAGTCCTTGTCGACATCTGTATACCACACACGGCCACGCTTTGTAAACAGCTCGCCCTCAGCTGGCAGGGGCAGATCATACTCGGATGGACGCCCAGGGATACGTTTCGGCGGGACAAGCATCTTCAAAAGGCGTATCACGATCGCGCGTTTGCCCGCATGTTGCGGTAGCGTCGAGCGCTCGAACCGACACAAGGCCGATCCCTCTGTAACCAATGCCCACCAGACCGTCAGTTCCACGATGCTCCAAAGAAAGATGGCGCCCACCCTCATAGAGCGGCACGAGGTCGTGCTCCTGGTTGTGATACCCAAAGTGCGGCAGCGCGAGCATGATAGGGTATTCGTCCCCCACAGCTATGATTCGATGCCGGTACATCGCAAAGCTGATCCCGAACGGCTCGCACAAGCTGCCGATGACGCGCCTGAGCCGCCGATGTATTTTCACCGAATCCCGCAGCTCCGCGATGAGCCGCGCGTCGAGCAGCCCGTCGCGGAGCAGCAGGCGCAGCAGCGCATCGGTCGGCGCACGCGCGGCGATGGCCGCGACGGGGAGGTGCCACACGTAGCCCTTGTCGTAGAGCAGATCGTGCCCGCGCGCGAAGCTCGCCGGGTCGCTGTCCGGCGTCACGCGGAAGCGGATCTGCGCATGCAGCGGGTTGTGCGGGGTGGCGTGGAAGTAGAGGAAGCCGTGCGTGCCAGGCGGGAACGCGATGCGGTCGTACTCGACTTCGGTGGTGCCGCGTTTGCGGTGTCTCTCGTAGTAGACGAGGGGTTGGGATTTCGGGTAGGAGTCGTGGCCCGGGAAGGACGCGTAGATGCTGGCGTCGGCAATGCCTGAGATGTCCACGAAGCACTCAGAGTGAAGACGCGCTGGATCGAGGGTGGTGATGGTCCTGTTTGGGGGCCGTCGTGGTGACAGTGCGTCCGAGAGAGGAACTGCATGGTCTATTGCATCCTGCATTCGACCATTGCGCGTCTTTGATGTTCGCAGATTCCGAGGATGCATTTGGGATCCTACTGAGTGCATTTCTGTATTGGTAGGACATGACGATTCTGCGTTGATGTCGCACTCCAGAGCTCGGGACAAAGAGGCAGGGATGGAAAGCGGACGCGTATGGGGAAGACGTGACGAAACAAGTCTGCGAGTCAGGGATGAGGGGAAGAGTAGCCGCGATGAAAGTCGACAAAAGCATGCAGCCAGATTCATTGCAAAGCGTCCACCCTGAGAGTTGAGATGCTAATACAACATGCGAGAGAGTGTCTATGAATTGAAGTGCTTCGAGTCAGTCTGTCTGACAGAACGATGTACCCATGAGTTTTGCGTACCTTGCGCTTTCAGCCTGTCAGCGGCGACGATCAGCGTTGACTTCAAACACTCCAAGCACGTTGAAGGTGAACGTCTGGCGTTGACAATGACAACGACGAGGAAGTTCAAGTAAACGATAGCAAGCGACAGACACGCCGGCCCGGCTTGAGTTTACTAAATTAGTCTGACTGTTTACTTGAACGCATTCAACGTTCACATTTCGCTTTCAATTCACAGCAGTTTTCAGATCGATAGGCACCCGACGCGGAATTGTTCGTTTATGCGGAGGTTGCGGAGTACGTAAATCCATCAGCCGGTGGCTTGCCGCAGCGCAGAATCCGAAGAATTTGCGAGCGGCGACAGAACTCCCGGTGGCACCCCCGTTTACATTACACGCTCCGCTTCGAATCGCTTGTGAGCCAAATCATTACGCGGGGCCTATCGATCTGAAAACTGCTGCAAGCTTCAGGTCGCTTGAAGTCCGCTAAGAACTCAATTCACTCACGCCTACCTTTATTCTACCCGAAAGGGAAACCTTTTTCAATAAAAATCACAATTTTGCTGAGACGCTCATAAGTACCTTTCGCTTATCGCAAAACGAATGGCAAGAGGACCTGTTTCAGTCCCCAAATCATGAAAATTGTGATCAGGGCGCTTCAATCGGGCTGGCAAACTCTCACAATGCCCACAGAAGTTCAACAGCATTTATTATAACTGAACATGAAATCCTTCATAATTTCGTGCATCATCTCATTTACATATCTCATTCATGTTGAATAGAAACTAACAGATGCATGGGATTCCCTCAAAGAAAATGAGCCGAGGCCACACCCATCCCAAGATGAAGGAGTATGCGAAACAAGCACTGATCCAAGGGCCCAATGACGACACGCGCGGTCGCGAGCGGGAGGATAACAGCATGCCCAGCGCGGGCCTATAATCTCGACAGCATCGTTGACCGCGCCTTCGAAGCCTTCCAGACATGACGAGAATGTGCAAGGGAGAAGGTGGCGTGGACTTCAGACCCACGGCGTCCTGATCTTTGTGCAGGAAATTCTTCTCGTCCGCGCATTCCCGGGTAAACAATTGGATCGAATCGGGGGTTACACACGCATATACTTAATGCTGGAGGACGCAACTCACTCGCATGCTTTAACCGTCGGCATCAGTGAATGGTCTAGCGATTAAAATTAGTTCGCGCGATCACGAGCCAGTGAGAGCGGTGAATACTGAATGTCAAATCAGCTGAGATACACTCGTCTACTCGACAAGAGACATACTATGGCGCCTAAGTCTGGCCCATGATGCATGATCAGCGCCGCACACCCGCTCATGTATGTCCTTATCAACATTAATTGACATGCGATGTCATTCACCTGTAGCCAGCGGTGACCTCCGACCAAATCCACCGTCCAAAATATATTCAGGAGGGTTCAGGATTCTCATCCACATCATACAGCATCCGCAAGACCCTCCTTATCTTCGAGTTCTTGTCCACATCTTTATACCACACACGGCCGCGTTTCGCAAACAGTTCGCCCTCAGCCGGCAGCGGCAGATCGTATTTTGACGGACGCCCCGGGATACGTTTCGGCGGAACAAGCATCTTCAACAGGCGCATCACGATCGCGCGTTTGCCCTCATGTTCCGGCAGCATCGAGCGCTCGAACCGACACAGCGCTGATCCCTCTGCAACCAATGTCCACCAGACCGTCAGCTCCATACTCTACAAAGAAAGATGGCGCCCACCCTCATAGAGCGACACGAGATCGTGCTCCCGATTGCGGTACCCAAAATGCGGCAGCGCGAGCATGATGGGGTACCGATCCCCCGCAGCCATAATCCTATGCAGATACATCGTCAAGTCGATCACGAACGGCTCGCGCAGGCTGACGATGGCGCGCTTGAGCCGCACGTGGGGCACCGCCGAACCGCGCAGCTCCGCAATGAGCCGCTCGTCGAGCAGCCCATCGCGGAGCAGCATGCGCAGCAGCGCGTCGGTCGGCGCGCGCGCGGCGACGACCGCGACGGGGAGGTGCCACACGTAGCCCTTGTCGTAGAGCAGGTCGTGCCCGCGCGCGAAGCCCGCCGGGTCGCTGTCCCGCGTCACGCGGAAGCGGATCTGCGCGTGCAGCGGGTTGTGCGGGGTGGCGTGGAAGTAGAGGAAGCCGTGCGTGCCGGGCGGGAACGCGACGCGGTCGTAGTGCGCCTCGGCGGTGCCGCGTTTGCGGTTTCGTTCGTAGTAGATGAGGGGGTAGGATTCGGGGTAGGGGTCGTGGCCTGGGAAGGGCGCGTAGATGTCGGCTTGGGCGACGCCTGAGACGTCCACGAAACACCCGGAGTGAAGGCGTGCTGGATCGAGGGTGGTGATGGTCCTGTTTGCGGGCCGTCGTGGTGGCAGTGCGTACAAGAGAGGAAGGGCATGGTCCGCTATTGCATCCTGCGTTCGCAGTCTCCGAAGACCCTTTTGAATTCCTACTGGGCGTGTTTCTGAATCACCGAGGCGAAGTGATCCAGCGTTGCTGTCGCGCTCTACGGTTCGGGACGAAGAGGCATGGACGGAAAGCCGACGCGTGTACGCAAGATGCGACGCAGCGACTCGGCGAGTCAGAGATGAAGATTTGAGCAGCCACGATGACCGCTGCCAAAAGCAGGCCGCCAAAGTCATCGCAAAGGGTACACCTTGGAAGTTAGAATGCTATGGCAGCATGCGAAAGACCGTCTGGGCGTTCCATTTCTCAGTTCGTACGAGAGACTGGCATGCGCATTGATTGTGCTTACCTTGCGCTGTGGGCGGTGCCGGTCAGAGTTGGTAAATGTGAACGTTGATAACGTTGACGTTAAGCGTCGACAAGGAAGTAGAAAGCAAGCAACTTGCAAGCGAGGCTCGAACGAATTGTACCGCCGGTCACGCCGGCCCGGCTTTCATTACGTATACAACGCGTACAACGCACCCAATGCGACTTTGCAGACATCGTGAACGACCACCGTGCAAACGACCACTTGCAATATTCAACTCCACCGCTTTTACACTTGAAAACTTCCCCTTATACCTGCAATAAGAGCCCAAACCTGCAGAGATGCTCACATCCGATTACACGTCCAAAGGTCCGTCTCTGAATTAACGCATCTACTCACCCTTGCATCGTACAAGCTCGTATCTCAAAGTACACTACATCTCGTTCATATCGAACAGAACCCACATCAGGGGGCCATCACAGCCTAATACTTCCACGCCCGCGCGGCCCTGCCAATGTCCTCCCGGCCTTCGCTCTCACTCCGCACGCGCCGCGCTAGACTCGCGAACGTCGGTCTGCTGTATGACCGGTCGAGCCCGAAGATGGGCGACTCGCCCGAGACGTCTGCGTCCCACGCGTCCTCCTCGACTACAGCAGACCTGCGCGCCTTCGCATACCTGAGCGGCGTGCCCCGCGCCAAGTCGAGCGGCTTCGCACTGCGCTGCACGAACACGTCGTCGTCCGCGTCGGGCGACCGCAGCTGGCTGTCCGTCGCGCTGCTGTTCGACGCCGAGCTTGCAATCTGCGCCTGCGACGGACACGCCCGCGCGAACGTCTTGTATATCTCGTCGAGCAGGATGCGCGATGGCGGCGGCGGCATGGGCTCGGGCGAGGAGAGCTCGCTGAGTATGAGGCTGAGCTCCGAGTCGCGGCACGCGACGACGCCGAGCCCGTCGAACGGCGCGCCGTCCTTGTCCGCGAAGCGGATGCCGAGGCCTGCGCGCGCGTGCGTCGGGGTGTAGATGAGCGAGTCGCTCGAGGGGAGCGGCGGGAGGCGGATGTTGAGCAGCGGCGTCTCGGCTCGGGGGACGGGCGGGAACGGGAGCGTGATGGAGGAGGAGGGCTCGAGCGCGGCGGTTTGGTCAGGCGCGAGGAGCGGCGGGGTGGGTAGGGCGGGCACGAGGACCGCTGGCGATGGTGCAAAGTAAGGCGAGGCCGTTGCGGAGGCGGGGCGTCCCCATTGGGGTCCGCTTTTGGGACGACGCCGCTTGGTGCCGCCCTGCATTTGGTTGGTTGCGCCAGTGCTGGCGGGCTGCTCCTTCTGCTGGGCTGGCTCGACATCCAAAAAGCACTTTGCGGGGGGGAGGCGTTTCTTCGCACTGAAGTCGTCAAGAAGCATGTAATGGCCGGGCATCTGCGTGACGGGGTCGATGAGCGGTGTGCGGAAAGAGTGGTTGCTCTGGTTGAATGTGGCAAGGACGAATTGAGTGAATGAGTGGATGCGGCTGTTGGCGAGATCGAGCAGGTTCATCACAGACGGTGGAGAGGCAGAGAACTCGGACGGAACTGGGGGCAGATGTCTGTGCGTCTAGAGATGTGGGATAGAAATGATCTACCAGGAAGGACAGGTGTTAGTGTGTTGTGCCTTTGAGAAAGGCGAAGATGGAGAAGGATCCGAGGAGACGCTGTTCTCATATTCTGGTATAAGAGGCGGGCGGGCGTGTTGACGATTTGTTTATGCATGCCAAAAGTCAAACCGGATGAATGCAACCTTCACTTCATTAACTAGATCAGTCAAAAATTCTTACGGTTACAGTACTCATATCTGCACTCACTGCGGCCCAATCGTCCAAAAATTCTGATTTTAAAAGGCTCCGGAAAGCTATGGTTCTCAGACACTTTGAGGACTCGTGTGAACTCGCCTTGTCGCATCCTAAAAGAGCTTCGATTTTTCATTTATTTAGCTATCCTGAGCCGAATTCCTGGCGACATTTTTGGATGCAAGGAAGCTCCCTGTCAGACCTTTCGGGCCTCACATCAACCATATTCGGACATCGAGGAAGACAGGTAATTAGTTATGATAGCATCCAAATAATACATCACGTCCCAGTTCCCAGCCCTCTCTTGCTCGCTAACCCCCACCATCGCTAGGCCGCAGAATATTCGTAACCTAGCCTTCAAGCCCAAGAACAGGTCGACAATGTGGACCGATACTTCCAATGAACGCGGCGCGATCTGCCACTGGCCCTACGGTACGTCCTCCGAGCAGTTCCTGACGTGCGTACGCAAAACCGAGCATTGTTAGGATCCCTCGCCTTTTGGGAGTTTCGATATGGCTCTCTTCCAGGAAACCGCTGTGGAGCAAGGTAGTGCAGGTATTCTGCAGGGCCTATTAAGTCTCAAGCAGTTAGATGGCTTTAAAATGGACTTACCGCGCATATAGTCCGCATATAGCCCGAATCCCGCGGGCATTCTTATAAGTCTGCTAATGCAGCCTATCAGGGTGGGCTTTAACACGTTTCAGGATCTGCAGCCCGTGACGGAAAGTGCTCATATCCACCTCACAGATCAATCGTTCACCTTCGAAATCTCGCAGGGCGTGGAAGCGCACGGTACCGGGCAGCGAAGGGTCCTTGAGCCCTAACACACAGGTAAGAATTAGTCCGTTGATGGTTACTAGCGTGATGAACTCACCAACGCACCCTGTACTCGGGGTACAGCGCCACGAGCATGCCTTGAGCATAGTGCAGTGCAGCCGTCTCCTATGCAAGTCGCAAGTGGGGCGCTTATTCCCGGGCAGCAGCCTTTCATGCAGCCGCCATCTAGCCTACGCTCGCGCGCGCCCTCCGAGTCAAAGGGTCCCAAGGCATCAGCGCCAGTCCCAGCTGTGAATCAGGTCAGCCAGCTGATCGAACAGGCCATGGCCACGACTTCGCTACTTAGCAGGACGCAGGCCTCATGAACGCGCTGATGAATTAACGTACCAAAGGTAATAGCTGCCCTTCCCCGTGCCATTAACGAGGGCAAGCAGCAGCTCGCAGGCCGATCCGGCAGGCTTTGATGCAGAGGGCTGTCGAGCAGTTGACCGAACAGATGGCGCGCGTTCCCCGAAATCTTGAAGGAGATGAAGAGAAAGAAAAGAAGTTTCGAAAGTGCCGCTTCTCAGCAAAGCAATCGGGGTGCTTGATGCATCTTGAGGCCTTGAGGTCTCTTGACACATCTTGCAAAGTGTGCCAAGAGCCCCCAAGGCCTCAAGGACCCTGACTGTTTTGCTGATCCGGGCCTCGCGCAGCTCGAAGTTGAAGATCAAAGTGAATGATAACTATGATCCGAAAGTGAGTTCGTTTCGCATTGGCCAATTATACACGCATGCTAATTGCTTACCAGCGCCTCGTTCACGCGTTGTTCTGGAGGCTTTGCGGTGTTGAGTACTTACACTGCCACTGCCAACGACGACGTCGGGGAGGCTAACGCTAAGAACAGAAAAGATTATCGACGCGACGCGAACATCAAGCGAATTTCTTTTCACCTCGTCCGATCTCTCAGATGTCCGAAAAGGTTGTCTTGACATCAGAGAAGGTAAGGAACTCTTATATTTGGCGCGCACCTTTAGGCTCATAAAATTTCGAAGGTTCCGCGGTGACTAGCACAGACATTCTATCTTGTCCATGAAGCCGATGTCTTCATGCCTTTGACACGAACAAACATATAGCAGCTCGGACTGCACCTCCTCGGGCGCTAATCCGCAGGACGCGTCTTAAGTCCAACGCGTCTCGCGAGTTCAGCACGTGGTCAGCGGATATGACCTAATGACCATTCGTAACGCAGAATGAGGGAGGCTAGGCTGCCCGTGGAACAACCAGATTTCTACCAGATTTCTGAGGCGAGTTCTCGAGACAAAGACGGGAGCTCTAGAGGGGAAACGTAATGGAAAACGACGAGCACACGAGCAGAAATGCGATCGACGATAGCAAGTTGGACGCTTTCGAATCTCCGCTTGAAAACTCATCGTACAAAAGCTCTGACAAATTTTCGCTGCTAACTCGGCAATCCTGCCCACCCCGCCTACCTGCCCGCCCTCCTCATACCCTGCAGCCATGCCTAGTTCTGCACCTTCCCAAAAGCACCTCGATCCCAAGAACGCGTTCGACGTCCTCAAGACATACCCGAGATCCGATGGTCTATCGGTCTCGCAGCTCATGGACTCGGCCGTGCACGGCGGGCTCACGTACAACGACTTCCTCCTGCTGCCCGGGAAGATCGACTTCGCCGCCGCTGAAGTCAACACCGAGAGCCGGGTCACGCGAAACGTCGTCCTCAAGACCCCGTTCATGAGTAGCCCGATGGACACCGTGACCGAGGGCGAGATGGCTATCGCGATGGCGGTGAGGGCTATCTCCCCTTGATGCATATGCGACATGTATTGAGCCCGCCGTGTGCAGCTGCTTGGAGGTCTCGGTGTTATTCATCACAACCAGTCGGCGGCTGCGCAGGCTGCCATGATTCGTGCCGTGAAGCGCCACGAGAACGGGTTTATTACCGATCCTGTGGTGTTCTCGCCCGATTTCCATGTCGAGGACGTTTTGGATGTCAAGGCGCGTCTCGGGTTTTGTGGTATCCCGATCACCGGTAAGTCCTTACGTTCTAGCAGTATTTTTAGGATGCATTTTTCTGTTCAACCTTCGTTCTGCTGAATAACGCGCTCTGCGCGTGATCTGAGGAGAATTACTTTGTCTTGACTTCTGAAGTTATATTCTGCTCGAAGCATATCTTGCGAGTTGCTAATCTCTTGCCGACAGATACTGGTGCCCTCGGTGGCAAGCTTGTCGGAATTGTGACCTCGCGCGACGTCCAGTTCCAGCCTAACACTTGCAAGCTGTCCGAAATCATGACCACCGATCTCGTCACCGCGCAACAAGGCATCACCCTCAAGGAGGCCAACGACATTCTTCGCGACTCCAAGAAGGGAAAACTGCCCATCGTCGACAAGCAAGGCCGACTGGTCTCCCTCCTCGCGCGTTCCGACCTGCTCAAAAACCAGACCTACCCTCTTGCCTCGAAGCTCCCCGAGAGCAAGCAGCTTTACGCTGCCGCAGCCATCGGCACGCGCCCAGCCGACCGGGAGCGCCTGGTACTCCTTGTCGAAGCAGGGCTGGACATCGTCTTCATCGACTCGTCGCAGGGCAACTCCATCTTCCAGGTCGAGATGATCGAGTGGATCAAAAAGACGTTCCCGCACCTCGAGGTCGTCGCCGGCAATGTCGTCACGCGCGAGCAGGCCGCGACGCTCATCGCTGCGGGCGCGGACGCGCTGCGCATCGGCATGGGCTCCGGCTCGATCTGCATCACGCAGGAAGTCATGGCTGTCGGGCGCCCGCAGGCGACCGCCGTGTACTCCGTTGCGGAGTTCGCGAACCGCTTCGGCGTACCCGTCATCGCGGACGGCGGCATCTCGAACGTCGGGCACATCGTCAAGGCGCTCGCGCTCGGCGCCGGCGCGGTGATGATGGGTGGGCTGATCGCGGGCACGACGGAGGCGCCGGGCGAGTACTTCTACCACGAGGGCCTGCGCGTCAAGGCGTACCGCGGGATGGGCTCGCTCGAGGCGATGGACCAGGGCAAGCCGGGCCCGAACAGCGCGGCCAAGGACACGTCCAAATACCCGACACCCGTGCCGCCGTCGAAGCATCATCATGAGAACGCGGCGACGACGCGCTACTTCTCCGAGGCGTCGGCGGTGAAGGTCGCGCAGGGCGTGTCGGGCGACGTGCAGGACAAAGGCAGCGTGAAGGACTTTGTGCCGTACCTTGTTGCGGGCCTGCAGCACTCGTTCCAGGACCTTGGTGTGCGGAATGTGCAGGAGCTGAGGAAGGGCGTCGCGGAGGAGCGCGTGCGGTTTGAGCTGCGCACGGCGAGCGCACAGGTGGAGGGTGGGGTGCATGGCTTGAACTCGTAAGTTGCATTCGCAACTCTCACTTGTGACTGGCACTTATCGCCGTTTGCAGATATACCAAGCGTTTGTTCGCACCGGCATAATTTCTGTATTATGCATGTCACTTACTGTATCCATTTATTCGATGTACTATGACCCATGTACATCATGTCCCATCGACTATCTTGATTCAGTCTGCAGCACACGGCAATCCTTCTTTCTGGATACTGAGTTCTTGTTATGAGCGAAACAGGTATCTTTTCATCTGTGCTTATATACATAGAAAGACTTCAGAATAACGTGAAGTTCGGGCGACCGAGCTGCCCCCGACGCTCAATGCTACTGCTCAGCAAGAGAAGACCGGAGGCCCTGAGTCCGAGATAAGCACATTTCGTCAGATGTTCAGCTGGTTCGCACTTACCAGGGACTGTGTACGACGGCAGGGTCTGGTAGATGTTGATCTTGATGCCGGGGTCAGTGCCTATTGAGAGGCAGTTGCTCATCCAGACGATACTTCAACGAACGACGCCAAGTTACTACTCACCTGAGTATGCGCCAGGGAAGCTCACTGTCGTCGGCTGCGCGCTGCCTCCGCCGGTAATCTGCAGCTGTGCACACTCCATCTACGACACAGATGAGTATACCATTCTCATGAAATTTTCTGTTACATACATAGAACTGGGCGCCGGGATAGTTTGAAGCGGCGTGCAGGGCTAGAAAACGGCGTCAGCACGCACGATCCGCGTCCTTCTCACGAACGGCACCCTACCGATGATTTCGTGTCTGAGGAGGTACTGCCCAGGCTCAATACACGCCGGGATATCAAATGTGACCTTGCCCTTGTTCGCAATAAGCCGGTCGACGCCCCAGCTCTGGTCGCTCGCGTCGAAGCCGTCCTCCCAGATCTTGAACCACTGCAGCCCGGTGACGTCCGCCTGCGTCGCGTTGTCGACCCTCGCGAGGTACGTGAGCACGGGGCCCTTGTGCGACGGGTCGATGGGGTCCGCGGGGTCGGAGGGGTCCGCGCCGGCGAGCGTGTGGTGCCATTCGGCGGTGTAGGGCGCGCCGGCGGGGACGGAGATGATGTCGGTCGAGATGGGCTGGTGATACGGGTTGATGCCGCCGTTGCAGATGAGGTCGTTCGAGGTCACGTCGGTGATGGGCTGCAGAAGGTTAGAGCTGGGAGGGGGAGAGAGCGGCGGGACGTACGCCGTCGTAGTCAGGGACGCGGATGCCGTTGATGTGGCCTTAGTCCGCGCCGTTCACGTACATTTCCTTAGCGCGGTGCGGAGGTTAGACGGGGTGGGGAAGGGATGCGGAGATTGCGGGTGCCTGGCATACCTGGAAGATGGTGTGCGCCGATGCGGTGCCCCAAGGAGGGTCGCAGACGCGGTCGAGAGCAGGATCGCCTTCATGGCGAAAGGAGTTAGAACAGCACGTAAAGAAACACCGTGTCGTCCGTTCGATGGGATGGAAATGCCAGTTTTTATATAGGCGCGCTGCGCCCTCTTGAATCAGGTAGAAACGCGTAAACTCCAAAACGCATATCCTTCGGATGCCGGAAAACACACGAAGTCGCCATGAGAGTGCTGCATCCTCAAAGTCGATAAGATACACCGTGGGGAAGATGTCCCGATGGCCTTCGACAAAGGCAAAGGAAGATGGCGAGGTTCTACAGAGCCTTTTCCGAAGCTCCGTATAGCCTATCAAGCCAAAAAGTGGAAGTAGGACACAGCGTGACGCACCCAAAATGTAAGAAGAAGTATTTAGAGTCGACAGGTTTAGCATCCTAATCAGTCCGAGGGTGTTTATGACCACATTAGAGAACCTCGACGAGAGGCGAGTTGAGGAGAAACTCTCCCTTATCGTTGGAGCGCGTTTCTCCAACGTTTAAGCAGAATTGTACAGGAAATAGCATAATACGTTCATATGCTGCACTTTCTCTGATGCTGGCGGAACAGGTTGTTCAATAGGTCGTGTGGCAGGAAAAGGCCATTCCCGGCAACCGCTCGGAGCGAGTGACAGTAGACGGTGTCCTGCCAGACAATGGCCTAGATATAAGCTGCCTATAAACGTTCAGCAGAAATGAACGGTGCAACAGAGGGGAAATAGAGAAGAAAACATGGCGTTAGAGAGCGAACATAGTGGTCCGAAAGTAAGCCGAATCGTTTGCTAGCGGAGGGAATCGGTTTAATTATTCAATAGATCAATCGATGAGGTTGAAGCTCCGATGAGAGCCTGACGTCGCGCGCGGCGGCGAGGACGCGTCGGTCAACATTGACAACAACGTCCACAATGAAGGCAACGACGTCCACCGCTTCGTCCTCGACGCCTGTCGCGCACAATGCTCTTCCCCCACCATCCACGGCGTCTGCATCGCGTTCGTCGCGAATTGCGCCACACTCTCACATAAAGGGCCTCGGTCTGACGGCAGAAGGGTACGCGCACGCAGATAGTGCCGGGTTTGTCGGGCAGAATACAGCTCGAGAGGTGCGTGTCATTTCATAAGAGAGTTTTCGTGCTTGCCGGAATGGAATCTTGAGTGGAATGGTGGACCCGTCTGACCCTAGGTTGCCCCGCATAAAAGCGAGTTTTCGCAACTGACCGACTCCTACTCGACTGGTGGTGCGCCGAGTCCGACTGGGATGCCGCTGTATGCCGCTGTGGATGGCAGGGTGGACAACTCATGGAGCCTAGGGTTCGACTAGCTGGTTTGAGTCGGAGGGCTGCGAGAACTCTGCTATTGGAGCATAGGGTTTGAATGGGCTCATTCCATTCCGGCCATTGCGAAAACTTTCTCTTATTTGCATTATTATGATCCTGATATGTTGACAGGCATGCGGGGTCGCTGTTGATCTCATCAAATCGCGCAAGTTCTCTGGACGCGCGCTGCTCCTCGTCGGTGCGCCCGGCACCGGAAAAACCGCATTGGCGTTGGCGGTATCTCACGAACTCGGAGCAAAAGTGCCGTTTTGTCCAATGGTAGGCTCGGAGGTGTACAGCACGGAGGTGAAGAAGACAGAGGTCCTGGCAGAGGCGTTCCGGAGAGCAATAGGTGCGCGACATTGCCATCTGCCATGCGATGTGCTGACTAGCGTTCCTACAGGTCTTCGGATAAAAGAGACGAAAGAAGTGTAC
Organism: Hericium erinaceus; assembly: GCA_006506795.2. Taxonomy (NCBI): domain Eukaryota; kingdom Fungi; phylum Basidiomycota; class Agaricomycetes; order Russulales; family Hericiaceae; genus Hericium; species Hericium erinaceus. The sequence continues at coordinate 3,401,612 of CM021162.1, forward strand.
GAGGGAGAGGTGACTGAGCTCACGCCAACCGAAGCCGAGAACCCCTTGAGCGGCTATGGAAAAACGGTCTCCCATGTCATTGTTGGACTGAAGACGGCAAGGGGGACAAAACAGCTCCGTATGGATCCCAGCATCTACGAGGCGATGTTGAAGGAGAAGATTGTCGTTGGAGATGTCATCTACATCGAACAGACCACGGGTGCTGTAAAGGTGTGTCCATTCCCTTCTGCGGAGCGTAAATACAAACTGGAGCGATCCTCCAGCGCGTGGGCCGATCTGACGCATATGCGTCTTCATACGACCTCGAAGCCGAGACGTATGTTCCCTTACCCAAAGGCGATGTCCACAAACGAAAGGAGCTGGTTCAAGACGTCACACTGGGCGACCTCGACGCGGCAAACGCGCGGCCACAGGGCGGTCAGGACATCATGAGCGTTATGGGCAGCCTGGTCAAGAGTGGCCGAACGGAGGTCACAGAGAAGCTGCGGCGGGAGGTCAACAAGGTCGTGAAAGGCTATGTGGACCAGGGCGTCGCGGAGGTGGTGCCTGGTGTTGTTTTCATCGACGAGGTTCGTGTCGTGTTCCGCGGGCAAATGGCCCGTCAGCTGACCCTTTCCCGCGCCAGGTGCACATGCTCGACATTGAATGCTTCACGTACCTCAACGCTCTGCTCGAGTCGCCGATGGCGCCGACCGTCATCTTCGCTACGAACCGCGGGAACTCCTTCGTCCGTGGGACGACGGATATCGTGGCACCCCACGGCATCCCAGTGGACTTGCTCGACAGGTACGCTATCTTGAAGATCTCGAAATCTGATATCTCACGCGCGGCTCAGGTGTCTGATCGTGAAGACAGAAGGCTACACGCGTGAGCAGGTTGCCAAGGTCGTGCAGCTCCGCGCAAATATTGAAGGTCTGAGGCTGGCCGAGGGCGTCCTCGATCGGCTTGCGGCGGAGGGCGAAAAGAGTTCCCTTCGGTGCGTACCTTTTTCCACAACTCGTAGCTTTGTGTTGCTGAGTTTTGTTCCAGCTACGCCCTTCAGCTGCTCACGCCAGCCTCGATCCTTGCCTCACTTGCAGGCCGGAGCCAGATCGAGGTAGAGGATATCAGCGAGATGAACGAGTTGTTCTTGGACGCAAAGACATCTGCGGCGATGATCAGCGCGGCCGAGTCGACCAATGCTATGAAAGTATAGTCGGCGAGTGCGTGATAGACCCCAAGGGTTGTGATAGTAATTGTCATTTGTTGCGTAAGGTGTCTGCTTCTGCTGGTGCAGAACGGCTCTGACGATCATTCAGATTTCGAAGATCTAGTTATCCATCTTGTTGTCTCATAGATATCTTTATCTTGCTCTTCCCACAGGAACGCCCGACAATGAGAAAGTGCCTGTCCTGCTGATCTTTCCACTTCCCAGCCGCCGCGAAGGAACCCTGCGCAGGACCTCCCGTAGATTTGCGGCAGGCGTGGCCACGACCGCGGTGCTTCGCCAAGACGTCCAATCTCCACGCGCGAGTCTATTCAAACAGCGTGCCTGCACGACTTGCTGGTATTCCTCTGTAGGTCACTAGGTGCCTAACACCGCTGACACTCGCAAGGGAGAATTTCAAAGCGCCTGCCATCCGGTCTCATCTTTTCCCAGTGTGTCCTGGCGCTTCGTCGAGCGCGAGAAATTGCGCGCGGATATGGACGAGTGGACTTCTGGCCCTTCTTCAGGCCCGTCGTCGCCTGGAGGACGAGACGTGGTCTCGCATCTTGTTGGGGGCATGACTGTGCTTCTTCGAACTCTCGAGCTTGTTTTCTCCATATGCACACCGACCCGTGCAGGGCACAGGTGAGGCGGCGCATGGAATTCATCTGCGGATTCAGGACACGATCGTGAGGCAACGTGCATTGCTGCCCGCACGGGTGATGGGCACATGGGCTGCTGTTATGAACTTCGTTCCGTCTCTTGACTTGCGGAACATCTGGGGTGCGGGAAGGGAACGGGGGGCCTTATTTTGCCTTCCAACTCGGGCACATCTGACACACAGGCCGTTCTTCTATCTTCGCCATCTGGCGATGCTGACAGCCATCACGGACAGTTGTCCTGCGACTGGAGGGACATCGAGCTGATCCACAGGACAATGCGAGGCCCAGTGCGCCGTGCGCGCCCCGTCGTGGAGCGCGATCCGGGGGTGCTTCTCCTCAGAAGACAGTCTTTGCGAGGTGGCGTCTTCTGTCGGGATTGTCGGGATTGGGCATGCTTGTGCTGACAGATTGAAAGGTGCATTCGTGCATGCTAAGTAATGTATCCCCGAGATTTCTGGCGGCGGCGGCAAACTGTACTATATGGCCTGGGCACGTGCGACCGGGTCTTTCTCACTAACTAATTCAGGTATACAGATTTCTGTTCACGTCAACGTTAATTACGGTCCAAGTGATTGAAATCGGGCCAGCTATAGGGTTTCAATTGATCAGACGATTGAAACCCGGAGTTGGTAGATTCCAATTGCCGCGTCACTGCAGAGAAACCAAACGCCATGCGTTTAACTTCAAGTTCCGGTCAGTCCGCCTACTCTATCTTGTACCGGTCCTCATGCATGTTTTCCAGCAAACAAAGCAACTTCAGAGACTTGGAGTCGTGCACGACTTGTGGCGTCTGTCATGTGCGCGTCGTCGTCTTCGCTACCGCTAATTCGTTCCGAGCGTAGCTTCCCCGGATGGAGCTACTCCGGCCGAAGCGATTCCCAGAGAAGCACGATCTCATTGACCTGACTTCTGTCGTGCCAACGGATGCATTGTCCACAGCTGCCGCGCGTTCTTCATGTCTGCTTTCTCTGGGAAGACCAGGACGGCGGGCGGGGAAGTATATTCTAAAGGCCCCAGGAACTAGTGATCATCTGACTGCGCCGTGAACAGAGATCGCACGATTATAGAGACGCTCAAGCAGCACCATCCCGGTCATGGCTGTTGCAATTAGCATCAGGTTTCATTTGTCGTCGAGCGCTGGCCGCAATCATGGCTCGGCGGTGGAGTAACAACAGATCTTGGCAGGTAAGGCATCCCGCACTTAGTTTCTGAATGCCTTTGTCACTGAACCTGTGTCGAACGTGCGGGATTCCTCTGCCCTATCTCTGCATTGTTCGACAAAGAAAGACGTGGTCGTCGCTTCCATGACTGCGATCACCGTACTATGCCGCTGTCAATTCGACCCTTCACCAGTACGACGGGCCTTCACCTCCGCACCTGACTCCACACCCTTCTCTTTCCCATGCAGATGAACCCGACTGACAGATTCGCACCACGTAGCAGACAAGATTCGCCATGTGGGCCTGTCGCCCAGCGTCTAGTGCGCTCTAAGCAGGCCCAACGAGCAAAAAAGGCCGGTGTCGTCCATCAGTTTGTCCAGGCTGCGCTTCCGTACTGGGCATAGACAAATCGCGCTGCCTGATGGGAATAGACAACCCTGTGCACAGATCGGGGCTTCGCGAAGCTCGCCAGGACTTATGTACCGAAGGAGGTCCAGTTAGGAAAGCTTCTTTCGTCAGCGACAGGGGAGGTACTTTCCTCTATATATCAGCTTCCCCGGCGATCCCTATAAAGGCGCGACCGTCGAGGTCTCACTCTCAATTTTGTCCTGCTCCCTCTTGACCTCCCAGGACCTCCTTTCACCCACCTCACCGTCGTCATCGTCTTCAACAATGACCATCGGTGGCCCGCCATCAGCTTATTTCTTCGAGGACCGCACCGGTCTCATCTCGGACTCGGACTTCGACGAGGTCTACGATCGCATGTTCCTGCGCGTCTCCTCCACGCCCCAGCGGACGCAGAACGCAGGGATCATGATCTATGACATGGGCCAGCGGTCGACGAGCCACAGCGACCGACGGCACTTTTATCACGACCCCGCCATGATCCTCGACTTTGGCCCAAACGGGGCGCTCGGCACGGTGTGGTTTCCGCGCAAGTCGGTGTCGGTCCCGATGCAGCAATACCTGCGCAAAGTGTCGCTTTTCGGCGGGTATGGGGCTCCTGCTCGCGTGCATGTGTGATTGTGACTGACCGATGGTGCGCTTCGAAATCCTCAGATCGCTGTTCAGGAAGTTCAAGGCTTCAGATGGCAAGGAGTACAAATGGAGCCACCGGATGGTTGCGGAGCACGAGTGGACGGTAAGAGCACCCCATCCACCTCGCTGCGCTTCTGTTCCATTGCTGAGCCCATGCAGTGTCTGGACGCAGACAACTACGTCGTCGCGCAGTATACGCTCAAGCCGCCCAACCGGCCCGCGTACGGCACGTCCGGGAACGTCTTGACAGTGTACGAGACCTTCGCGCACCTGTCCCTCGGTGAGTCTCGCCTTCCGAGCCGCGCCCTTTCGGTAGCATTGTCTTGTGGCCATCAGGTTCTGATGACGCCGTCGCCGATCCACAGAACTCCTGGGGTCGCTCACCATCATGCGGCACATCGCACAGCACAACCTGTGATCGATGACCACGTATCCATCCACACATACCCCCCTGCATGTCCAAAATTATACTGCCCTCCTTATCGTTATCGTACTTTGCACCTAATGGAGGCTTTCTATAGTAGTTCGACCATGTACCGATTCATTTTTGGCGTTTCTGTGTATCTTGTATCGCTTGAAACACTGTACAGTACATACGCTTGGACATACAGCGTACATCATTCAAGGACAATATTCCTTTCAATATTCCCTGACAGCCAGATGCGTAGTAACGTCCAGATCCTGTCCGCCATTTTGGCATGCTAGCTGCAATGATGACACCCGAACTTCGCTCTGATGGTACGTGTCAGATACTGGGCATAGTAGGTTGATTGCCCGCTGCGCACCTCGCGATAGGAAATACTCAGGGCTATGACCGGAGGCATCTCGAGCGCACGAGCAGAGCGGGCCCTGTAAGGCAATTGATAGATGTATTCTATTAGGCTGCGGTCAGAAGCACCGTCGGAGGAATCAGAGATCGACTCGTTATATCTCGTCTTTTATCAATTGGCCTGCCTTTGGGAGAGGATCTGGGAGGATTGGCGCAGGAGGGAGCTCCACAGCTAGGTACGTACATCGTTGGCACACGAGTTACGTCGACTGCTGTTTCGATAGGAGTCGATCAGACGAATGAAGCTGAATCTTCCGTGTGTGCTGTGCGGAAGGACGAAGGTCTAGACGTGTGCTCAAACAGATCTACAGATACGAACAACTACACCTTAATGAAGCCATTTCTCTACATAGGTCACCGCTGGAGCCTGCGCCGTAGTAGATGCCAAGAACTGCCGCTTCACATCCGGTCAGGAATCGCGATACGTGTCATTGCGTAGCAAGGTGTGAGCTGAGGATCCTCATGTTCGTGGAAGAAACTCGCCAGAGACACGTCAGGGTCGACTCACCGAAAGGTCTTGCTACGATGCGCTTCGGACCCGCGGCCATCGCCGCCTGCTTTCCATCCGTCTGCGGAATAACCTGTCCTTCTCAGTGGATGCCGTCACAGATACAGATTGGGGGGGGGGGGGGGGGTTTCCAACTGTCGAAGCTGGATCACAAGGGCTCATATCCATGTTGCGTGATACTAAGATGCGATGAATGAGTAGTTGGACGTTATAAAGAAAGGAGGACACACACCTGATTGATTCCATTTCCTCCCTTGGAGAAAACGTTATGGAGCAATTCTTAGTATTTATGCACCGTGCCCTTCGGGGAAGATTGAAGAAGTTGTCGAGACCACTGAGCGAATGCCAACGTCATCAAACAGCTTCGAGTGCCTTGGAAAGGCCACGGCGGCCACGGTTCTATTCACTGGCAGTTCAGATCTTCCTCTTCGCGAACACTGCTGAAGAAGGGTAAAGTGACCGGTGAGAAATATGAGGCAGAACTATGTGATGGAAGCTCTCGGTCCGAAAAGGGTCAGTACGTGGCAGTAGGAGCGGGTTGGGACACAGGCCGACGCACATGGAGGCCAGAGAAGTACGCGGAGTAGCTTGGACTGCTCTTCCGTCATATCGAGGCGGCAGGGCTATGCGGATAAATGGTGACGAGGTGATGAGACCTTGGAAGGTCTGCGCGAGAAAATGTGATGTACTCACCAGTCAGCGATTGTAGGGGCTATATTGTGAACAGTTCCTGAAGCGGGCTGGCGACGGTGGCCAAGGCTACAAGACCGAGCCAAGGTAATGTCAATGGCGCTGCTGCACATTATCCGGCGAACATCAAGTTTTCAGACTGGTGCCGTGCTCTGGGAAACAAACCAAACGTGTTTTGAACGAAGGCGATGCCAGCTTCAACTTGATACAGAGACAAATCGCCATCGGTAAGTCCGACGAAGGCAGGTGCGACTATGTGAGTGTATGCACTTTCCAAGCTAGCAAAGCATGCGTCTTGCCGTGTTCGACATCAGTTCTTCTGCGCAACGTTACTGGGAAGAGGAGGGAATGGCCGGAAGACGGGATATAAGGCCGCGAGCACGAACATCGGCTGCCTGTGGTCACTCTAGAGCGACGTCCAGTACTTACATATGACTCTCGTCCGCATCTTATCATGTTTCACTCTAAACGTTCTTGGAGTGGTAATGGAATCGATATGGTGGTCAGAGTGATGCTGTATGATGCAACAGCATCCTTTATGGCATTGTTGGCAGATTTTAGCAACTGAAGACTGTTGGCAGTCGAATAAGTGCCCAAATTGAAACAACTGAAAGCACAGTAGCTTACTTTATATCTAGAGGCCACAGGAATGCCTCCGATCCAGCCCGTGTCAAGCATCACCCATCCACGCATGCATGCACTATTCATATGCACAGATACCATCGTAAAAGTTTTGCCTCTGGCCAGTATACAGACATTGCTGGGCCCCTTCGAATTAAAATGCCATTCAGGGCAAATCTAGGAGGCTTGAGAATTTTCATCAGCATCGTACAGAACCCGTAAGACTCTGATTATCTTCCTGTTAACATCCAGATTTTTCCACCACACATGGCCATGCATGCTCAACAGCTGGCCTTCTGTTGGCAATGTCGTGTCGGCAGTCAAAGGCAGATCACGGATGAATTTCGGCGGTTCGAGGATCTTCAAAAAGCGTACTACTATCGCATGTTTGTCCCGGTGTTCTGGCAACACTGACCGCTCGAAACGGCAGAGAACCGAACCTTCTGTAACACAAGATTAGGTCAGAAAGTCAGTTCCACAGAGACATGCAAAAAGACGCGGCCCACCATCATAGAGCCTCTCGGGGTGCATACGGAGCACGAATTCATGTCTCTTCCCTGCAACGTGGACCATAATTGACTGGCGATATTTCGCAAGATCGAGTACGAAAGGCTCGCTCAGGCTGCTGATGGACCGTCGTAGTCGGGCACGGGGCCAGTTGCCCGAACTACGGAAGTTAGAGATGGCTGTGGTGTCGATCAGCCTGTCGTGGATGAGGAGAGGCAGAAGGGCACTTTTCAAGGACCTCGCGATAACTGCGACAGACAGGTGCCAGAAGAAGCCCTTGTCGAAAGTGAGATCGTATCCGCGGGAGAAATTTGCCGGGTCGCTGTCTTCTGTCACGCGGAAGCGTATCTGTGGGTACGATGGGCTCTGCGGGTTGACATAATAGTATAGAAATCCGTGGGTACCAGCGGGGAATGGTGCACGGCGTCTGCATGTACGGCTGCCAGCGAGGATGTCTTGATCATGGTAGACAGTTTTAAAAGACTGCGGATAGACTTGATCCGGGAGCGATATGTGTATTCTGGGGGCGATAATACCTGAGATGTCCATAAAGCATTTGGGATCGAGACGTTTGAGGTCAAGGGTAGTGATAATCCTGGTCCGCTCTGGCTGCGACGGTCGGCCTACTCTTCTTGCTGGCAGTGCTTTCGAACGAGGAGCTGTGTTATCCATTGCCTGCTTTGAGAACTATTACGCGTCATCAGTTTTCACAGCTTCTTGAGATGTATGTGAGACCGTACTGGGTGTTTTTCTACACCGGCAGTGCGAAACGATTCTACGTTGCCATTGCTTTGTAGAGTTTGCGACGAGGCAGGGACGGAAAGTCCACGATGCAATACAATGCTTCTAGGAGACAGAAATGAAGGAGATAATAGCCGCGATGACTGCAGCCGAGACCTTGCGCTCAAGTTCATCGCAAAAGTTACAGCTTGAATATTGAGCTTGAAGCCGTACATGCTCTTGAGGACCTAATGGCAATGCTAATAGGGCTGCACGCGACAATTCGGCTATGATTTGGAGATACTGTATTCAGTATTTCTAGAGATATGATCTTGTCCGCATTATACGTGCTTACCTCAGCGCACTCTTGATGGCGACGATCAACGCTAAAACGTCGGTGAAGGTTAACAACGTTTGGCAGCCGCTTTGCGTCTCGGACAGCGACGAACTTCGAACTGCAGGTATCGCCGGCGCCGGCATGACGGAGCCGGCTGCTCGTACTCTCGGCCGGGCTTCAGCTTACTAAGCAGCTCCGTCTTCATCAGTTCTTCATCGGGCGACTGTCAGTTCTGCGACTCCGAGTGCCGCACTGACTTCAAGTTCGTCCTCTGCACACTGACAAGCTATCCGAAGCTTAAGCTTGAGGCCTATTAGCTGATGCATTTCTGGCACATTTCGCATTTTGGGACAGGACCGCTTCTGAATGTATGGAAAAGATCTTCAATTCTCAGCGATCTCAGGCCGCAGGCCAATCCATACTGACTATAGTCCAGTGCTCAGTCATCTGGTAGCGCAGCAACCTCCTCAATCCTATCTTTATACTGACGGGCATGAGTTCTTTATGACTGTTTGTCCACGACATGACAGCTTGATTTAGCTCGATGACAGGTACTCTTCACTGCTATCCCGAGCCAGAGATGATTAATGTGATTCGGTGTCATGGCCGCGATTACTTATAGCGTTGGGTGGGTGTTGATAATGAGGCCCCCCCTCTTGCCAGACTTTCCAAGCCTTACTCTTTCAGCCACATCGATATCCTTGAGGTGAGCCGTTGTCTAATTCTTCTATTTTTCCGTCTTTGATACAGCTATAGCGTGGTATTTGTGAAGTCTTTTATCCAACTCAGTACGTCACGCGTATTCCTCCGCCTTAGGCGAACAAAAGGTCTGAGCGCAAAGAAACCATGTCTGGGTATGTACTGGCCGAAACCCCATGAGATAAAACAGTTCATCTCGGATTTGTTTGCAGGTCCCGGGCTCGGTCTGCAGTCCGCCTTCCCACCGAGATCATTGCTCAGATCATCGCTTTTGCTTCCCACGAGCACTTTCCGGATTGCTCTCTTGATGAATTCCACTGTCCGCGTCGCACGCTCGCCTTATCTCATGTTTCTCGCCAATGGAAGGACATCACGCTAGGTTCATCACCGTTATGGGCAAGCATTCACAGCGACTACAGCTTCGACCTGATGACGGCATGTTTCACTCGCTCGCATTCGGCATCTTTACGAATTTGTATCGATCTGCCTATCGCAGTCGAAAGAGAATGGTTCCTGGATCTACTCCGTCCGGTTACACATCGAATTGCTTCTCTTTCCATCCAACAGAAACCATGTGGAAAGGGCTCGGGTATACTTCTGAAGGACATCTTACGCACAGTCAGTACAGAAGCCATCCGCCTGGAAACACTCTACATCGATCTCTCGAGGCAAGGCACCGCGGACACGGACATCCCGATTCTTTTCAGCGGCTCCACTCCAGCCCTCCGACATCTGACTTTGCGCGGTATTCCGCACGCCGCGGGCAATGTATTCAAGGATCTCACGCATCTGCACCTCCACCCTAGAGGCCAGATGCATTGCCACGATCTATACGACATCATCCGCAACAGCCCGGATCTCGAGATCTTCCACTTGCAGGGCGCGATCATGTCTGTCCTTCCACCGCAGCCCCGAATAACACTTAATCACCTGCAGAAGCTGAGCATCACCGAGTCGCTATGGAATATGGTACACCCCTTCCTCGCCTGCCTCGACATCCCCGCCACATGCAACTTCACTTCCCTCATCGCAAACCCTACCCCCCAATCCAACGACCACGTCATCACCTCCGCGCTCCCCGCCGACCTCACGCACCTCCGCCCCCTCCACGGCGCGATGAAGCTGCTCCTCGGCGCCCCCGGCACAATGGCCCTCTGCGGCAGCAACGGCCGCTCCACCTTCGAGCTCTTCTCGACCTGGGTCGTCGACCCTCCACTTTTCTTCGAACACTCCCTCCTCGCGCTCGCGCACGCCTTTTCTCTATCCGCCGTGCACGAGCTCTGGCTCGGCCCGCACGCCCCCGGCGCCTCGGTGCACATCGAGCCCGCGCGCGAGACGTGGGCCGCGCTCTTCGCCGCGCTGCCGCGCCTGCACACGCTCGTGCTCCTCCCGGGCTTCCACCTCCCGGACGTCCTCGACGCGCTCGCGCCGCCCGCGGGCCCCGCGCTGCACACGCTGCGCCTCGTGTGCGGCCGCTTCCACGCGCTGCTGCCGTGGTGCGTGCTGCGGGGCTTCGTGCGCGCGCGGCGCGATGCCGGTGCGGGCCTCGCGTGCGTGTGGGTGCAGGATTTGCGTGCGCAGATGGGGCGGCCCCCCGGGCGCGGGGAGTGGGGCGGCGTGCTGCGCTATGAGTGCGAGGTTGTGGGGGCGCGCGCGTGTCCCATGCGCGCGAACGAGAGGTTTGTCGTCTGGAACCAGGGGCTCAAAAACGTCTTGGCGATGTAGGGATGGCGCGCATCATGCTGTAGTCGTAAGGCACGTGAACGTGCCAGAGATGTGAGCTTTGAGTTTGGTTCATGTTTTTTTTTTGGGATGTTTGTGGTTAACATTGTGCGTTTCTGGATCTGACTGTTCGCTTTCGCCCATTGTATTTCCCTGTTTTAGCCAGCGGCGCCGATACAATACTTATGATGCATACTGCTTATGCACAAAAATATGTGTTGTGCATTAACGTTGCAGCCTATTGCGCCCGTTCGGTCTGCCAGCCAAATCGGGCCGATCTGCGGACGGTCGAGTTCCTCGGCGTTGAGCCAATGATGCTCATCCGCGTTACTTTCCCATTTCGCGTGTGTTTCCTCGTTATATTGGTTCCCCAGGCCTGCCCAGGACCAGATCATGATCACAATTTTCATGATGTGGGGACTGAAATATATCCTCCTGCCATTCATTTTGCGATAAGTGAAAGGTACTTATGAGTGTCTCAGCAAAATTGTGATTTTGTTAAAATAAAATAAAAGGGATACCCTTCGGGTGAGATACAGGTGGGCTTGAGTGAAGTGAGTTCTAACGGGCTTCATGCGATCCGAAGCTTAAATTGAAAGTGAAATGAGCACGATGTCGTCAAAGTCGCATTGACTCTGAGCGCGTTCAAGTCAACAGTCAGACTAATTTACTATTTAGTAAACTGAAGCCGGGCCGGCGAGGCCGCGTACAATTCGTTCGAGGTGAATGTCGCTTGCCGTCGTTTACTAGCCTGAACCTCGTCATTGTCAACGCCAGACGTTCACCTTCAACGTGTTTGGAGTGTTTGAAGTCAACGCTGACCGCCGCCGCTGGCAGCGCAAGGTACGCAAAATTTCATGGGTACATCGTTCTGTTAGACAGACTGACTCGGAGCACTTCAATCCATAGACACTCTCTCGCATGTTGTATTAACATCTCAACTTTCAGGGTGGACGCTTTGCAATGAATCTGGTTGCATGCTTTTGGCGGCTTTCATCGTGGCTACTCTTCCCCTCATCCCTGACTTGCAGACTTGTCTCGTCACGTCTTCCGCACACGCGTCCGTTTTCCGTCCCTGCCTCCTCGTCCGGAACTCTAGAGCACGATGCCAACGCAGAATCATCATGTCCTATCAATACAGAAATGCACCGTCGGAATCTGCGAACATTAAAGACGCGCAATGGTCGAATGCAGGATGCAATAGCGGACCATGCCCTTCCTCTCTTGTACACACTCCCACCACGACGGCCTGCAAACAGGACCATCACCACCCTCGACCCAGCGCGTCTCCACTCTGGGTGCTTCGTGGACATCTCAGGCGTTGCCGAGGCCAACATCTACGCGTCCTTCCCAGGCCACGACTCCTACCCCGAATCCTCCTACCCCCTCATCTACTACGAGAGACACCACAAACGCGGCACCGCCGAGGCCGAGTACGACCGCATCGCGTTCCCGCCCGGCACGCACGGCTTCCTCTACTTCCACGCCAACCCACACAACCCGCAGCACGCGCAGATCCGCTTCCGCGTGACGCCGGACAGCGACCCGGCGAGCTTCGTGCGCGGGCACGACCTGCTCTACGACAAGGGCTACGTGTGGTACCTCTCCGTCGCGGCCATCGCCGCGCGCGCGCCGACCGACGGGCTGCTGCGCCTGCTGCTCCGCGACGGGCTGCTCGACGCGCAGCTCGTCGCGGAGCTGCGCGATTCGGCGAAAATTCATCGCGTGCGGCTCAGGCGCGCCATCGGCAGCTTGTGCGAGCCGTTCGTGATCAGCTTTGCGACGTACCAGCATCGGATCACAGTTGTGGGGGACGAATACCCCATCATGCTCGCGCTGCCGCATTTTGGGTATCGTGTTTGGGATAAGAACCTCGTGCCGCTCTATGAGGGTGGGCGCCATCTTTCTTCGTAGAGTATGGAACTGACTGCCTGGTGGACATTGGTTGCAGAGGGATCGGCGCTTTGCCGATTCGAGCGCTCGACGCTGCCGGAGCACGCGGGCAAACGCGCGATCGTGGTACGCCTGTTGAAGATGCTTGTCCCGCCGAAACGTATCCCTGGGCGTCCGTCAAAGTACGACCTGCCGCTGCCGGCTGAGGGCGAGCTGTTTACGAAGCGTGGCCGTGTGTGGTTTAGAGATGTCGACAAGGACTCGAAGAAGAACAGGGTCTTGCGAATGCTGTATGATGCGGACGAGGGTCCTGAGCCCTCCTGAATACTTATATCCTGGACGGTCAATTCGGTCGGAGGTCCATGTGCTACAGGTGAATCGTACATTGTGTGCGGTCATCCGCGCATGTCAACTAATTTCGTAGGAGCATGCATGGGCGGGTGTGCGGCGCTGATCATGGACCCGACTTAGGCACCATAGTATGTCTCTTGTCGAGTAGACAAGTGTGTCTCAGCTGGTTTGCCATTCAGTACTCATCGGTCTCGCTGGCTCATGGTCGCATGAACTACTTGTAATCGCTAGACCATTCGCTGATGCCGACGGTTAACGCATACGAGTGAGTTGCGTCCTCCTCCAGCATTATATGCGTGTGTAACCCCAGATTCGATTAAATTGTTCACCCGAGGCAGAAGAATCTCTCTCTAAAGTCCACGCCACTTACTCCCTTGCGCGTTCTCGTCATGTCTGGAGGGCGTCGAAAGCGCGGTCGACGATATGCTCTCATGAACGACGACATCGATCGATCCAACGGCCTCGTCTACATACGTAGCATCGCTGGCGACATTGGAGCCAAGGATATCCGTACATTCGAGCTCCTCCCCAGAGGTGGTCGGTCGCGACACCGCGAACGGGATCGTGTCCGGCATCCTGTCCGTATCGTCCGAGTTTATGGGCTCTAGCAGTCTAAATGTCAACAGAAGCTTCCGCCGAGGGGACGCCGACGCTCAAGACGAGTTCGCTGAGGCTGTGGTTCCCCGTGGTCCGCTTGCGTGGTGGGTGTGTCTATTACTGCGGGGCCGGTATGGGCTGATTGCTTGTTAACGGTGGTGGTGGCGAGAGCTGCGCGGTCATGGAGACTCTTTCGAGGGCTGAGCGTTCTCAGGAGGATCTATCTGCAAGGGACGAACCCGCCCCGTCATTTTTGCGCTGCAAGCTCTCGAAAATGACACCAGCCCACCATGGCCACTCCATCCACACTTTACACCCACCTTAAATGACCAGGACCTCGCAGTCCCAAGGGCTGTACGAGCGCGGCGAGTGCGCTCTCCTCGTCCAGCACGACTTTCGACGCGGCTGCACCTACCGTGACGGGCGACGCGGCGAAGAAGCTGCAGTTCGTCGAGAACGGGTATGGCAAGAAGATCGCGTTTCTGGGGCTGGGCGACTTGGCGTAGGACGACGCTGGATCTGGGTCCAGGTGTGTGTTGGACGCTGGATTGCGGGGCGATCTGTGTGCGGGGAGTGATTTTCAACGACAAAGCATCGTGTAGCGTATGCTGTACTTTGAACGTATTGTGGTCTGGATGGTTGTTTGCGGCGCTGAGGCCAGCAGTATATGAGACGCGAAAAAATGATTTGGCATCTGATACAACGGGGATAGAAGATATACAAGGATAGAGCACTGAAAGAAGGAGCAAAATCAGGGTGATCGTAAGTCGTGGAAGTTAGTCGTAACGTCATGATCATGAGATGTCGTCACACGTTCAAAACCCAAAAACAAAATTCGACGCCGATGTTCGTCTGTATGATCCAGATCTGAAAGACTGTTTCCCGACGGCTATAGCATCGCCGCAGCACCGACTGCAATCAACGCCAAGGCCAAGACACTCGAGGCCGCGACAACCCGCGAGCCAGCGTTGGCCGAGGGCGCAGACGCAGGTGCGCTGATCGACGGCGTCGTCTCGCCATTCGTGTTCGACGCGTTGCCCAGAATCGAGCTGGAGACTGCGCAGACGTGCCGTACGCCGTTCAAGACAGCAGGCAGATCTGCCTCGTCGACCGGCAGCACGTCCGTCTGGTTCGTCTTTTCGAAGCTGCCGCCGCGCTCAGCAATCTCGATGGCGCCGATAAACGCAAGACGCGACGTACCAGTCGACGCACTGCGGGAAGGCCGCCTGGAACGTGTCCGTGCACGCGCACTTGATGACGCTGAGGAACGCGCCGGGGTTGAAGAGCACCTTGATCGCGGCGCGTCAGTGGCGCTCTATCATAGGCAAGTGAGAAAGCGCTTACGGACGTAAAGTTGGCGAGGACGGGCGCTGCCTGCGCGCAGCTGTCGATGTTAGCGTAGTTCTGCTCGCAAATTGGGCATGAGGGCGGGGTAGCGGGGAAGGTGGGCTGAGCTGTGGTTTGCCGTGCGGCGAAGCCGAGATTGGGACGGGGGTATGCAGATGCGATTGTCGGGAATAAATTGAGGTATAAAATGACAGAAATAAAGAACAAGTACATGGAATACATAGTTGTCGTCGTCGTCGTCGTCGTCGTGCGAGAAACAGAGATGTCGACGGCGGGGAATATTGTGGGATGATCAAGGCATGATCAGGCTCAAGAAGCGCAGATAAGATTAGATCCTCACAAGTGATCGATCAGACGTCTCGGTCCCGCGACGGCTTGCAGCGGCTTGCTCGACGTCTCGGCGACCTGCGACTCCTTGTCGACATCTCGTCTACAACCATCTCCAAGAAATTTACATATGATGCGAGGTCGTCTTGGCTCTTAAGGCCGATGTCTGTGGTAAGCTTCACTGGCCGATTACCTACTCTTTGTCGATCAATTATCTAATCCCAATTTGCAGCTGTTCCGTTGCGGGTCCGAAGTCATGTTCTGCCTCAAACACTCACTCTTCTGGTCGCACTGCACTTGACCTGCCATGCTCTGCACATTTCCAATGTTTCCCTGACAATATGCACTAGAAGGATACGATCGTATGACTGCGATCTTGCCAAGTCAAGTGCTGCAGCTTTAGGCCGTTGCGCTTTAAACATCATTATGGGCGCTCGGCATCGCCTCCCGCCTAGGGCGGAACGTGTCCCATAGTCCACGACATTGCCGATATCATAGTGCGTTCCATTTCTCGCAGAAAATTGTGACAGAATCAAACAGGTCAGGCGAGGCAGGGTCTCGAAGCTGCACTGTCCTCGGCATCTTCTCACATATGCTGCTTCCTGCACGTCCAGCCGACCCTGACATGCGAAGCCATAATTCCTGCGGCTCTGCCAGACGACCCGCGAACGGCGGGAGCTCCAGTCACGACTGTCAACTATCGTTCAGTGGGAGAAAATAGCACCAAGCCTCATGAACTCACAACAGGCACGAGACGGTTTTTTTGCCTCGATGTCATAATCCACAGGCACTAGCCGACTTCATCAGTTCGCGACATGCGTCCGCTGCGCACGGCTGCACGCACCGTGCCCGGTGATTACGCGGAGACGCAGTAGCCGTGATGCTGTGGATGCGCCCCGGTTACACAGCCCTGCGTCGATGTCGGGGCCTGCCAGCCCCGCCCAGCCGCGTCGCTCGTTTCCAAGGCCGCGGGCTGACGCATATAAAACTATAAAACCCCGCGCGAGGGCTGACGTGCCTCAGCCATATTCTTAGCACTTACCTTTCCACTGCAGCGATGCGTCCCTCGTGCTTGGTTGGTCTCGCGTCTGTGCTGCTTGCGCGCCTCGTGTCCGCCGCGATTGGCCCGGTTGGTGACCTGACGATCGTGAACAAGCAGCTTGCGCCGGATGGGTACCAGCGGAGGTGCGCTCTTGGCATTCATTTGGAGGCCTTTCATTGATGTTTTGTCTAGCACCGTTCTTGCGGGGGACACCTTCCCGGGCCCGCTCATCCGCGGGAACAAGGTGCGCGTCGATATCATCGAGGTCTGCCATTCTTGCTCATCGCGCCTAGGGAGACAACTTCCAGATCAACGTGCACAACAATCTGACCGACGCGAGCATGGACCTCGTCACGTCCATCGTACGCTCCCATGTCTCCACCTACATACACCGTGTCCTGACGTTCGTCTATGCAGCACTGGCACGGCATCGACATGCACCACTCGAGCTTCATGGACGGCGCCGCCTTCGTGACGCAGTGCCCGATCGTCCCGGGCGGCTCGTACCTCTACAACTTCACCGCGCGCGAGCAGGCGGGCACGTTCTGGTACCACTCGCACTACAGCGACCAGTACTGCGACGGGCTGCGCGGGCCGCTCGTGATATACGATCCTGAGGACCCGCACAAGGATCTGTACGATGTGGACGATGGTAAGCGTTGCTTGGCCGCTTTGGGGGTGTTTTTGGCTTATATGCGCGTGTAGAGAGCACTGTCATTACTCTTTCGGACTGGTATGTTTTCCGATGATCGGTGCTTCGGTTTCAGCAGACTAATCTCCGACTCATTCAGGTATCACTACATGTCGCCTAATGCGCCTGCCATTCCGTGCGTCTTTGTCTCCTAAATTTGCAATAATCATATCTGAGCACACTACAGGAGCCCCTCGTCCGCCCTGATCAACGGCAAGGGCCGCTGCATGGACAACGGCACGACCCTCGCGGACAGCTCGCTCGCAGTCATAAACGTCGAGCCGGGCAAACGGTCCGTCATCTCACACACGTCGCGCACCTCAGCTCATCCATTGTTGCTAGGTACCGCTTCCGCCTGGTGTCGATGTCATGCGACTCGCACTTTGTGTTCTCGATCGACAGGCACGCGATGACGATCATCGAGGTCGACGGCAGCAGTGTGGAGCCGCTGAAGGTCGATTCTATCACTATTTATCCAGGTCAGTCGGTATCTTTGCGCGAAAGGGACATGTGGCTCATGGAATTTCTCAGCACAACGGTACTCGTTCACTGTGCGTCCTGTTGTAACATCTACGCGTACGCATATAACACCAAATATCTCTAGCTTGAAGCAAACCAACCTGTAGACAACTACTGTGAGCCTCCCTCATCCTCTATGCTTATCGCCCGTGCTTACCCCGTCCTCCCAGGGATGCGCTCGCTCCCGAGCGCACCCATCGCGCAGATTACGGACAGCGGCGTGAACTCCGCGATCCTGCGCTATCAGGGTGCGCCGAACGCCGAGCCGACGACGAAGCAGGTCAACAGCACGCTGCCGCTCGTCGAGACGAATCTGCATGTGCGTTCTTTCTTTCCTCGAGCATTGCGACATCGAACTGATTTTGTGTCATCGCTGTGTCAGCCGTTGGCACCCTCTCCCGTGGTACGTTGCTAACACGAAAACGTCTTTCAGATGCTGATTCCCACCAACACAGCCCGGCACGCCCGAATACGGCGGCGCCGACAAAAGCATCCGCCTCGACGTGACCTTCGTGCGTCCTCCCTTCCCACCCCAGTCTGCCCGATCTAACCCCGCGCAGGACGGCAAGCTCTTCCTCGTGAACAACGCCACGTTCACGGCGCCCGAGGTGCCCGTGCTGCTGCAGATCCTGAGCGGCACGACGAGGCCGCAGGACCTGCTCCCGTCGGGCAGCGTCTACGGCCTGCAGCGCAACCAGACCGTCGAGGTCACGATCCCCGGCGGCGTCATTTCGCTTCCGGTGCGTGCTGCGCTATCCTTCTCATCACACGAAGCTGACCCCGCACGCAGCATCCGATTCATCTGCACGGCGTGAGCACCTTTCGTTCTGTATCGTTTTGGAGACGAGGCTGAGGGAGTGTAGCACTCGTTCTACGTCGTGAAGAGCGCGGGGAACAGCTCGTTCAACTTCGAGAACCCAGTGCTGCGCGATACAGTCGCGATGGGCGCCGACGCGGGCGACGACGTCGTCATCCGCTTCGTGACCGACAACCCCGGCCCGTGGATCATACACTGGTGCGCTCCCCCTCCCTCGTGTCGTGCGCGTCGCTGATGTGAGCAGCCATATCGACTGGCATTTGTCTGCGTACGTGACCTTTCTTGTGCTTTTGGTGCGGTGGGAGTGCTTATGTGTTTGGGGTAGCGGGTTCGCGGCGGTTTTGGCGGAGGATATTGAGGATGTGGCGGCGGACCAGGATGCGCCTGGTGTGTGCTGTTTCTAACACCCGGGTGCGCAATGGCTGACTGGTCTGTTGCAGAGTCTTGGAAGCAGCTCTGCCCCGCGTACGATGCGTTCAAGAACGAGACACAAGGGCAGTAGACTCCGGACGCGCGCGCATTGGCACCGCAAGACGTGTCGTGGACACTTTTACTATCGTCGGCATCACTTATTCGGGTTCTATACCTTACAGCATTCCATCGCTAAACGCCTTGGCATCCTGGGACGGATATCTCCCACCTACGATCTTTTTACGCACGACGGACTCACGAGCAGCACTACGTAGAAACGGACTTGGAGTTGAATATTTTGGTACTGTTGTCATAATTTATGTTGTTCTCGTACGATACAGTACATAGTCCCTGCTCTACTAGTGTAGGCATCCTTAAATGCTTTTAACCTGCTCTGAACGTAGTTGATCGCTTTTTCTGCTCGGGCCTTTCTTGGTATGGATTTGTTTCTGTGATCTCTAGCGATACCGCACTGGCAGCGAGCGTGAGAAAGCGCACGGCAGGTGACCTCGGCGCCTATCTTATCACAGCGGATATGATTTGGGCTTTGCGATTCTCTCATCCTACTGGCTGGACGCCGCCTTGACGCACCCAATGACCAACAAGCCGTACGTCCAATCAGGCGAGCCGCTGCACGAATTCCTGCGCTCGTTCTGGCAGCGCCAGGTCGATGCCGCCGAGCAGGACACCCCCGACTACCGCCACCCGCCCCTGCCCCTCGCCCGCATCAAGAAGGTCATGAAGAGCGACCCCGACGTCAAGGTCCGTGCGCCCCCACTCTTTGCTATACGTGAAACTGACGAGCGCATGCGTGTGTATGTATAGATGATCGCTGCGGACGGTGAGTGCCCCTTCGCGTCGCCGACCCCGCGCTCTCACACCCGCGCAGCGCCCATCCTCTTCTGCAAAGCCTGCGAGAGTGCGTCTCCCTTCCCCTTCTCTGTTCACGGGTATAAGGCGTTGACTGGATGCGGGCAGTCTTCATCGCAGAGATCACCGCGCGCGCGTTCATCATCGCGGACTCGAACAAGCGGCGCACGCTCTCGCGCGCGGACATCGCCAAGGCGCTCAACAAGAGCGACCAGTTCGACTTCCTCATCGACATCGTCCCGCGCGAGGAGCCGTTCGCGGCCGCGGGCACCTCTGCGAAGGCCGCGGGCAAGAAGCCGAAGGTGCGTTTGCTTTACCGAGCTTGTGCGGGTGCGGGTGCGAGTGCTGATGGTGTGTAGGGCGCGGAGGAGGCGCTCGAGCTCGAGGGGGGCGAGGAGGAGGCGGGCGGGATGCCGTCTGCGGCGGTGCTCGATCATGTATGTGCTGTGTCTTCGTTGGGATGTAAGCTTACTGGTCGGGACAGCTTCAGTCGCTGCTGAATTCGTCGCCGGGGGACGTGGATCGGCCCCAGATGTAATTTATCACCTGTGCTCTGCTGTCCATAGACGTCTCTTTTTTTGTTATCCATTATTTCGCTATTAGTTAGGTCGTGTCTCGTCTGCTGTGTTGCTGCTGTACGCCGGTGCGTGTTGTCTTTGGTGTCTGGGCTTGGTGGATGCTGATCGCGTGCTGTGTCTAGGAAATATCTCCGCTCATTTATTTATACGTATAGCTGGACCGTACTGCTTGGATTATTAGATTGTCTGCTTATTGTGTGCAATGACAACGCCACGTCAAGAGTATCTGCAGAGCATGGCTTCTGAACTAATATGATTGGTAATCGTTCCGAAAGAGCCATAGTGACATCTGCATATCATGTGAACTGCGAATACAAGGGTATATGGACGAATCGAAGAAGAGGCCTACACATACGTGATGAAGTCTGCAGTTACGAATGGACGATACGATGGAGGAAACATCCACAGTAAATGCAGCTTAAGGTGTTGATGTTGCCTATTCTGGTGCTCGCATGTGTCTTCTCTTTGATCAGCCGTTTGCCCGGGGACTGGTCGTCCTGCGGTTTCAAGAAAGCAACGCCCACCAGCCCGTATAGCACGCTACGAAGCAGCGCCTGAGGGTTTCAAACACAGAGCTCGGCCTCGTCGTCTGTCGGAACCGCAGATAGCTGGGCCCATTTTCCAAGTCTCCGAGTTCCTGAACGCGTGACAGAAGTGCGCCGTTATCTACGTCCAGGAACTGGCATGCCATTCCATAAGTAATTCTGCGCAAGTTGGGCTTGTTCAGGTCTGTTCCTCGACATCCGGGACGGAGCCGAGCGGGGTGGAATGAATTGACGACATATTATGGCTTGGCGGCGGGGCAGGCACCGCCGGGCCGAGATCGGTAAGCTTCCTATTTAGAGTCATCGTCGCGACGGACGGAGTCAGTCATCCTGCATACTTTGCTGATAACCACTTCGCCTACTTGTATCCTAACCACCACTGCATTGCGTCCCGACCATCGCGTTTTGCTGTACAGAGCAATCCGTTTGTCGTACTATTGTGAGTTTTGTTACGCCTTCGTCGGTGGAGATCCGCGACCTCATCGTCTACCGCGTCTTATCTACTAGGAGCCCGCAAGAAGCAGAAGCGCAAGAAGGCCACTCTCTTCCACGTTCCCACCAGCATCGAAACACTCTAACCACCCAGAAGCCCATCCAACCACACCTCCAACTATGTCCGCAGGCCCCGCTGCTGCTGCTGCTGCCGCCGCCGCCGAAAAAGACCGCTCCATCTCGCGCGGCCGCGACTTCGTGCGTATCTCCTCCCACAGCGATAAGCCCTTTCCTCCTGACCCCCGCTCGTACAGCACTCCTCCGGGCGCGGCGGCGCCGGCAACATCCGCCCCTCGCGCGACAACACGCCCGTGCGCGCGTCCCTCGACGGGCCCGACGACTTCTCCGTCACGCGCGGGCGCGAGCCCGTCTCCGCACACGACCTCTCCAAGGTGCGCTCCCCATTATGCATTCTGATACGTGCTGCTGATGGTAAGGCGCGCAGGTCATCTCGATCGGCCGCGGCGGCGCGGGCAACATCCGCTCGCCCTCGCGCGACACCGACCGCGCCCCGCTCGCCCAGGGGCCCGAGTACGAGCGCGACGTCATCCGCACCGCCGAGCGCGCGCGCGCCGTGGTGCGTCCTCCCCCCCCCCCCACTTTTATCCACCTATCCCACTCACTCCTCTATCCGAAATAGCGCTCCTCCGGCCGCGGCGGCATGGGCAACATCACGCGCTCGCCAAGCGTATCGCAGAGCCGCGAGGGCTCGCGCGCGCGCCCGTCCCTAAGCCGCGAGCGCGCGCGCCTGTCCCTAAGCCGCGAGCGCTCGGTCTCGCAGAGCCGCGAGCGCTACAGCACGGGCCGCGGCGGCGCGGGCAACATCGTGCCCGGCGACGCGCTCGCGGCGGACATCGCGGAGCTGCAGGACGAGGCGCACGTCGCGCACGGCGCGCCTGCGCCCGCGCTGCACAGCACGGGCCGCGGCGGCGCCGCGAACGTGCGCGCGGGCGCGTCGCCGGGCGTCGAGCCGCCGCCGCACGCGCAGGTGCTCGCGCACGAGCTGGAGCACGAGTGGGAGAGCGTGGGGCGGGGCGGGGCGGGGAATATCCGGGAGAGGTCGGGGTCGGGGGAGCGTGAGCGTGGGCCGATGGGGCATGGGATTAAGGCGTTGTTGCATCGGGTGGGACGGTCGGGGTCGCGGCCGCGTGGGGAGGGCGAGCAGGTGGGGCGGAGGGAGGGCGAGTAGGGCGGGGTGGGGTGGGACTGGGGTAAGATGGTGTTGTGGGTTGTGTGTTGAGTTCTGCTGTAGCTTACGAGACGTGGGTGCCTGCGCGCGCCCTTATGTATTTCCGGGTGTACGTTTCCTTTGCTCGGGATGATTGTATTTTATTTGTGTTACTTATGGCGAAGATTTATTGTAGCCTTTCGTATCGTGGTTTGAATGGATTTGGATTCTCCAGTTCGGGCCCGGACTGTGACCAATAGGACTAACATCGCCACGCTTTTCGCAGGTTGTCTTTGCCTTCACTATAGCCCTCATAGCCAGTGTATCGCATACCAAGCTCATATCGGATATCTATTACCCATTCTCATGGTTTCAGAACTTCACAGATCCGGAGCGATATGGTCCCATGCCCACAGCGTATGCCAGCCGCTGGTTCTCGAGCCAAGCAGTCGAACAGCTCGTTGCCCCCTCCGGAGAAACCTCGGCGAAACCGTTAGGACGTTATCCACGGCCTACCATTCATCGAACGTCCCATAGAGCACTCGGGACGTACGAAACGAGTCATATGAGCACGGAGACGAGACGGAGCACCGCCGCCTCTGATCAGGATAAAAGCCCACTTCCCCCCAGGCTGCACTTCCCGCATCCGCATCCCCGCATTTTCGCAGCCATGTCTACCGTGAACCGCGTCACTCTTCTGGCTGCGCGAGCGCTCCCTGCGGCCCAGCGCCGCATAGCGACGGCCCCGCGCACCCGCGCGCCGAAGGAAGAAGGCAGCATCGCGAGCGTGTTCAGCTCGCTCTCCGGCGACGCGGGCGAGCTCCCGCCGCGCTTCGCGGCGCTCAAGCGCGAGATGTGGCGCTCGGCGCTCGTGCAGAGCTGGCGCGAGGTGACCGCCGCGCTCGAGGGCGCCGTCGAGGAGGTCGCAGCCAAGGGCGCCGATGTACGTATGCGTGTCCGTTGATGAGGTAGCGTGCTGATGCGTGAGTTCGCGCAGATTATACCGCGGGTTTCGTATAAGGAGGTTAAGGGGGGGTTTAAGCCGGAACGGGTCGCGGAGATTAGGAAGAGGGGGGTTGTTATCGTCGAGGGCGGCGTGCCGAAGGAGGTTGGTTCGTGGCTATTCCAGTCGAGCGGTGCTCACGCTCGCGTGTAGGAGGCGTTGGCGTGGAAGCAGTCCCTGCGGGACTACATCGCCTCCAACAAGCCCCTAGTCAAAGGTACGCACCCCATTTCGTGTTCCCAGCAAAGAGCTCACCGCCACGCAGGCTACCCCGCGGACAACATCCAGGCCTTCGAGATCTACAACTCGCCCGCGCAGACCAAAGCCCGCACGCACCCCGCCGTCGCCACGACGCAGCGCGCGCTGCTCGCGCTCTGGCACACCTCGGACCCCGGCACGCCCGTCAGCCTGCGCACGCCCGTCGCGTACTTCGACCGCTTCCGCATGCGCACGCCGGGCGACGCCGCGTTCGTCCTCGGGCCGCACATCGACGGCGGGAGCGTCGAGCGCTGGGAGGACCCTGGTTTCCGTAGGTGCTTTGGGCGGATTCTTGAGGGCCGGTGGCGAGAGCATGACCCGTTCGACGCGACGCCGCGCATTGGCGCGAATCAGGATTTGTACCACGCCGCGTAGGTCCCCCTTCTTCTGTGCGTGTGGCGGAGGAGGAGGCTGATGCGGGGTGTAGGAACCAGTGCTCGATCTTCCGCCCGTGGCAGGGCTGGACGTCGCTGTCGCACACGGGCCCGCGCGAGGGCACGCTGAGCGTGCTGCCGCTGCTCCCGCTCGCGACCGCGTACATCCTGCTGCGCCCGTTCTTCCGCGCGGGCCCGCGCGGCTGGGAGGTCGACCTCGACAGTACGGCGTTCCCCGGGAGCAGGATGGGCAAGACGCAGGAGCTCAGCGCGGCGACGCACCCGCATCTGCAGCTTGCACGGACGATGGTGTCGGCGCCGCGCGTGGAGCCGGGGGATCAGATCTATTGTGAGTGTTGGGTGTGTGTTTGGTGGGTGGGGTGAGTGCTGATGGGGTAGGGGTAGGGCATTGTGATGTTGTGCATGCGGTGGAGGGCGTGCATGAGGGCGCGAGCGACTCGTCGGTGCTTTACATCCCGGCGGTTCCTCTCACGAGCCACAAGTACGTCCGCTCGTCGCTCTGTGTGGCGTTCAGCGTGTCTCACCGTGTGTTCCCTCCAGCGCCAGCTATCTCAGAGATCAGCGTAACAATTTTGTCGCCGGGCTTCCCGCTCCGTACGAACTCGATCTTCTATCTTCCCACCGCTGCGTTTCTGATTCTATGCTTCGCAGCGACTTCCCTGGAGGAGAGGGCGAGACCAAGTTCATGGGGCGCGGCACCGCCGAGGATGCGCATGGCGTCGAGGGCCGGCGCATGCTTGGCTTTGAGAAGTTCGAAATCTCGGACGGCATGACGGGTCCGGAAAAGTCGCTCGTCGAGGAGGCGAACCAGGTGCTTGCTTGAATGACCATGTCGCTGTAAATGTGTCAGATCTGTGTAACTTTGTATGCAATGGTATGAATATGAATTGTGAGCTTGACGATCAGACGGCGATGGTGCGGGGGCACACCGGTGTTTCCGGGAAGCTTCATGGCAAAGGCGCAGGAGCTGGGTGAGCGCACGCACTAGCATTCCAGGGAGGCGTGTCGAGTTGGAAGAGCAGATCTACTAAGAATCGTACTTGGATTAGATATACTCTTGGTCCTTGGATGACTGCTGGTGCAAATCAACGTTCGCGGATCCGTTCTTACCATAAGTGCGAAACGTCTTCATGTGCTCGAATGCAACCTGAAAGTCGAGGTTCAAGCTTTCATTATCATTTGCAGCTCGACAAGCCGGGCCGGCTGCAGCCGTGAGCCCGGCACGCCGGCGACATGGTTCGACGCTGTTCACCTCTCACCGTCAACGTTGAACGCCCGGAGTGTAAATTTGCGGGTCTTGTAGCTCATCTTTCTCTGCAGAAACATACCTGCCAGGTAAGCATAAACCAATGCGAACTCGTTGAGGGCGAATCACTGGTCCTTACAACCGCGTTTTTCTCGTGCTATGTTGATTTTCAGCCTTTTGCCTCTCCTGCAATGAGACCAGCCTTCAAGCAGCAATCTTCGCTTTTATTTGCACCCAATAGGGTCAATATCCTGTGTCTTGGGCGTACGCGCTGCTTCTCTATCCCTATCTCCTCCTCACGATCCTTCACGCACGACTCGGATAACGCAAAGTCATTTCATGTTCCCTGTACAAACGTACGTTCAATAGTGTCTCAAACCCATTTTCGGAAGCTCTGGAGACTGATAGTGTATACTTTTTCTGAACACAGGATGCTGCAATGCGCATTGCAGATGCGCGGTCGAATGCATTGCCTGTCAAACGTGGCCCTCGACCGGAAAGGATCATCAATACCCTTGATCCCAAGCGTCTCAACCCCGGATGCTTCATGGACCTTTCAGGAATTGGATTTCCCAAGGTACACATTGTGCTCCCGGATCAAGCCCCTGATGACTATCTTCAACTTGTTTACCGCTCGACGGGTGGCCGTCCCAACAAGAGTCCTAACCCGAGGCGTGTTGAAAAGTTCCCTGCCGGAACGCGTGGATTCCTATATTTTTACGCCCACCCACAAAACCGACTACATTCGCAGATCCGCTTCCGGGTGACAGAAGACAGCGACCCGGCCAGCTTCGCCCGCGGACACGACCTTCTCTTAGACAAGGGCTACGTGTGGTACCTCCCAGTCGCGGTCGTCGCCGACCGTGCGTCGACCGACGCCTTGCTGCGCCTCCTCGTTCATGATGGGTTCGTTGACAGCCAAGTCATCTCTGACCTCCGGAACTCAAACATGTCCCGCGTGCGAGTCAGACGGTCTATCGGCAGCCTGAGCGAACCATTCGTCGTCGATTTCACGAAGTGTAAACTGGCTTTCACGGTCCCTGCTGAAAGGCACAAACGAAAACGTCACATCCAGTTTGCTCTGCCCCAATTTATTTTCTACCGTCCTGGGGGCTGGGGTGAGAAGCTTTATGATGGTGTGTTCCGCCGTTTTTCATCTCCTCATAGATCTGACCCTCTATCTCGATCTTGTTTTGCAGAAGGATCAGCGCTTTGCAGGTTCGAGCGGTCGACACTGCCACAACACGCAGGAGAACGCGTAATAGTGATACGCCTTTTGAAGATGCTTGTCCCTCCGAAACTCGTACCTGATCCTCCTCCCATGGAAAAAAGAATGCTGCCGGCCGAAGGCGAGCTCTTTTACAAGAAGCGCGACCAGGTGTGGTATAGGAATCTTGATCAGGACAACATAGTGGCCAGACTCTTACGGGTCCTGTATGATGCCGACGACGAGCAGGACACTGATAATCTTGTCGGACAATGATCCAGTAGTCTCTAGCTATCGTAATGGATTGTTGATTACATGGAGATAACGAGTAGTCGTTCGCAAAACATCCATTGTTACAATCGTAATTCCCTGCTCAAATCTCTCTTAACATGTCCTGAACTTTCTCTCATCTCCACAGACACTCTCTTGAATTTACTAGTTTAATGTCCACCCCACCGTTATCGGCCCAGAGAGTGCCATCTTGCTCAACCATCTGTGGCGTCCTGCCACCGTCCTGCAACACATCACTGATGATTACATCGGGCACAACGGAAGGGGAAGGAAGGGGAATAAAGGGCAATTTTGGCATCTCGCAAGGCCCTGATTAGAGGCGCAATGGACTGACCTGCGAGACATTCGAATCGACAGCCAGGAGGCGAGCGCAGACAATAGGCGCTCGTGAAGTTCAGGCACCGCGGCCCGGCGATCTCCGCGATACATGCGGAGGAGATCTCACACCAATCTTGGATCACAAATTTTGTATCTCCTCCTCTTTGCAGCTCGATCATGTCCCCTTCGTCCCGCTGGCTCGCGCGCAAGACGGAGTTGCTCTGCTGTCCGTGGAAGAGTCATGATTCTCAATATTCAGTCAAAGGTGAGCACCCTTCTAACATGCGATTTATATCGAGGAGCATGTCAGGCAATTTCTGAATGCGCTCCCGCTCGATCCATTGACCACTAAATTGAATATATACACGTTGCAGGATCGCAATGAACAGGGTGATGACGAAACCCAGACACAATGGCGATGACCATCGATAAGATACATGAGGAGTCGACGACGACGCGCAAAAACGTAGGGATCAACACGCTCCGGAAGCAGCCAGGCAACGATGGGAATCGAGAAAAAGAGAAAAAGTATAAAGCAAAATAAAAGGTCACGTCCATCCAGTGCCACGTACGGCACTGGGGCGCAGCTAGGTCTGTGGCAGCTTACCACCAACGCCTCTCGAGGACGTGTTGAACGTCCCCGCCCTGCCCTACGAAGGCCCGTTGCGTCACCCTCGTACCTCACACAGAGGGTGTGTCTTCCTGAAAACCTCCTCCCAGCCACTCACACCTCTTCCCTGTCGAACCTCCTCCCACTCATGCCCAGGTCTCCATGCTCTCCCCTCTCACTGCCGCCTATTCCTCTGCAGCCCTTCGCTCGGCCTTCTGTTTCTCCAGCTTATGACAGCGTGCAACGCAGCGCTTGGAGTCAACGTGTCTCTTCACGCTGTCCCTGCGGAGCCTCTTTCCACACTTGGGGCAGAGCACCTTCCGGCCGAGGTGTATGTCCTCGAGGTGCCGCCCGGTGTCGGCAGCGCGTTCGGCGTGTCCGTCACACCCCGGCCACCTGCACATGCATAACGTCCCATGCTTCTTGCCTATGTTGGGCGCGCTGATGGCGACGACTTTCTCCGTCAGGTTTTTGATCAGCTCCTGCTTGTCCGTCTCCTTTGCCGCTGCCTCCACCTGCTTGCGGGCCAGACCCCGCTTCCACAGCGGTACAAAGTCCTGCTTCTGGACCGGTATCGCTCTCTTCTTCCCGCCTCGGGATCGCGTCTTTGGCAGAGCCCTGCTAGGCCCTGCGCCCGCTCCAAGTAAAACCTCAGAGGCAGGGTTGGCGGGGGCCTGTCCTCCGCGGCCAGAGGCCGCAGAGTCTACTTTGGTGTGGGTCAGGGCCGCAGCTGCTGTCTGACTCGAGATCCCTCTACAGGGATCGACAGTGCTTGCGACCCTGGCCGCTTGACTTGAAGCCCTCGGCCGCTTGACAGGCCGAGGGTCAGTCTGTGCGCTGATCTGCGCAGTGCGATGGTCGCCGTCGAACCCAGTATCAACGGCCTTGCGCTTGCCTATTACCTTCGCGGTAGGGAACAGGGGGCTCGTTGGCGTCGTCGGTGACGCAGACGTCGTGAAGCTCCCCGACGTGTAGCCAAGCGAGGGCGTTCCCGGCGATGTATGTGCCTTATGTGCCGCGTAGGCGACGGGCGCTTTGTGCACCATCTGCGAGTCCCAGATCGTGTTCGAGCTGAAGTGCAGCTGGCGTGGATCGATGCTGTAGCTCGCCGCGCCGATGTTGGGCTGGGCGTACTGAGCTGCAGGCTGAGCAGACTGGAGTAGGGTGTAGAGTGCGCCGGCACTGGTCATGAAGTCGAGGGGCGCGGGCTCGGGGTAGGTGGCGTGCGCCGCGGCGGTCAGTGTAAGCCCTAGGGAGTAGTCGGACGCCGGCTGGTCGTATGTGGCGCTTTGGTACGCGCCGTTGAATCCAAGCCCCGGGGGATAGACGGGTGCGGGCTCGTAGGTGGCGCTGACACATGCACCATTGAAGGTGGGCCCAGGAGGATAGACAGGCGCAGGGGTGTTCATCGACTCGGCGAAGAAGCCGAGGTCGTCGTTTGGGTGGAGGGAAGATAGCCGGGAGGAGGATGGGCGGGTGGCGGGTATGTCTCGTCGACGGCGTTAGGGAATGGTTCGGTGATGGGCGCGGGAGGATTAGTGTTCATCTCATCTGCCGTGAAGTTGTCTAGGGGGGAGGCGAGCAAGTCCTCGGCAGCCCAAGTCGAGGCATGGGCCGGGATTGTCTGAACGATCACGGTGAGCAGATCACCCCGTCCGAAAGCAAATGATTACTCACAGTGTTTGACTGCAGGTTATCGAAACCCGCCAGCTGGCCACTGGCAAAGCCAGCGGTTGTCGCAGTCTGTATGGCGTGACAAGATGTGAGTGGCACGCATCTCAAACGGCGAGGGCGAAAGCGAGACTCACCATATTGTTGTAGGTGAGGGCGTTGTAGTCCTCTCCATTGTTGTGGCCATGGCTCATGGTCATGGTCATGCTATGCTCCATCGTGCCCTGAGCGAGTGTGGTGACGCCGATGAGCGCCATGGTCTAGCGTCAGAGTATATGAAATGCTCACCTGGCTCATACGCGGGCTATAGGTGAGTGTCTCTTCGTAACGGCGGCGGACGCCGTCGACGAAGTCCTGTACGATTGAGCAGGTCAGTTCTGTCCTGGTGCGGATCACGACAACGAGTGATGGCTTACATTGAACGTTTTCTGATCGGGGGAGAAGGACGCGGCCTCATGGCCCTTTTTGATGCTAGCATTGAAGGCAGCCATCATGCGGTATAAGGTGGTGGTGTCGAGGCCATCGTACGCGATGTCCTCACACTGGACGGCAGAGGAGGCAGGGTAGAAGCGTTGTTGAGACATCGTAGAGGTTGGATGGTGGGGGAAAGTCCAGTGGTGTATTGGAGAGAAAGGCGAGTTGCTGTGCGTTTGCCCTCTTATATACGCCTTGGACCTAAACGTACACGCAGATTTAATTCCCACCGGAGTCACTTGCATACTTTGACCACGCCCCACTGCATAGATTTCATCTCACCAACCCAAGCGTGTCCAGATAGGCTGCCTGTGCTCGGGCTGTCCGTACGCCCAGCCCTGTCGGCACGCTTTGGCGTGCGGCCTGGTCGTACGCAGGGCTTCGCAGCAAGTTATGCCTTACTGGTGTATTTGGGTCCTAAAGGTCGGCCTTGTTCTGATTCATGCAGGACCAACGTGTTTAGTATCGCGGGGGAAGACCTCGTAAAGGAGGAGAAAGACGGGGCATCGTGCGCCCTTTTTGGTGCAGTCAGTGAAGGGCCTGTGCCTCAGGATCACCTTTCCTGTGCTCGGGACGTAATTGACGGGCATCCTTTGTGCCTTTTGCCTCGGCGTGCCATTGTCCTTGTCCCTCTGCCTTTCAGTTCGAGTAAGTCGGGCAGCACTTAAAGGGATGCGGGATGAATCATGGACGCAAATCTGGGATCTCGCTCGCTGATCAGCCCCAGATCAAATCCCTTTCAGCCCGATCGAGTATGCCTCAGGCTCACCCGAGCGAGCTTCGAAGCAAACGAGCACTGCCGCACATCGACAGGACTTGCGTTCTCAATCCGAGGAATGCAGCTATGATAGTATCGTTCCTGGACCGAGCAATTACTACGAAGGACCCAAGGTCCTCACAGAGCATCTACGCTCGCTCGCACTATGGGAATTGATGACCATGAATACAACCTCAATATCTTTGATACGAAGCATGGAATAAATGCGGGGTCCGCGAACATATGCGAGGGAGGGCATCAGTACTAACTACAGTGACGAAGTCTCACGCCGATGTTCCGCTGCGCCCCCCTTTAACTTCTTTACGTAGATCTGCAGGCCGGGGCTTCTAGTCCGCACGCGCACAGGCCTTCGGAATGACGATCCAGAGCATCTTCATGAGATGGATCGTCATAGCTGAGCAAGCCTGACACAGCATCTGGAGCCACGAATAGAGCGTGCAGCGTGATAGGACCTGGTGGGAAGGACACAACACGGCGCACGGGGCATATATTCCAGATTCCATGGTAACGAGGAAATAGTCTGGCCAGGAAAGGCACAGTTGTCGTGCCCGTCCATCCATATGCTTGGCGATGAATTTCAGCAGGATTCCTGCCAGAATATGACTCTGAACGAGGCGAGCAGGATAGCTAGTGCCGCGAGATTGCGTGGGATTAGGGCAGCCGTTGTTGTGAAGAGAGGCGTACCCCCTTACCTTCACGCTTTAGCTTTATAGCCTGTATCTTCTGCGTTGACAGTATTGTGGTGGTATTCTGGGAGCATTGACGCTATGGCTTGACATCGAGGAGCTGGCGGAGCTGCGTCGTGCCTGAGTATTTGCCAAATGTGTTGATCGGAGTGCATGAAGTTCCCACGCATATTCTACTCGAGCCACTTCCAAGTTCAAGTTCTCAAGCCTCAAGGCCTCACTGTCACTGGTCAACGTCACTGAAGGTTGGCCGTTGAACGCCGGGACGAGTTTTCGATCAAGTCCTAGCGCGACTTGCTCTGTAGCTACGTCTTTTACAGGTAAGCACAAAGCAATGTGAAGTTGTACAATCAGGTTGCGATCACTAATTCGCATATCGTGTAGGCAGTTCCCGGCTTTTTGCACTTCCTGCGATGCAATTGGTGAAGAGGTCCTGCACACAATCACCATGGCCATTTTTTGTGCTCCATAGGCTCCCTCAGTCACGTCTTGTGCACATATGTCGACTTTCCATTTCCGCTCTCTCATCGCAGACCGCAGAGCATAGCTCGGATGGCAACGCAGAATCTTCTTGCGCTCCCAGCACAAAAGTACGTTCGATGGAGTCTGATTACATCTCTGAAGACTGTGAAGACTGATATTGCATGATGATCTCGAATGCAGGATGCTGCGATACTAAGCCATGCAGTTACTCACTCAAATGCACCGCTAGGAAAGAGAGGCCCACGATTGAAGAGGATCATTACCACCCTTGACCCTAGGCGTCTTGATCCGGATTGTTTTATGGACATCTCAGGTATCATACAGGCCACGGTCAACATATCATTTCCAGATCAAGGATGTGCAGGGCGGTATCTATTCACGTATTACGGGGACCGGGACCGGCAGGGCACACGCAGACACATCCATCAACCGTTCCCTGCTGGAACACACGGATTCTTATACTACCACCCTGATCAAAAGGACCCATTGCGTTTGCAGTTACGGTTCCGCGTAACAGAGAATAGCGATCTCGCCAGTTTCCCCCGTGGACATGATCTCGTCTATGATAAAGGCTATGTGTGGTGCCTGCATGTCGCAGCTACTGCTTCTGAGCCCTCACTGAAACAACCTCTTTTGCGACGCTTACTGGTCCACGATGGGTTCATCGACGAAACACTCATCCTTGACTCTCGGAACTTGGACACTTCACGCCGTGGTCGATTGAGACGATCCATCAACACTCTGGACAAACCTTTCGTGCTCGATATTTCCGCCCATCACCTGCAAATGGTGGCTTACGCTGCAGGGCGGATGCATCGGATTTTGCTCACTCCGCCCCATACGGCATACCGCGACGATCGCCGTGTCAGACTTTATGACGGTAATAGTCCCATTTTATTTCACATCTCCATGGAACTGATGCTATGTCACATGGTTGGCAGAAGGATCAGCCCTTTGCCGGCTCGAGCGATCAACACTGCCAGAACACGCAGGCAAACGCGTGATAGTGATGCGCCTTCTGAAAATTCTTGACTCTCCGAAACTGGCCCGCAATCCTCATAGAATTGAGGATGTAACATTTCCTGCCGAAGGCGAACTCTTTGCGAGGCATGGTCGTGTGTGGTGTAGGGATGTCGACAATGATACAAGGATAGCTAGAGTTCTACGACTCCTGTATGATGCCGACGATGGACAGGACGCAGGTAGCCGTGGCGGAAAATGATCCTAAGATTTCTAGCCGTTGTAATGAATTATCACTAATTGGATGCAGATAAACCAGACAATGGGCAATTGTTCACATGAGAGCCGTTGTCAGAATGCTATTTCCCCATCAAATATCCGTAAGCATGTCCTTAACCGTCTTCCACTTCCATAAACACTCCCCCGGATTTACGAGCTCATTGTCCGCTGCCATCGTCTTCAACCCTGAGCGTGGCATCCTGCTCAATCACCACCATCGTGCCACCGTTCTGTAGGCTATGCACTATTTCGGCAATCTGTGCACCGCTGACGACGTCGCCAGCGACATGGACAATAGCCGGCACGCGGGCGGGCGATGTCATCACGAGGATGCTGAGCTCGACGAGAGTGCGGCCGAGGTCTAGAGTGGAAGTGTATGGCGTACGCCGCGCGGGAACGTGGATTGTGCCTGAAGGCAACAACATGGTGAACTGCAGTAAAAGGGGCTGAGGAGGATATCCTTTTACCTTCGGCTCCGGTCTGAACTCACACGTCAGTCAGATACAAGCGCGAAAGTTAGGGGTACACGTACAGAGAGTACGCTTTCCATGAAAAGGCCAGCATTGACGGAAACAATTTGCATGTTCTTGCTGCCTTCGTCCGGTCTCAGAGCCGACGACGCCGCCGAGCGCTGCGGATCTGTTGCTTGGTCGTCACTCGTCACAATGTTCAGATACACGCAGACGCGGGCTGCTGACGCAGCTTCCATGAGGAGGCTTTCCATTTGATAATTTCGTCCGACATCGGGGTTCACGAGAACATCGACACCGTGGACTCGGAGCGTGTTTTTCAACGCATCTGCTGCCGTGGCCGAGTCGCCGTCCTTGTGCGGTAGGGCAAAAACTTCGGCACCGGGTCCAGCGAAACCGCATACTTCGGGCATGGATGCCTGGTGAGAAGTACGAGGATACGATAGCGCGTCCTGGATTCAATCAGCATTACGAATGGTGATAGATAAGTCTGATGTGCGTACCCCATGCACGAGTTCCAAGGTCAGAGAGGATAGCGACGATACTCTATCCATGCAAAAGTCTTGCTGCTGTTGTATGGGACATATTTTCTATACAGTGGATTCACAGCAATCGAGGTGCAGATTGTAATCCTGAATGCTAATATCATGCTGAGAATGAGGTCGGACGCGTATCAGGTCAATCAACACAAACCTTTGTCGCGTCTTCAGGTAATATGTATCTCTAGAATAAAGGGCCATTTCGACATCCCGCAACACTTTGATCAGAGACGCAATGGGACTCACCTGCGAGACATTCGAATCGACAGCTGCAGCCAGGAGGCGAGCGCCGGTCAATAGGCGCCTGTAAGGTTCAGCCACCGCGGCGCGGAGATCTCCGAGATTCACGCGGAGGAGATCTCATGCCAATCTTAGATCACAGATTTCGGTATCTCCTCTTTGCAGCTCGACCAAGTCCCCATCGCCTCGCTGGCTACGATATGCTCTCCTGCTGGCTATGGACGAGTCATAGTTTCCAGTAATCAGTCAAAGGTGAGCGCCGTTCTATACATGGATTGATGGTCGTGCGGAGGAGCGCGTCGGGCAGTCCCCGTTAATGCGCCTCTGCTCGATCCATTGACGACGAAATTGAATAAGTACACGTTACAGGACCGTATGATTAAGGCGATGAAGAAAATCAGAAACAATGGTGATGGTCATCGATAAGATACCCGAGGAGACGACGACGATGCGCAAGAACATAGGGATAAACTCCGGAAACAGCCAGGCAACGATGGGAATCAAGAAAAAAGAGAAAAAGTATAAAGCAAAAGAAAAGGTAACGTCCGTCCAGTGCCACGTACGGCACTGGGGCGTAGCTAGGTTCGTGGCAGTTTACTACCAACGTCTCTCGAGGATGTGTTGAACGTCCCCGCCCCGCGGCCCCCGCCCTGCGAAGGCGCGTTGCATCACCCTCACATCTCGCGCGGAGAGCGTGTCTTCCGGAAAACTTCCTCCCATCCACTCACACCCCGTCCTCGTCGAACCTCCTCCCACTCACATCTAGGTCTCCACGCTCTCCCCTCTCATTACCGCCTGTTCCTCCGCGGCCTTTCGCTCGTCCTCCTTCTGTTCCTCCAGCTCGTGACAGTGCGCAAGGCAGCCCTTGGAATCGACGTGTCGCTTCACGCCGTCCCTGCGGAACCTCTCTCCGCACTTAGGGCAGGGCATCTTCCGGCCGAGGTGTATGTCCTCGAGGTGCCGCCCGGTGTCAGCAGCGCGCTCGGCGTGTCCGTCACATCCTGGCCACCTGCACATGCATAACGTCCCGTGCTTCTCACCCACGTTGGGCGCGCTGATGGCGACGACTTTCTCCGTCAGGTTTTTGATAAGCTCCTGCTTGTCCATCTCCTTCGCCGCTTCCTCCACTTGCTTGGGAGTCAGACCCTGTTTCCAGAGCGGCACAAAGTCCTGCTTCTGGACCGGTATTGCCCTCTTTGTTTGGCCTCGGGATCGCGTCTTGGGCAGAGCCCTGCTAGGCCCTGCGCCCGCTCCAAGTAAAACCTCAGAGGCAGGGTCGGCGGGGGTTTTGTCCTCCGCGGCCAGAGGCCGCAGAGTCTACTTGTGTGTTGGTCAGGGCCGCAGCTCCTGTCTGACTCAAGATCCCCATACGGGGATCGACAGTGCTTGCGAGTCTGGCCGGTTGACTGGAAGCCCTCGGCCGCTTGATAGGCCGAGAGTCAGTCTGCGCGCTGGTCTGCGCAGTGTGGTGGTCGCGGTCAAACCCAGCATCCACGGCCTTGCGCTTGCCCAAAGCGCGCACCGATGGGAATGCTCGGCCCGTTGGCGTCGTCGGCGATGCGGAGGATGCGGAGCTCCCTGATGTGTGGCCCAGCGAGGGCGTGCCCAGTGATGCATACGCCTTGTGCGCTGCGTAGGCGATGGGCGCCTCGTACGCCGTCTGCGGGTCGCTGATCGTGCTGAAGCTGTCGTGCAGCTGGCGCGGATCAATGCTGTAGCCCACTGCACCGATTCTGGGCTGGGCGTACTGAGCTACGGGCTGGGGCGGAGTGTAGAGTGCGCTGGCGCCGGTCAAGAAGTCGGGGGGCGCGGGCGCGGGCTTAGGGTAGGCGGCGTGGGCCTGGGTGATGAGCGTGGGCCCGGAGTAGACGGGTGCGGGATTGGTGTAGGCGGCGCTGGCATCGGCGTTCATGAGCATGGGCCCGGGGGTGTAGATGGGCTCGAGCTGGTGGTGAGTGGGACTGTCGTACGCGCCGGTGAGCATGGGGCCGGAGTATACGGGGGCGGGAATGTTCGTGGGCTCGGCGAAAGAGCCAACGTAATCGTTAACGATGGAGTTCGAATAAGCCGAGGAAGAGTGGTGGCGTGGCGGGTATATCTCGTCGACCATGTAGGGAATGTCGAGGATTTCCTCACCTCCTGCACGGCAGAGATGAACATCTATCCTCCCGCGCCCGTCACCGAACCCATTCCAAGTCGAGGCATGAGCGGGGGGGGGCTGAGAGGGTACGGTGAATGGCTCGTCTCGCTTCTTATGCATATCATACTCACAGTATCGAGCTGCAGATTATCGGAGAGAACAAGCTGGCCACCGATAAGGCCAGCGCTCATCGCAGCCTGCGTGGCGCAACGAAAATGTCAGTGACATGCATCTCAGACGAGTCAAAAGCGATATTCACCATATTGTCGTAGGCCAAGGCATCGTAGCCCCCTCTATTGTTGTTATCATGGCCCGTGGCCATGTTTGTGCCGCAGTCCATCGCCTGAGCGAGTGTGGCGACAACGATGAGCCACGCTCCAGCGTCGCAGAATATGCGAGGCGCTCACCTGGCTCATGCATGGGCTGTATGCGAGGTTTCCCTCGTAGCGGCGGATGCCGTCGCCATCGTAGAAGTCCTTGGGGATCAAGCAGGTCAGTTTTGTCCTGGTGCGGATCACATCCATGAACGATGGATTACCTCGAAGGCCTTCTGGCCGGGAGAGAACGAAGCGGCGTCGTAGCCGTTGTTGACGCTCGCGTTGAAGGCAGCCATCATGCGGTACAGGGTGGTGGTATAGCCGTCGGCGTACGCGATGTCTTCAGACTGGACGGCGGAGGAGACAGTGTAGAAGTGTTGTTGAGACATCGTATAGATCGGATTGTGGGGCAAATTCAGTGGTATGTTGGAGAGAAAGGCGAGTCGCTTTGCGTTTGCCCTCTTATATACGCCTCGATCCTAAACGTACACGCAGATTTAACTCCCACCGGAGTCACTTGCGCGCTTTGACCACGCCCCGTTGTGCGTAGGTGTAGATTGAATCTCATCAACCCAAGCGTGTCCAACTAGGCTGCCTGTGCTCGGGCCCTCAGTACGCCCAGCTCCGACGGCGCGCTTTGGCACACCGGCCTGGTCGGACGCGGAGCTTCGCAGCGAGTTATGCCTTATGGGCGTATTTGGGTCCTAAAGGTCGGCCTTGTTCTGATACATGCAGGGCCAACATGTTTAGTGTCGCGGAAGACATGCATCGTAAAGGAGAACAAAGGCGGGGCGTAGTACGCTTCGCCTTTTTCGTAGCGGTCGGTTAAAAGCCTCTGCTTCAGGATCGCCTTCCTGTGCTCAGGACGCAATTGATGGGCATTCGTTGTGCTTTCCCGTCCGCGTGCTGACATCGTTGTGTCTCGCGCTTTGACCTTTGAACGGCTCGGGCAGCATAAGACCACGGCCGCAATTTCTGAGATCGCGCTCGCCGATTGGCGCCAGATCAGATTGCAGCCCGATCGAGTAGGATCGAGTATAAGTACCTTGAGCTCAGCCGAGCAAGCTTCGTAGCAAGCGAGCACTACACCGACAATATCTGCGTTCTCAATCGAGGAACGCAGCTATGATCGCATCGTTCTGGACACGGTAATTGCTACGGAGAACCCAAGGTCCTCACAGAGCATCTACGCTCGCTCGCGCTACGGGATTCGATGGCCATAAACGCGACCCTAATATTTCTGATATGAATCATGGAATAAATGCGGAGCAGATGATAGATACGAGGAAGGGCATCCGCACTACATACATACAGTGATGAAGTTTCACGCCTTCCTTCCGCTGCGCCCCATTTCAACTTCTATACGTATATCTGCGGATCCGGACTTCTAGTCCACACGCGCACAGGCCGAGTCAGTCGGCACTCTCAGATTCTCTGCATGTGATGCGTGACGAGTAGTTGGTCGTAAAAGTACAGTATAATGCCTGATGTCAAATTACGGAATCCTCGTCGGACGGTAAGCTCTTTGTCCTTATAATCCCTTATACTTAGTCCCATCTAGTGTCCTCACGTTTTGGCCGATGACAAACATCACATTAACACACATTCACTGTCCATTGTGCCCCATCACTTGCGGTCTTTGTTTGTGCGCTGATGGAGGCCACCCAATCATTTGCGGTCCTTGTTTGTGCGTCGATGGATCCGAAGCCGCCTGTGCGTGTGTACTAACTTACATATTTTTAGCCCATCGCTGGTGGGCGTCTGCAGGCATTCCGACGGGTGGTGAGTCATGGTGGGGTCATCCGTCCCTCTGCCGCAGGCACTCCGCAAGCCCATTCTGCTGACAAGCAAGGCTGCTCACTTGATAGTTGATGGCGACAGCGCTGCTTCTGCTGGCTTGCCATAATGTCATTCACGATTTCGAAGAGGAGACATCAGGTCGCAATGCAACAAATTAGGTTGTGGACATATACTGACAAAGCAGCAGGCGCCGTCAAAGTACATGCATACGCATCTTGGACGCATTCTGGAACGCGCTATTCACGGGAATGAAGCGCGCGATGGCATGGTATAAAGATGGCATTTCATGCAGCGTCTTCACAGAACAGATCAGCTATGTCTTCCTCCCTGCAGCAGAAAGCGCTCATTCTCCCTCGTAAGGGAGCACCATTTGAGATCGTCACCCGTGACGTTCCCCGGCCTGCCCCCGGAGAGGTGCTCGTGCATGTGCACGCGGCCGTGCTCAATCCCATCGAGCCGTTCATCCAGCGCACGGGCGAGTTTGTCTCGGAATGGCCCGCCATCCTTGGATTCGACGGGGCAGGCGTGGTCCATGAACTAGGCGATGGCGTCACAGACTTGAAGAAAGGCGACAGAGTGTGCGTGCTTTGAATCCATTCTGCTCTGATAGACTGCGATGTGCTGATCGGGCAGCCGTACAGCCTCTTCCAAGCCGTGTACGCCCATGACCTCGGAACGCTTCAGCAGTACACGGTTGCGATCGCCACGCGGGCGGCGAAGGTCGGTGGTATATCACTTGCGCGAGCCTGTGTGTACTAACGCGCGGTCTTCCAGATCCCCGAAAATATTTCCTTTGACGAGGCGGCTACTTTGCCTACGAATGTCGCCACGGCTGCCATCGGCATCTATGGTGGTCAGCTCGATCCGCCTGGTGTCAGAGGACGCTATCAGGGCGCAGAATATACCGCACCATGGACAGAAGGCGGAATAGACAAGTACAAGGATCAGCCCATTGTCGTCATCGGTGGGTCAAGCTCGGTTGGCCAGTACGTTAAGTGTCGTGCATCTCAGAAGTGCAGAACGTCATGACGAAATTTCTTGCGCTCATTTCCAACAGCCATCCAACTGGCGAAGCTGTCCGGGTTTAATCCCATCATCACCACCGCTTCCGCGAGCAATGAGGAATACTGCAAGCGCGCAGGCGCGACGCACATTATCGACTATCACACGACGCCGTACTCTGCCCTTCCCGCCGCCGTCTCGCAGATCACAGCGAAGCCCGTCGAGCTTGTGTATGCCGCCATCTCGTCCGAGGAGGCACAGCGTGCGGCATTGGAAGTGGTTGAGGGTGGTTATGTCGTGCTCACCCTCCCTCCTACGATCGGCGCGCTCGGCGAGCGCGAGGACGGCACGAAGGTCATCTTTGTTATGGGCTCGGTGAACGTCCCCGAGAACTACGAGTTCGGCAACAAGATGTACGCGGCTCTTCCGGGGCTGTTGGCCAGTGGTGACATCAAGGTATGGATGCTCGGTATATTTTGGCCTCGCTTTGTTGCTGATGTATTGTCATTGATAGCCTAGCAGGACTGAAGTCCTACTCGGTGGTCTTGCAGGTGCACCAGCGGGTGTGGAGCGGCTTGCGAATAACTCGGTTAGTGGCGTGAAGCTCGTGGTGCACCCTCAGGAGACACTTTGAAGGCCGAATCTTGCATATCGTAGGGGCGACAGTGCTATTAATCATGATAATACCAGACGTAGCGCTCACGTAAACCTTATGATAGTGCAGTCGCTTCATTTCTCGTGATGTGATGTGTCGGAGTTTGTTGTACTGTACGCGACTATAGGATTTTTTGTTCACTCGGCTCCTGCGTATATGTTGTGCGAAGACCGGGAGCATTAACGTTCTTCGAGACTTCGAGTCGCGACGCGTCGGTCACAGCATGTCACACACCTTTTACCATCACTGAATGTTGAACCAACGTTGAACGCACATTTCTATCAAACTTCCGTCATAGAGACTAATCTACTGGACACTAACACGAACCGACTCACACCCGCGTTCCTGCTGACGTTCCGGCGGAAGTGATGACTTCCAAATGACGATCCAGATCATCTCCATCAGACGCATCATCGCAGCAAGCTGGCACAGCATCTGGAGCCACGAACAGAGCGTGCAGCATGGTAGAAAGGACACAACACGGCGGCGCAGGGGATATACGTTCCAAACCCGACGTTTCTGAGGGAGCAATTTGGCCAGGAAAGGCACAGCCGTTGCGCCCGCTCATTCAGCCGCTCTCCGGCAGGTTCGATCGGCCGGAAGTGTTGGGCAAGATGCTCGCTGTTCCAACCGTCACGATGGGATGGCGGAAAAGGGCTGATAAATACTAGTCATATCTCCGCATGCGAGCGATATGACTACGACGCGTTCCTATGACGGGGAAGGGTCAAGTTGTCAGGACGCCACGAACGTCATGGCCTCGTTGATTTGAAGAAAATGTTCCATCAGCCGAGACTTCGTGCACGATCATTTGAACGTACCACCAAAGACACCGGTCAAGGTATATCCGGATTTAGCACTTCCGGCTCGAATATCGACTATGACTCACCATCCATCCTGGACTATGCTCGGGTAAAATCCATCGCGTTTGTCGTGTAAGTTCGGCGACACGCCGATTTTTATTACAATCCGTCCATGCGCAAAGTCCGGCGATAGGCACTGTCATGGCAGACGTTGGCTCCTTGTGAACTGGCTTCTGTCCAAGTGCTGCGAATAAATATTTATACTGGCGATAAGCCAGCATCTACCGACTGATGAGGATACGGACTGACTTGTTCATTAAATCAAAATTTCAACAAGGGCTATTTTGTCCAAAGGTGCAGCGAGGGAGTGCGAATGAGCGCGTATGGGGGACGCCACTCAAGCATACGAGGGCGCGCAGGTCTGCTGTCGAGGAGGACGCGCGGGAGGCCGGCGTATCGGGCGATTCGCTCGTCTTTGGGCTCGGCCGGTCCTACAGCAGACCGACGTTCGTGAGTCTGGCGTGGCGCGTGCGGAACGAGGGCAAGAGTCCAGAGGACACGCGCAGGGCCGCTCGGATGTGGAAGTATTAAGCTGGGGAGGCTCCTGGCGTGGGTTCTGCTCGATATGAACGAGATGTAGTGTACTTAAAGGTATGGACCTGTACGATGCAAGACTGAGTGGGCGCGTTAATTCGGCGAGACGGACCTTTGGACGGACATAGACGTGGGCGTCCCAGACCTGTGATCTTGTCGAAAAAGAGAGCCCTTTCTAGTGAGATACAGGTGGATCTTAGTGACGTGTATTCTAACAGGCTTGCGCAGGGTTAAATAAGCTCGAGATTGAAAATGACCATGGACGTTCGTGATGAGTCTGCAAGTCGCGTTGAACGAGCTTTAATGAACGCCGGGCCGGCGTGACCGGCGGTACAATCCGTTCAACGTCTCGGAGTCGCTTGCAGGTCGCAGCTTGTTCCTCTTGTCTATTTCCTCGTCGACGCTCCAACTTTAGCAACGCTGGCTGGCGCCGTTGACAGCGCAAGATAAGCACAACCAATGCGCACACAATTTTGTCAGCTAAACTGAAAAATACAATACATAGACGGTCTCGCATGTTAACGTCCTAGCATTCTGACTTCTAAGTATAAGTACAAACCTTGCGATGAATCTGGCAGCCTGCTTTCGATTGCGGCCATCTCTGCTGTTCTTTTCGTCATCCCAGGATCGCCGAGTTGTTTCGTCACGTCTTCCGCACACACATCGGCTTTCCATCGCGGGCTCCTCGTCCGGAACCCTAGAGCGCGATGCCAATGCAGAATTCACGCGCCACCAGTATACGCACTGAATAGGATCTCAAACACACCCTCTGGAACTGCAAATGCTTAGAACGCGTAATGGTCTCGAATACAGGACCATGCAGTTCTTCTCTCGGACACACTGCTCCAAGGACGGCCCCCAAACAGGACCATCACCACCCTTGACCGAGCGCGCCTTCATCCTGGGCGCTTCATCGAAGTCTCGGGCGTCATCCAGGCCGACATCTGTGCGCTCTTCCCAGGCCAGGCCTACCCTGAGTCGTACCCCTTCATCTACCACATATTTGACCGCGCGCGTCACGTTCCTGCCCGGCACGCATGGCTCCCTCTACTTCCATGGGTCCCCGCAAAACCCAGTATACGCGCAGATCCGCTTCCGTGTGACAGCGGACAGCGACCCGGCGGGCGAAGCCCGCGGGCACGACCTCGTGTACGACAAGGGCTATGTTGGTACCTCCCCGCCGCGGTCGTCGTCTTGCGCGCGCAGACCAACGTGCTATGCCTCCTGCTCCGCGACGGGCTGCTCGACGCGCGGCAGCGCGTTGGTCTGCGAGAGTCGGCGGTGTCGCCGCGCATGGGGCTCAAGCATGCCATCCCACAGACGTTGCCCTTGAGACCATGCTTCCGCGCTGGCCTCGAAGATTGAGCGTGGTCTGCCCCAAGAGCACGGTATTCCTGGGAAGCGTGCCGGGCAAGACGCAGGGACCGGCGAACGCACACACCTGCGTCTAAGGGTCACACGGACGATGATGTGCGTACAGCGTTCGAGCTGGGATACCATATCCATCGCGAGTCATGCTTGTATGGGGTCGCGGGCGCTGCTGGACGAGCGTAAGGGCTGATTGTGGAAGGTGCACACCAAGGGCAGAGCGATCCACCGAAGCTCTGTCGAAGCAATCGACCACCGTGTCTTTGCCTCGGGGTAGACACGTCACTGTGATTCAGTGATACTGACCTTTAGACATGCAACGGGATTTTTACGAGCTGCAGACTTGCATGGTCACTGGTGTAGGTAAACGTTCGCGAGTCCGTTCTTCAGTGCGAGACGTAGAGTATTTTAAAATAAAGCTAGCTAGTCTGGAAACCTGAAAGCTTGAAAGGAGTGATGTTCGGGACTGGATTTTGTGCATTGATTTCAGCGCTAATCTCAAGTCAAGCCGGGCCGGCTCGCGACACCGTCACGCTAGCGAGTTCGTTCATCGGCAGCGGTTGTCGACGTCGACCACCAC
The DNA here is from genome assembly GCA_006506795.2 of Hericium erinaceus. NCBI lineage: Eukaryota > Fungi > Basidiomycota > Agaricomycetes > Russulales > Hericiaceae > Hericium > Hericium erinaceus. The sequence continues at coordinate 3,445,106 of CM021162.1, forward strand.
CATCGGCAGCACGAGGTAAGCGCAACATTCAACATAGACATGATAGAGCACGATCCTTTCAGCCAGACTGAACAATTCCAACGCATAGGTGCTCCGTCGCATAACCTTGGGTTTTGCATGGCTCCAAGCTTACGCACCGTCATCCACTTTCGAACTCTTTTCGCAGCGAGACTGGTCGCACGGCTTCGGCAGCATCCATCGCGATTGCGTCTTCCTCTTTTCATGGTTCGCGGAATCATTGCGTCACGTCTGCCCCATGTCCGCCGACTTTTTGTCTCGGTCGGCGCCTATTCGAGCTCCCGAACCTTAGAGCGCAAGAGCAGCACGGAATCGTTCTGTGCTCCCACTTCCAGCGCCAAGGTATGTGAATATTTAATATGGTATACTTTACAGGAGACCTCTCGAAACTGAATTCTAACGATGCTTCGTCAATTTCGCAGGATATTGATATTTGCAATACAGCTCTTCGCTCGAATGCACGGCCAGTGAAGAGAATGGGAAGGGGGCCGACGAAAAGGACCATCACTACCGTTGATCCCAAGCGTCTTGATCCAGAGTCCTTTGTGGACATCTCAGAAATCGCAGACACCACATGGTACATACGGTCCCCGGATATGGATCATGCCAGTGGAGAGTCTTCTTTCGAAATTTCATTCCATCATATTTATGCAGGCGTTGACCATCACGGCGATTCCAGACGCAGGCGCCACCGTCAAAAGCTGCCTGCTGGGACCCGCGGATTCTTATACTATCATGCTAGTCCAAAGGGTCCCTCGCATTCGCAACTCCGCTTCCGCGTCACAGACAACAGCGATCCAGCCAGTTTCTCCAGCGGGCATGATCTTGCCTATGACAAGGGCTACCTATGGTACCTTCCCCTCACAGCCATTGCCTCCCAGCCCTTGAAAGACCCCCTGCTGCGCCTCCTCATTCGCGACGGGCTGATCGACGCCAAAATCGTCTCGGACCTCCGCAATGCGAACGTGCCCCCCAAGCGACTCAAACGATACATTAGCAGTCTGAGCGAACCCTTCGTAATCGAGTTTGGGATGTACTTCCACAGGATTGCAGTTTATTCGTCGGGGGAGAAACATCTAATCCCGCTCGTTCTGCCCCACTTTGGTCATCAGCTTGTAGGGAGCCCATTAGTACGGCCTTACGATGGTAGGTCCCGCTTCCGTCCATATCCCTGCGGAACTGATGCTCTGGCCCAATCGTTTTTACAGAGGGATCGGCTCTTTGCCGGTTTGAGCGGTCGACGCTGCCCGAGAATGCGGGAAGACGCGCAGTAGTCTTGCGCCTTTTGAAGATGCTCGTCCCTCCGAAACGTATATCCGACCTGCCTCGAGAGTATGATATGCCGCTGCCGGCCGAAGGCGAGCTCTTTGGAGATATAAAGCGTGGCAGTGTGTGGTGCAGAGATCTTGCCAAGGACACACTGATGGGGAGAATCTTACGGGGTCTGTATGACGCCGACGAGCAGGACACTGGTAGCCATCTCGGACAATGATCCTGTAGTTTCTAGCCGTCAAATTGGATTGCTGATTACATGAAGGTAACGAGTAATCTGTTGCAACATACATATCGTTGGAACCATGGTTTTCCTCTCAAATCGTCGTCGGTACGTTCCGAACTCTCTTCCACTTCCATAAATGCCCCTCGGATTTATGAGCTCATTGTCTGCCCTGTCTTCTCCGGCCGCGAGAGCGCTCTCCGGCACAATCACCTCCACATCCGCCATCCCACCCCCGTCCTGCCTCTGCATCTCGGCGATCTGTGCACCGCAGGTGACGTCGCTGGCGACGCAGACAACAGCCGGCACACACGCGAGGGTGACTTCATCGCGAGGATGCGGCCGAGTCTGGAGCAGAGGTGAATGGCATCGCGGCGCAGGCAGGCGGAAGGTGCCTGTTGCGCGAAGAAACATGGTGAGCATGCAGCAGCACCTAAAGCACGCGGGAAAAAAGCCTGTGACTTATATCCTACCGTCGGCGCCGGCTTCGTGGCGCCCATGTCTGTCAGACATAAGGGCGAAAATTGGATGGAGCACTTACGAGGAACACTTTTTTATGAAGACAGTTTGAATGTTGCTGCGGCGATCCCTGAATGTATTTTCCGGTCATGTTGTCAGGCTAGATTGTGGACTTGGTGCTTCATCACACGTTATGCGTGTAATGAGGTGTAATGCCGTAGCAAAATCGCCACCTGGGCACATTGGGCATTGCAATTAGCGAGACGAGACCATCAGCGAGCGAGAATCAAAATGTGGGAGAAAAGGGGCAAGAAGACGGGAACAGGAAGGCGGGTGGGACGACATTTCGTGGATGCAATTGCCGTTGAGGACGATCGTGAATAGGGACAAAAGTCGAATGTTACGACCTCACACAACGACAGCAACGACTTTTTGCCATGGGAGAGACTTGCTGCTGTTGTGTGTGACATACTTTCTTCCTGGTGAACGCCTGACTGCGCTCCTAGAAATGTCGACGACATGCTGTAAATTCAAGTAAATCGCTTCAGGCGAGCGCGTTCATGGTTCATGAGGGTTCATGTCAATCTTGCTCAGGTATTCACGTCATTAGATACCTTGACTATAGCTTTTAAATCAGAAAACGATGCTGATAGCATTAGTACTGAGCAAAGTCTTTTGAGGGGGAGAGTGACCTGCGAGATGTCTAAGTCGACAGCCAAGTTGAAGAGGTGAGCACCGGTCAATGGGCGCCTGTAAAGTTCAGCATCACGGCCCGGCGATCTCCGCGATGCACGCGGAAGAGATCTCACGCCAATCTTAGATCACAAACTTTGGCATCTCCTCTTTGCAGCTCGACCAAGTCCCCATCGCCCCGCTGGCTAGGATACGCTCTCCTGCTGGCCATACGAGACATAGTTCCCAGTAATTAGTCCCAAGGTGAGTGCCCTTCTGTTCATGGAATGACGGTCGTGCGGAGAAGCATGTTGGACAGTCCCCGAACGTGCTTCCGCTCGATCCATTGACCATGAAATTGAATAAATACACGTTGCAGGGCCGCATTAACAAGACGATGACGAACACCATAAAGATTGCGATGGCCATCGATAAGATACACGAGGAGACGACGACGACGCGCAAAAACATAGGGATCAACACGCTCCGAAAATATTATTAAAATAACCAGGCAACGATGGGAGTCGAGAAAAAGAGAACAAGTATAAAAGCGAAATAAAAGGTAACGTCTATCTAGTCCCACGTATCGTCCATCCAGTCCCACGTATGCTCACGTATGGCACTGGGGCGCAACTATGTCTGTGGCAGCTTACCACCAACGCATCTCAAGGACGTTTTGAGCATCCCCTCTCATTGTCGCCTGTTCCTACGCAGCCCTCCGCTCAATCTTGGCCGTGGCCTTCTTCTGTTACTCCAGCTCGTGACAGCGCGCAACGCAGCGCTTGGAGTCAACATGTCTCTTTACGCTGTCCCTACGGAGCCTCTTTCCACACTTGGGGCAGGGTACCTTCCGGCTGAGGTGTATGTTCTTGATGTGCCGCCTGGTGTCGGCATCGCGCTTGGCGCTGCCGGCACACCTCGGCCACCTGCACATACACCGTTTCCCATTCTTGTCTCCCTCTTCGGGCACGATGGCGTCGACTTCCTCTGTCAGGTTGTCGATCAGCTCCTTCCTGCCCATCTTCTTCGCTGCTTCCTCCACTTGCTCGGGGGTCAGATCCTGCTTCCACAGTGGCACAAAATCGGGCGGTAACACCTTCTGCTTTCGCATTCGGGATCTCTTCTTCGGCAGAGCCCTGCTCGGCCCTGCACCCACCCTTTGAATAACCTCTAAGGAATGGTTGGCGGGGTGTTGTCCTCCGCGGCCGGAGGCCTTGGAGTATTTGATTGGACGGGTCAGGGCCGCAGCTTCTGTCTGATTCGAGATCCCCACATGGGGTTCGACAGTCGTTGCGACCCTGGCCGGTTGTCTTGAAACCCTCGACCGCTTGACAGGTCGAGGGTCAGTCTGCGCGCTGGTCTGCGCAGTGCTGTGGTCGCCGTCGAACCCGGTGTCAACGGCCTTGCGCTTGCCTATCGCCTTCGCGGTAGGGAACGCGGGGCCCATCGGCGTCGGCATCGTCGGTGACGCAGACATCGCGGAGCTCCTCGACGAGAAGCCTAGCGATGGCGTGCGCAGCACCGCATGCGTCTTGTGCGCTGCGTAGGCGGCGCACGGCTCGCGCACCGTCTCCACGTCCCAGATCGTGCTCGAGCTGACGTGCAGCTGGCGTGGATCGATGCTGTAACCCGCCGCGCCGATGTTGGGCTGGGCGTACTGCGGAGTGTAGAGTGCGCTGGCGCCGGTCGAGAAGTTGGGGGGCGCGGCCTCGGGATAGGCGGCGTGGGCCGGGGTGGTGAGCGTGGGCCCGGAGTAGACGGGTGCGGGATTGGTGTAGGCAGCACTGGCATTGGCGCCGGTGAGCATGGGGTCGGGTGTGTAGACGGGCTCGAGCTGGTGGTAAGTGGGGCTGTCGTACGTGCCGGTGAATGTGAGACCAGGGGGATAGAGCGGCGCGGGAGCCTTGGTGGGCTCGGCGAAGAAGCCGGGTTCATCGTTCGGGATGGAGGGAAGATAGCCGGGAGGAGGGTGGGCGGGTGGCTGGTGCATCTCGTTGTCGACGGCGTAAGGGAATGGTTCGGTGATGGGCGCGGGAGGATTAGTGTTTATCTCGTCTGTCGCGAAGCCATCCAGGTGGGAGGCGAGAAAGTCCTCGGCGGCCCAGGTCGAAGCATGGGCCGGGATGGTCTGAGCGATCGTGGTGAGCAGATCACCTCGCCCAAAAACAAACGGTTACTCACAGTATTTGACTGCAGGTTGTCGAAACCCGCCAGCTGGCCACTGGCAAAGCCAGCGGTCATCGCAGTCTGCGTGGCGCGACAACGATGTGAGTGGCACGCATCTCAAAGCGCGAGGGCGAAAGCAACACTCACCATATTGTTGTAGGTGGAGGCGTTATAGCTCTCTCCACTGCTGTAGCTATTGTTCATGGCCATAGTCATGCCAGACTCCATCGCGCCCTGGGCGAGTGTGGCGACACTGATGAGCGCCATGGTCCAGCGTCAGACCTATATAAAGTGCTCACCTGGCTCATCCGCGGGCTGTAGGTGGTATTCTCTTCGTAGCGGCGGCGGACGACAAAGTCCTGTAGGATTGAGCAGGTCAGTTCTGTCCTGGTGCGGATCACGACCATGAGCATTGGCTTACATTGAACGCTTGCTGGTCACGTAAGAAAGACGTGGCCTCATGTCCCTCGTTGATGCTCGCGTTGAAGGCAGCCAGCATGCGGTACAAGGAAGCCTCATCGTCACCGCCGTTAGTGCCGCCCTCGAACTCGGTGGTGGACTCAAAGGAGGCAGGGTGGTGGTGGTGGAAGTAAGACATTGCGTAGAGGGTTAGAATTCAGGTTTAGTTGTGGGGAATGGTAAGGTTAATGATGACAGTGGTGTGTTAGAGAGAAAGGTCAGTCGCTTGGCGTTTGCCTTCTTATATATGCCTCAGACCTAAATGTACGTGCAGATTCAACTCCCACCGGAGTCACTTGCGTGCTTTGACCATGCCCCGTTGTGCATAGATTCAATCTCATCAATCCGAGCGGATCCAAATAGGCTGCTTGTGCTCGGGCCCTCAGTACGCCCAGCTCCGGTGGCGCGCGTTGGCGCATCGGCCTGGTCGAACGCGGAGCTTCGCAGCGAGTTATGCCTTACTGGTGTATTTGGGCCCTAAAGTTCGGCATTGTTCTGTTTCATGCAGGGACAACGTGTTTGGCGTCGCGCGGACAGACCTGGTAAAGGAGGACAAAGGCGGGGCGTAGTACGCTTCGCCTTTTTCGTAGCGGTTGGTGAAAACCTTGTGCTTCAGAATCGCCTTCCTGTGCTCGGGACGCAATTGGTGGGCATTCGTTGTGCTTCCCGTCCGCGTGCTGACATCGTTGTGTCTCGCGCTTTGACCTTTGAACGGCTCGGGCAGCATAAGATCACGGACGCAATTTCTGAGATCGCGCTCGGCGATTGGCGCCAGATCAGATTGCAGCCCGATCGAACACTGCTGCACATCGACAAGATTTGCATTCTGAATCGAAGAACGCAGCTATGATAACATCCCAAGGTCCTCACAGAGTATCTGCGCTCGCTCGCGCTATGGGAATCGATGGCCATGAAAGCGACCTCAATATTTTTGATAGGACTACGAAGCACAGAGTACATGCGGGGCATGCGACGAACACGAGGGACGGCGTCAGCACTACTTAAAGTGACGTCTCACGCCGATGTTTTGCTGCCCCCATTTGATTTCTATACGTAGATCTGCGGATCCGAATTCCGCACGCGCGCAGGCCTTCCGGGATGATGATCCAGAGCGTCTCCATCAGACGTATCATCACAGCAAGCCTGGCACAGCACCTGGAGCCACGAATAGAGCTTGGCAGGAAGAAGGATTAGAAGGACACGACGCGGCGCACTGTGGCTGTACGTTCCATGCATGCGTTTCTGAGGGAGCAGTCCGGCCACGAAAGGCAAAGCCGTTGCGCCCCTGCTGAGAGTGTATTCGGCAGAACGCTGGCCGTCCCATCCGTGATGATGGCATAGTGGAAAAGAGTTGACAAGGAGATAGTCACGCCTCAGACGCGAGCGTTAAGACGACAACGCGTTTCTGTAATTGCGAAGGGTCAAATTGTCAGGATACCACGCACGTCACGGCCTGGTTTACTTGAAGGACACGTTCCATGAACCGGGATGTCCGTGCACGATCTTTGGGACATACGACCGAAGACGCCGGATAAGTTTTCAGTACTTCCAGCGAGAATATCAAAGATGGATTCACCGTGCATCCTAGAACGTGCTCGGGTCAGGAACCATCACGTCCAGAGTATAAGTTTGGGGACCACGTACCACCTATTGTTACTGCAACCCGTACATATCCAAGATCTGGCGATGGGCATTGTCATGGCGAGCGTAGACTAGTGAGCTGGGTTCTGTAAAAGTGCAGCAAAGCTGCCTTTATACCAGCGATCAGCGTATCTATGTATCAACTGACGAGGGTACGAACCGTGTTGTACATTGAGACAGCAAAGAAAGACAAGGGCTATTGTGTTCAGAATGGCTACGCCAAGAAGCATCAAGTACAAGAACTACCAGCGTTTCATTTATGTGATTCATCTTGCAGCCAGGAAGGTGGACGGCGTGGCCACACTGGCACCCTCAGCCCAATGCGTAGAATGTCGTACGGCACGATAGGAGATGATCGACTCGGAGACGGCTTTCTTATTGACAGCGATGCCATAGACCCTGTAGGAGGACTGGCCTGGACAGATTTGAGTCGTTGCATCTTCTAGATCACGTACCATTATGTGCCTCGAAGTAAAGAAAGGAGAAAATATAGGGCATGAGCAAATGCTCCATAACATTGACGTTGAGCTTGTTACGAGCTGCTCGCACAGACAGAACATAGGTTGAACGGTGTGTTTGAACGGGTTTGAACCCAAAGGTTCGGCGGGAAATTTTCGGAGACTGGCGCGTGACGTGTGGATCAAATTCAACATCTCATCAGCTTTCAAGATCGTGTCATCGTCGACTCTCCGAGCTTCGGTATCAGTCAGTGACTTGTAATCTTTCACTTGATCCACAGCTATACCCATAGCTCATCCAGGTAAGTACAACATAGTGCAGAGCCCAGGCTCTCGGAAACGAAATCATCAATGTTAATAGTCACTCAATTTCACAGTTTTAGCACTTTTCCATGATGAAACTGGCCATACGGTGTTGGCAGTCCCCATCCCTACTTTTTCTGCTCGCCAGAAGCTCTGATTTACGTCTTTCGCATATCCGCCTACTATCCACCGCCTCATCGCGCGATGGCAACATCGGTACAGGCTCGTTTCACGATCCAAATTCAGAATATTCGGTATGCCATCGGAGCAGTTTAGAGGCACTAAAGACACTATGCGTACTAATCTCGAACGCAGGAAATCGCAACAGGCAATGCTGTTGTTTGTTCAGACGCGAAGCCAGGAAAGAGAAAGAAGAGCCCTCTAAGTGGCCGCCGACAACTACCACCAAATAGGACCATTACCACCCTTGACGAGAGACGTCTTGATTCAGGATGTTTTCTGGACCTATCAGGTCCCACTCGACCAGCATTCAACATATCGTTTCCGGATCAGGACCATCCAGGGCTTTTCAGACTGTTCTACAGAGCAGAACACTTTTATCATGATAAAACACGCCCACATAATCGCTCATTCCCTTTTGGAACACGCGGATTCTTATACTTCCATGCGAATCCGCAAAGTCCGTTGCATTCGCAACTGCGCTTTCGCATGACAGAAGACAGCGACCCGGCCAGTTTCTCCCACGGACACGATCTTGTGTATGATAAGGGCTACGTGTGGTATGTGCCTCTCATGGGTCTCGCTAAGACCCAAAATCGCTCTTTGTTGCGTCTACTGGCTCAGGATGGGTTGGTCGACGCAAGAACCATTTCTGCTCTTCAAAACTGGAACATATCACGCCCCAATCGAGTCCGACGGCCTCTTAACAGTCTGTGCGAACCATTCGCACTCGATATGTCGGTCATTCGCCCACAGTTGGTGGTTCAGGCTACAGGACAAACCTGTATACTCAATTTTGTACCGCCGTATGCCGCGCATATCAGCAATCTTATCCAGACCAGGTTTTATGGTGGTCAGATCTGTATCTATCATGTCGCATTCGTATATCACTGACCCCGTGTGTATGGCCAACAGAAGGATTACTCCTTTGCCGGTTCGAACGATCGACCCTTCCCGAGCACGCAGGCGGACGAACACTAGTATTGCGTTTGTTGAAGGTCCTCGTCCCTCCGAAAGTCATCCGTGGTCATCCTTCGTCTGCTCACACGACGCCGCCGGCCGAAGGCGAGCTGTTCAAAAGGCGTGGCCGCGTGTGGTCTCGGGACATCGACCAAGACACAGAAGTCAACAGACTTCTACGCGTTCTGTATGATGCCGATGACGGACGAGAGCCAGGGCAGTCATGACTCCAAATATATCCCTGCGCTTTCTGGTACATCGCACTCGGCCAAGCCATGCCTGACGCTTTGTCTATGATTAGAGTTTAGTACGAAGTGAGTAAAGCTGTACATTCCGAGGTCTTATCGATGGCATAGTCGAAGATACCTCAGATTCCGCGAGCTTCGAAGCAGATCCGCGCCCGCCAAGTAGAAGAGCACTGTAGCCGTTGTGTCGCGTCTCGCACCCATTCGGCGAGGTAGACGATCATGGAGGAAATGTTAGGTGTGATTATGATTGCGTGGAGGTTGGGCGGTAAGGATATCTACAGGCGTGTATGAATATGTATAGATCTACGAAGATGAATTATGTTTCTTGCGAAAACGACAGGAAAACAGAAGAAGTCCCAAAAGCAGCCCAAGAGAAAAACCCAAGTACCACTCAATCACTGCGACAGGAAGCCTCAATGGGGAACGATGACTGGGTGGCCGTTCGATGGGAAGTCCAAAACCGCCGGCCCCGCCATCGTCACAAAATCGTTCGAGATCCGCTCCGTCTCGTTCGTGATGATTAGGTACGAGAAGCCCGTCAGCGCCTTCGGGATCGTGACGGTATACGGCGCCTTGCCCTCGAGCGGGATGTACGTCGTCTCAAGGCCCTGAAGGAATGCCGCCCAGTAGGTGCCGCTCGTCGCACTCAGCGGGACGAAGTCGAGCTTGATCTGGTGGCCCGCGCCGATGTTGGACGGCGAGACGTGCAGGGGGTTGAAGAGCCGCGTCGGGAGGGGCGTGTTGCTCTGTGGGCAGGAAACAATGAAGTTGGTCGCGAGCGTCCAGACTTGGTCGAGATCAAGGGGTGTCTGCGCAGATAAGGCGGGGGTAAGGATAGTTGTGTATATGGGAACGAAAGGCGACGGACCTCCCATGCGCTGTATACTGGGCTTGCTCCGCGGATGACACCGCTAATCCAGGCGGACTGGCGTGCCTTCGTGCCGAGAATAGAGGCGGCGGCGACGTGCAAGTCCTGAAACGAACGGAGCTGAGTCAATGCCACCGACTGGACTGCGGACGGTGTACCTGGTTGCCGAGGTACTGCAGGCCGGAGGTATACACAGCAGTGCTGGTCGTTTCAATGATGTCGCTGATTTGAACGAATGTGGAAATGTCCTCGACACCGCTATTGACATATCATTAGCGCCCTGATGCGACCGTCTGGAGAAGGCAAGGACTTACAAGTCGAACGTGCAGGGCTGGGGCGTACCGCTTCCTAGCACTGATTGCAAGCCGTCAATGTGTGCTTGGGCATTCGCGGCGACTTGCTGATAGAAGGAGTACGTGGATTTTGGGTAGCCTGCCTTGTCGAAGGCGTTCTGGGAGAAGTTTTTGAGACCGGAGATAAAGAATGAATGTTCCATTTGTTCGAGAACTGTGGCGAAGTTGAGGATGAGGAGGTCCATCTCTGTGTGAGGAGGAAACAGTGAGAAATAAATTTACAGCAAGTGACGAGGCGACTCACCAGTGAAATTAGTGGGGATTACGATAGATGGCCGCGTGAAGCTATTGTCGTTGGCACGCTCGGCGAGCGACCATCCCGGTCTACTGGGAGCTGAAACGGGCTTCTCAGAAAGCCATCCAGCTTCGACCCATGGCACGAACAGAGTAGCTCCGAGAGCGGCAAATGCGATCTTGAACTGCATGATTCACGAAGCCGGTGGATGGTTAGAATGATTGATGAGAGGAATGAAGGAGAAATGAGGATGGAGGCGAAGCATGGCTCTCTTTATATGACCATCCCAATGAAGTTGTCCGTTCATTTTGTCAGGCTGTCCTCGACGGCGGAGAGATTGCTCAATTCACTGGTCGTACCAGCCAGGGCTTCATAGGTTCAACGGGTCCGGATGATTTCCTGTCACTATCCATCAAACGCGTTAATGCTCTGCGAAGGGTTATATTGTCGTATCAAAACGAGCTCAGGACTGACAGCTCCCTGCGGTACCTATGCTAGGCCAACGTCGCTGGTCGCAGTGCTTGATCGTGCGCCACCGACCGCTCCTGTAAGTGGCGGCTGTGAGTGCGCGCTGTCCGTCTGCATCGCCCGCCGCGACGAGTCTGGATATAGAACTGATGCGTTTATGGCCGCCGAACACGGCCTTACCGAATCATACAGTCGTGAGACTGACAAGGCCGTGTGCCAAGAGCGAACGCACAAGTTCCTGGGTGTTGCCTGTGCGACTGATGCCTGTAACTCTGGGCGAAGGCACCGAGGCCGAGCTACATAGGGTTGAGACGTCAGTATGTGACAGATAGCATGTCAGATAGTAGTTACCAGGAACCAGGACAGGCTTGTCGTGTCGGCCTGATCTTCGGATCCCGATCGAAATGCTCACAGGGCCCACGCGGGGAGATGGGACATTGCACCATGGAGACGCCTCAATGAATGGCCAAGACACGTTGAAGGGATGATAGAGATGCGATGAATCTACCACTGGACTTGCCCTGTTTGTACTATCATCATTCCCAGGAGGAAACTCACCCGGGCACGGGAGCGTACTATGCATGAAGTATTCTCGGTGCCACGCCAATTCACCTCATGAACGGGTACGTCTGCACGGCGTGTTGAGGCCTGTCGAGGCGCCGTTCAGACTCAATTATACGATCTTTTAAATCTGGAATAGGCTCCAGACACCTTCACTGTCTCGTATAAGGAAATTCTGGGCTAGAAGAAAGGCATCATCACTATCCTCGCGTTGTATAATGTCATTGGAACGTACCCCTGGGCCAGACTCATTCTCCACAACCCCAAGCTCACGGTGCAACTATCGTTCGCGGACAAGCAAAAAAAAGTGAACGGTGATCCTTGAAAAGCAACGGTTATGTTGAAAAGGTAGTCGAAACGTATCAAGAGATGGTCAATGGCACGTCAGCAACATCAGCCAAACAGCAGATGCGCGAAAGCTAGTTCACTGAGTTTCACCAACCTTGCGACAGCTTTTGCCGACCACGACGATGAGATGTACGATCGCCTCCAAAGTCACGGGTGGGGGCATCATCCTCGATCCTGACGCCGGCCGGAAGACATCAGAGAGTTTTCGCAATCACCCGGGTCGGACTCAGACTCGGACTCGATTCGTGGAGTGCCAAGCCCGACTAGGATAGCTGGGACTCCAGTTTCGGTTTGTACTAGCAGGGGGACACCATGATCTGACATAATCAGCACACAGCGGCGACGCGTTCAGGTATGAGAGAAGTCACTCAGTAGAGAAGATCATACAATAGAGAAGGATAACAAAGACCTGTAACAGGACAAATATGTGTGAGTGAAGGGGATCGATCCATGGAACGATTGGTGAGATGATGAGGATGTCAACAACTGAAGTCATACTACCGATATCCTTGCAGGTGACCGCATTTCGCCACGACTTGTCGGCAGAACGGGCTGAAATTGTGCTAGGGTTGGCGGTGGGAAGTAGAGCGACTGGCGGAACTTAGGGTTTGACCAGCCCCGTCCAAGTCGGAGGGCTGCAAAAACTCCCTATCGTCAGAACGAAGGTCTCAGCAGACCCTAAGATAACATCCGAAGGACATGGAGCTACTTACTGCCATCCGGCACCTCGCCTGCAAACATAAGCTAACCAGAGCTACGACAAATTTTCCAATGCGCATGAGAAGATTTTCCTCCTGTAGGCAATTTGTCTCCGTTATGTATTACTGTAAGAAAGCGTGATCTAGGCCGATTGAACGCGTATTCCATGCCGCTACAACACGCGTTCTACGCCACAACAGCGCGCGCCTCCCATCGGCCGGCGAGGAAAGATAGCGATCGAGAAATTGGAAGCTGCCAAAGCGACCCCTTCTCTGGCGTTGAGATAATGAACGAATTGCGCACGATCATGGGCGATATACGTCCTGAGTGCGATGCAGACGTTGTCTAATTCGCAAAGCACGCATCGAAACAAACGGCCGTGGATATTGGTGTACACAAAGTAAACTTCGAAGACAAGTCACGGCAACCATGGATGCTTATGAAATCTTGCTGAAGTCATATTACTATATTAGCAAGAAATGGCATGATCTCCGCTCAAACATTCTGCCGTGTTGTAAGTCTTCGAAATATCCAAATGATTGTACGGCGGCCAGTCCAGCGGCCGCCATGCAGGGTTCTATGTATTATAAAAGATGCTTGTGCGACGGTCACCCTGTACCGCTTCAGAATTGCGTCTTTCTTCCTTCTCCACGACAAGACATGGCCAGCACTGACCAGCATGTCGATGTCAAGGCGGACCCCATCCACGAGCAGGTAAGGCCGATCAATGAGAAGGCAGGGTCGAAACTGCCTGCGGGGACGGAGACCAACAGGCAGCGAAGCATGTTGAGGTCGGTATGTCTCGTTGCGGCGTGTACGACTGCAATGGTGGTGAATGTACGCGCATGCTGTGTTTTATTCATGGTTTAACCTGACAATTTGACATAGTTATTGAATGTGACTTCCGTGACCATCGCACTCCCCACTATCGGGAAAGACCTGAATATCGCGCAACAGAAGTTACAATGGTTGGTATCCGCATATGCCTTGAGCTCAGTGAGTCGATCCGTTTCTGTACCGAAGCATGGACGCCTGAATTAATTACGTCTAAGGGCTGTCTTCTTCTGGTCTTTGGACGCGTCGCCGACCTCTATGGTCGCAAAAAGACCTTTATCGCTGGTTTTCTCAGTATGCTGGCCTTCTCGCTCGGTTGCGGATTCGCACAAAGTACGTCTCTGCTTCAGTTCCTAGAAATAGATCTGGAGTTCTTCCTCTCATTCAGACGAAATCACGCTCGACATCCTCCGCGGCTGCCAAGGCATAGGCGCCGCCGCCGTCATCCCCGCATCTGTCAGTCAACTCTAAATCATATCACTCTTCTTGCGTGCTGACGTCTCCTCAGCTCGGGATTCTGGCGCACGCATTCCCCCCTTCGCACGCGAGATCCATCGCCTTTGCGACCTTCTCGGCCGGAGCGCCCGTGGGAGCGGCCTTCGGTATGACCCTGGGAGGCGTCCTTACACAGCTCTCGCAGTAAGCCCAAACTCCGAGATATATATACCTTTGGGTCTGGCTCATCATTCGCAATACAGCACCACATGGCGTTCGAATTTCTATCTCGCCGCTGGCCTCTGCGGGCTTGGGATCATTGCGGGCCTGATCAGCATTGACGCGGATCACCCCTCGACGGAGGACGACAAACGGATCGACTGGCTCGGCGCCCTGCTCATCACGGCCGGCCTCGTCCTCGTCGTATTCGTCTTGAGCGACGGCGAGCTGGCGCCCCAGAAGTGGAGCACGCCCTGTACGTCGTCGTTCGCTCGTCGTTGTGCTCCTGCTCACAGTCCACAGACATCATCGCCTTGCTGATCCTCGGCGTTCTGCTGGTCGTCGCCTTCGTGTTCTGGCAGCTCTATCTGGAGCGCGTGCAGGAAGCCTCTTTCAAAGAACCCGCTACGCCGCGCTCTTTTTGGACGCCTCCGCCACTGCTGAAGATGTCGATGTGGAAACGCGCGAACGGCCGCTTCGCGGTGATGCAGATCATCGCGTGTGTCAACTGGTGCTGCTTCATGAGCTGGAATTTCTGGGTGCAGGTATGTCGCGGTCGCGGTGCAGCGTGGCCATGTGTCTGACGGCCCCACAGCTCTTTTATCAGGACTATCAGCAGCTGTCGCCAATCCTGACGATGGTCCGCATGTTGCCTATGTTCGTGACTGGCCTTCTCTGCAACATCGTGATTGCATTGGTGATCGGCCACGTTGACGTGCTGTTCATCATCGGTGAGAATCCTCCATATCAGAGATGAGCGTCTGCTGACCATTGCTCTTCCGCAAATGCTAGTCGCCGGCACCCTTCTCACCAGTGTCGCCAACATCTTCTTCGCGGTCATCAAGTCGGACGCGTCCTACTGGGGCTCTGGCTTCCCCTCCGCCATCCTCTCCGTCTTCGGCGCGGACTTCGTGTTCGCGACAGGCACGATCTTCATCGCGAAGATCTGCCTCCCGCATGAGCAGAGCGTCGCGGGCGCGCTGTTTCAGACGATGACGCAGCTCGGCACGGCGTTCGGCCTCGCGATCACGACGATCGTGTTCAACCGCGTGCTGGCGAGCCAGTCGCGCGACCTCGGGGTCGCAGTCAATGATGCGGGAACTAATGCGCCGCTGCCGGCGCAGCTGAAGGCGTATCAAGCGGCAGAGTGGGCGGCCTTTGCATTCGGCATTCTCGGTGCGTTTTTTGGGTTTCTAGGCACTGTTCCTTCCCATGAATTCTCATCGTATCATGGTAGGCATGTTCCTTGCTTTCTTCTTGCATGGCGTAGGCATTGTCGGCCACCCCGGTCCCGCGAAAGCAAGCACCGATGAAAATGAAAAGACGCTCACCCCAGATGACGAGAAGGTTTAGATGGACTGACTGCAACCAACTGACGAGGCGCAAATTAGACGCACGGCTATACCTGCATTTCACGACGGCATCTCACGCTCACAGTATCCTATATCCACACAGTGGTCTATTCACGTATAATATGCTTTCCCTGGTCCTCATATGTCATGACGTGTTGCTCGGTCATTGAGTAGTTACAGGCAACTCTCCTGAGGGAATAGACGAGTCATTTTCTACCGATGACACAGCGGCAATGGCTGGACGGCTTGACGCTGACACTGAGGCCTAAAATTTCTGACAGAGCCACACTGTGGCTCTACCGCATGCGGAATACAGATATCGCAAGATACATTTGAAGTCATGACTGTCCTGGCGGTTGTTCAGCGTCAGCATCGTAGAGAATACGTCATACTCTGCCCTTCTTTGTGTCCTTGTCAAGATCTCTATACCACACACCTCTACGCATCGTAAAGAGCTCGCCTTCGGCCGGCAACGTCGGACGGGCAGCTCGAGGAGGATCAGGGACGAGTTTCGGAGGCTCGAGGATCTTCAACAGGCGCATCACTATTACTCTCATAAACGGAGACAGAACGTTTTCCTGCTGCTTTGTTTGAGGACACCAGCAGGAACAAGCGCCGCCCCAACCTCGACCTGGGAAGATCAGAGGAGATTGCCGAAGACAGACGCAAAGCCCGAATGTCCGGGACGTCACAGTCGGGTCCGAAAAAAATGTCCGTTAGGCAGTGTGGGTCTCGACGACCTACTCGACGATCTACTCGACGACGTCATAGAGGAAGGAGTTCGGGAAGTGCTTCTTGATATCCTTTTCGATGTACGAGTACGGCGTGAGATAGGTGATGTCGATTTTGTCAGTAGTGCCAGCACCTCCGTTTAGCATCCCGAGGATGCGGCCTTTCCTGTCGAGGACAATCGAGCCCGAGTCGCCAGGGGCAGAGAAAGGACCGTTTGCGTTACCGTAGGGGAGGACAGCTCTTTCCATCGATATCTCCTTGATACCGTACTCGTTGAAGCTGCGAGTGAAAGACTCCATTCCCGTGACCCGACCGATCGTAGTGCCTGTCGTCAGACCATGCTTGACGACGAGAAGACACTCTTCCCCGTTGGTGTCGAGCTGCTTGGGATTACGAATCTCGTCGCGCTCGATAACGCCATACGCTTGGAGAAGACCGTCTTCCGGGTACTCGTAGTCGGCCTGGTCCTCCGGATGGGGGAACATAATCTTTCCATAGTCCAACGACGAGAGGTTGCCACCTGCGGGGGGGAATATCATAGTCAGCCAAAACTACAAGACGATACGATACCGGCCAAGACGGAAAACATACCAATGTAGACCTTGTTGCCCTTGAACGTAGACCAGTCGAACTTGTCGTCGTAGAGCTCGATGAGGGCCCAATCGCGGGTTATCCCCTGGGGTGGGACGTTGACGGCGATGGGCTCGACGTGGACGACCTCACCAATTACGCGCTGCTCCGGGATCGTCCATCGCTTCGAGATCTCGCTATGGAACGTATCGATCTCGACGATCTTCGCCTTCGCCTTCTCCACCAGGCCTAAGTGCTCATTCCGGCTACTGGTGACCTTCGCAGACTCTCCCTCCTTGGGCTCGCCCAGCCTACGAAGTACGGTCTCCCAGTCCTTGATGGAGCGGTCCTGGTCACCGATGGCGCCCATCATGCTCTTGATGGCGTTGGCGTAGCCCGAGGTGCCGAGGGCGATGACCTGCTCGCGGGGCTGGCTCTTCTTCTTGCGAGCTAGGCCCGTGTTGGGATGGACGAGAGGAGGTCGAGCGACGTGGGCGCAGGTGAGGAGGAAGACGCGTTCGCTATCACTGCTCTCGCGGAGATACAGAGCGCCGGTACCTTCGTAATGGGGAGTCTTCAGGGGCGCGATGAAGAGGCCTAACGTGGGAGCGAAAGGCTCGCGGAACTCGGGGACAGAGTCATTGAGGGGGTCGAATGAGAGCATCTTGGGGCCACCGGAGTGGGTGACAACGGATTCGCGGAAGCCGATCTCGAAGCCGCTAAAGCCAGCCAGACTTATGAGGTAGGTGACGGCATCGGCCACGGTGTTGGCAAGCTCGTAGGCGAGAGACTTGGGTTCGACCCCGATCCAAATCAGGAGCGGGCTGAACTTTTCCTGCCCAGCCTCTGCGAAAGCGAGGCAGTCCATCGACGTCCAAAGAACGTCCTTGTCGCCGAGCAAGTCACAAACGCGTCTGCCAAGCTCAGGCCAAGTAGGTTGCATGGGATGGCCGTGAACACCACGAGCTTCTCGGATGATCCTCTGTGACTCAGGACCAGTGCGTACGGGCCAGGCCTGCCCATTCTTGTAGACGCACAGAGCGCCGCTGGGGGTGCCGTAAAAATCGTAGCCGGCGTTGGGGTAGAAGGCGGAGAGGCGATCCGCGTCAGAGACGGACTCTTCGTCGTCATTGAGGCTGAGATCGGAAATTTTGTAGGCAGTGGGGGAGGCGACGAGGGTCATGGTAGGAGAGACGGGATATAAGACATCCTTGCAGGATTCGAGGAAGACTTCATCGACTTCGAAGGGGGTTCCATGCGACACTAGAGAACGAACGGTCAACAACGAGAAGAGACTCCAAAGGTTAGAGAAGCTTACTGGCTGCGAGCCTTCAGATCTTTGTAGCGAAAGGGTAGGAAGCAGAGAGGATGTCGTTGGGGCCCCTTGATCCCGTACCACCACCATGGTCGGAATTTCCCACGCTATCATAGCTGGCAAGGGTGAGGTGTCGACCACTGTACAGAACGCCAGTCGTTGACTGACGGACGCAGATCACCTCTCAGGATACCTCCTGGCTCCACCATGACGACGCTTGAGACGATCCCAGTAGGAGATTGGAAGCCCGTGTTACCTCCCGCGGTTCCATAACCGCCACCGAGCTACCTCGAAAACCTCACAACGCACCGATACCGTAGCTTAAGTACATTGCCAATGACCACCCATGCATCCCTCACTCCCACAGACTGCGTAGAGCGCGATCTCCAGACCATCATCAGCCCGACCAGAAGCACACAAAACAAACAATAAAAGTGAGTCCTGTCACGTATATACATGAATCCGCCCCAAAAGGGATACCCGCCGACCATACACCTTGTCATCCCACCGCCCAACCCGTCCCCCCCTGCCCTTGCTACTCCCCCGACGCCCGCCCACTATCACCTGGCCGACACCGACACCAACACCACGCGCATCGACGCCCGGCTCAGACATCACCCGGCTCGCCCGAATTCCCCCCGATCGGTCTCCCCTGGCCGGCGCTAAACCCACCGTATTAGCAGACCTAACAACACGTCTCCGTTAGGTAACCACGCACCGAATACTCCGAACGTTCCCGACAAACGCCCGCCAGACCCTAACCAACCCGAACCAACAACCCCGCTGCCCATGACCGCCTCCGATCGCCTCCATGCGATACCGGCCCGCTACCTCGGTCGACTCCCGGCCCGCTACCTCTGTCAGCCCCCGGCCCGCTACCACTGTCAGCTCCCGGCCCGCTACCTCCCCCTCTTCCGCTTCCCCGCCTTCGGACCCTGGCTCGTCGCTATAACACGACGTCGCGCCCTCCTGCTGCGCCGATGGCATGACCGCCCTCGACGGCTGAGGCAACACCCAGCCAAATGCCCACAAGGTCGGACACCACACGCTAATGGCATCCTCTCTGTCCTCACCGCGCCTCACCTTGACCATCATCCGCAGATATGACCCTATACCGTCTACAATCACCCACTCCACCTCGCTCTCCACCCACCCCCTCACCCACCTCCTTCCCTCCTTCCAATAAACATCCATACCCTTGCATAACAGCTCCCGACCGGGCCTTAACATAACCAGATCCATCTCGTCCCCCAACCGCACCTTACGCTGCTCCACATGATCCATCCACATATACCCAGGCCCATAGCCCTCCTTATTGCAGTCGATAGGGGTATCGCCTTGTCGTTGCGAAAGAACGTGGTAGTACTCGAGTGATCGAAGTGGGAAATCTATACGTGTCTCGTAGAGGTCCACAACGGGCAAATTAAAGAGTGTGTTTGTCTCCATGACAGAAGGAAGGACAGAGTGATACAGAGAGGTGCCCAACAACCCTCCTGCTTTAACGTCCTCGCTTAACATATTCCAAACTCCGCCCCACAAGCGCCCTGGCAAAAGAAACTGCCCAGGAAGACGTTGACCGAACATCGCGAAAGACCTCGACGCGTCGAAAAACATGCGACACGTCAACCACGTGACCTCCCACCGCTGAACCAAACAACCGCACCGCCGTCACGAAACTCTGTCCACCAAAGATGCAACATGACCGCTGCCCTCTCACCCACCTAACCGGTGACCACCGCACCACGTTCCGTACAAGACTAAAAGAAACTCACCTCCCGACACCGCGCCGCCTACTAACAGCTAGGTCCGTCACTCGAACACTGGACCAACCGCACGCGAAATCGCACCCGTCGGCTGCTATAAACCACACGACAATACCAGACCCCACCTAATATGCCTCACTCATGCGGCTCACCGCAATGACCAACCGGTTCAGGGACGAAGATGAGCCGCTGAATCCACTAGTTGCGCCCACCACTAAAACCACCGACAGAACCCACCTCACTGCGCACTGCTACCATGTGTCTGAACGACGCTTACACCCCCGACCTCCCAACACTATGCGGCCGCCCCTGAACTACCTCCAAAGCAGATTGCAACCACGAATAAACGTCGGCAAGGCACCACGACCTGTAAAGTACAACTAACGAGTGACATCCACCAGCAGTTCGCTAATGATCAGCGCTGCAGGAAGCTCCTGTAATCCAAAGAACATCACAATCTCCAATCCGCTCCCCATCCCCGCGACGCGTGGCCGCTGCAACATAGCCAGCCCGAAATTAAAACATGCCTCTTGACACTAGACCCTACTAGCCTGACCGAGACTGAAAAAGCTCTGCAAAATACTCAACACGCGGTACACGCCCGCACAAGGAGGTACGATGACCGGCTTCCCGATTTACCGACCATGACCTGCACCGCCAATACGTCCCCTATAAAGGCTGATGCCTCCCGCATTCACATACCCCATCCCACCCTAAAAAGCCTTATTAACCCTACCGATATGTCCGCTTCCCAGACTGCCCCGTCGCTCCCCGCGTCAGCGCCCGCGTCCTACGCCAGCACGCTCAAAGAGCCGTCCGACAAGACCACTAGCGCGCAGCACCAGAAGTCCACGGCAGGCCCTGCAGAAGCCGCCGCATCTGCCCGTAAGGTGTCCAAAGCCAACCGTGATGATGGTACGATCGCCCACCCAGCTACCTCCTGCCTAACTCACATAAAACCATAGAAGTCACTGGATCTGCTGCTCGCAAGAGCAAGCAGCTGGCAGCCAAGAAGTCGGCCGATGAGGACGCTGAGCCCGCTGACCACTCGATCATTGTCGACGACGCGAACGACGAGATGCCCTACTCCCTCTGCCCAATCGAGCAGGACGCAGTCATGAAGGACCCTGAGACCCTCCCCGCCGAACAGGGCGCTCCTCCCGCCGCCGCCCTGATGCGTGTTGCTTCGGACAACCCATTTCTCCCCCTCGCGGACCTCCCGACCACCCCGCAGACGTCAGCCCTCGAGACGCCCACTCCCACGCCGACCCAGCGCCCTCTAGTCACCCTCGATGGTCGGAACACCAAAAACTACGCCCCCGGGGCAGTTGACTACATCCTCGACCACCAGGCCCGCTTTCCTTCCCCACCAGCGCCGTCGACTCCCCACCTCGACAATGCCCCTCGTGTCGGCCTTGTCGGCCCAGGCCGGGTCACCTTCGTGGCCCCACATGCGGACGATCCCACCGATGACCCGTTCCACGAGCCGCTACCCCGTAACACAGGCGAAGGCAGTGCAAGCACTCAGCACCACCTTGACAAAGGCAAGGGCCGCGCGGACATCCCGTACCAACCTGACAAGGGCAAAAGTCGCGCTGACACCCCATACCCTCTTCCGCCCAAAGACCAGCCCCACCCGGACCTCACCCCGGCCCCCTCCTTCGCAGCAAGAACGGGTAGCACGCTCTCCGCTCGCCGAGCCACTGCCAACCTACATGCTCCGATCCCTCACGGAGCTGCGAGCGCCGCCACGAGCACAGGCACGTACACGCCTGAGCCCTTCCCCGAAATCCATTACCCGCACCCACTTGCCGCGCTCGATGGTATCAACGAGAACCAAGTGGACGAATGGGAGAACATCCCGGGCGCGAAGTTCATCGTGCGCCCGCTTGACGGCGCGCAAGGCCCCGAAATGCATGCAGCCACGGCCTCTAACATCCGCCGTGTCGTGGAAGAAGCAATGACCTACACGCAAGCGCAAGTCGCCGCACCGCTCCCGGCGGACATGCACCTTCTCATGACCCCCCACGCTGCGCCCCACTCCTTCCTAGTCTTCAATGTCACGGAGGCCGTCATGCAGACCATGCTGGCAAGGCGCATCTGGTCTTCCCGAGAAATCACCTTTCATGCACTCCCATTGGTGCCCGGTCTCCCCCGCTTCCTCTTCACCCTCGCTGGCTTCACCACGAGCTCGGTCCCCATGGTCACCCATATAGTCCAAACCAGCTGGGAGAGCCCCGAGAGCCTCTTTCTCGTCAGATCCGCCGCAGAGTCCTTCGCTGACGAGCAGAACTACCTTACCGCAGACAGCGTGACCGCCTTCCTTCTATCCCTACGCGTCGAGCGCATCAATACCCTGGGGCGTGGTGGCCTCCCGCTCCCACGCTTCAACATATACGCGGACCCCACCACGTTGACCGACGAAGAACACTGGTACGGACTCCGCAGCATCCTCCGGGGCCTGCCCTACCCCTCCAACCTCTATGGCTCTGGCTACCCCGTTGATGACCTTGTCTGCTCACTATGCCACGGTGTGGGCCACCCCCGTGGACTCTGCCCACTCCCGGACGTTCCAGGCTGGAACGGCCCCCCGCGCCAGCCCGTTATCAACTCCCGTGGACGAGGTCGCGGCGCTCCCCGTGGCATGGGCCGCGGTGGGCGAGGCCGCGGCTTCTAACGACGCCCCTCGTGCGACCCCCTGCGCTGCGGTATCCTGACACCTCCCATTATCCTATACACTCGTTCCCGATATAGACCCATCACTTGATTCTTTAGACACGTCCCTAACCCACCCACCACTCACTATATACACCCATTAGACGAAAACTACGCTCCTTGACCCATTCTGATCCCCTGTCCTACCCCCCGATGCCATCGCACATATATGTACCCTGCGCCTCGTCCGTTCGTTACTACTGTACCATAGGTGACCACCCGAATACCACTCATTGCCGTGAACCCACATGCCTGAAAACCTCAACGCGAGTCCTTAAGTAGCCCAGGATGCTTGAGTACGACGCCCCCGAACCGACTCAAGGGGTTGAGTCGGTCGACCATCCACTTGACGGCCCAAATATACTGACCGCACGTGGGACAGGAAAGCTGACAAGACCCGAATGACTGGCAAAGTGCCAAACGGAGACCTATTTAGGTCAAGGACTCGCCGTGCCGAGAGGCTGAAGCCCTGACGAAATGGGATACAGACACCGTGGACCTGTATCCTTCAGTAGTCCTGGCATATGTCCAACCGCGGCAGCCGGTAGCTGTCCCTGTCTGCTTATGGTCGTACACAGACATGGAACCCGACCACCAACCCCTCCTATACTAGAAATTTAAACCCCCCTTCTGGTGCCTCCTCGTCTTCCGGTTCGCGCCTCCCCGACCTCAGAGGCGACGTCCCCCCAGCCGCCGGGACTCAGCCGCATGATGAGGTTAGGGAGATTGGTGGCGGCGCTGCACCGCCAGCACCCCCGCACATCGATGCACCACCAGCCCCAGTTCCCCAAGCGGCACCGCCCGCACCATATAATAACGCCCCACCGAGGCCCGCCACACCCCGCCAGAACCATGGCGCACCGCGCCAACGCGACTCGCGCTACTCCGAACTTCGAACCAAAGCAAACATCAAAATTGCCACCCTAAACATGAAGGGTCGGGCATCCCAAACCTCGGGATTGAACACCACGGCAAAATGGACCGAAGTCCACGCCACAATGAAAGAACATCGCATTGGAATTCTTGCCATACAAGAAACACACCTTACTGACGACGCGACACACGATATCACTAATCTCTTTGCCAGACGCCTGCAAATCCATAATTCACCAGACCCCGATAGACCTGGAGCCTCGGCAGGTGTTGCTATTGTCCTAAACAAAGACATTGTCGATACCTCAAACTATACCATTGAAGAACTCATACCTGGCAGAGCCCTGGCCATCACCATACAATGGCATGGTGCCGGCAACATTACCCTCCTAAACGTATATGCCCCGAATGAAGCCAACAGACACCCGGGATTCTGGGCAGAACTACAAGCCGCCTGGCAAAATGCCAACCTCCCCGACCCCGACTTCATGCTTGGGGACTTCAACCTCGTCGAAGATCCCCTCGACCACGCCCCAACCCATCGCGATGACGGCAACGCCACACGAGCAATGGGCGAATTCCGACGCAGCCTACATCTCCAAGATACCTGGCGCCATACGCATCCCGACTCCAAACTCTACACCTTCAAAGGCCATAGAGGGTCGAACTTCTCGCAGTCACGTATCGATAGAATCTACACTGCAATCACTCAAGCTGAAAATGTCTTCGAATGGGTTGCACAACGCACCTCCGTCCCGACCGACCACTCTATGGTCCTAGTCCGCTTCGCCCCGAGTGATGCGCCCAAAACTGGTAAGGGACGATGGACAATGCCCCTGTACGCTGTGAACAATACGAAGCTGCTATCCAACGTAGAACTCAAGGGCAAACAACTGCTTGAGGAGATACAGGCAAGTAGGCTTACCCGAACGGCAAACGCGAACCTGCAGATCCTGTGGGCCAAATTCAAGGACCGGCTCAGGACCACGATAAGAGACCACACCCGCCAAGACCTGGGGAGAATGCAAACCCGCATAAATCAGCTACAAAAAGATGCCGACGAACTCACCGGACACGCGGACTTCGCCACCAACGAGGCAATCCGCGAAAACGAACTCCTTCTCACGACTGAAATACAACACCTCCACAACAAGCACCGCGCCGATACGAGAAGTAAATCAAAAGCTAAATATCAACTTCAGGGCAAGCAAATCAACCGGTATTGGACTAAAATGAACGAACCAACAAAAAAGAGAGACCTCATAAAACGCCTGAGAATACGTGAGGAGGGCCTCCCTCGGTATGAAACAAACTCAAAACGCATGGCGGGCCTCGCCAAAGACTACCATGACACCCTCCAGGCGCAAGGACGCGACGAGACACGCACACCAGAAGCTGCGCGTGCCCACAAGCATGACGTGATCAACACCATACCAGACTCTTGTTTATTGAACCGGGACGTCCGCACGCCCCTCCATAACCCAATAACCGACCATGATGTGAAACAAGCGCTTAAGACATCCAAAAACGGGACCGCAACAGGCACGGACGGACTCCCCTATGAACTGTGGAAAAAACTACAGGAAATGCATGACACCGCCGTCAGAAAAGGAGAACAAGGCTTTGACATTGTTAAAACACTTACCATCGTATACAACGACATACAGTCGTACGGTGTTGCAGATAACACGAACTTCAGTCTGGGCTGGATGTGCCCAATCTACAAGAAAAATGACAAAACAGACATAGCGAACTACCGCCCGATCACACTCCTCAATACCGACTACAAAACGTTCACGAAGGTCCTCGCTACCCAGCTAGTGCAGTCAGTACACTCCATGATACACGAAAACCAAGCCGGCTTTATCCCCGGCAGATCGATCTTCGACCAAACCCGATTAGCGCAAACAATGATCGACTTCGCGGAGGCCATGGAAGAAAATGGAGCAATCATTGCGCTCGACCAAGAAAAGGCGTATGACAAAGTCGACCACGAATACCTGTGGCTGACCCTAAAAAAGTATAACCTACCTGAAACTTTTGTTAGCACGGTCCGCTCCCTATACGAAACAGCACACACCCAAGTCGCCATCAATGGCTTCCTAAGCGCCCCATACCGCGTCACGCGAGGTGTACGACAAGGCGATCCACTATCCTGTCTTCTCTTTGACCTAGCCATCGAACCACTAGCATGCATGCTGCGTGCGTCGCCCAAACTACAAGGATTCCAGATCCCTGGAGTCCAGGATAAAATACTTGTTAGCCTATTTGCGGATGACACCGCGCTCTACCTTAGCGAAAACAACCGATATGACGACGTCAAAGACATACTTGATGCCTGGTGCGCTGCCTCAGGAGCTAAGTTCAACATCCTGAAGACAGAAATAGTCCCGATAGGGATGCCCGAACACAGACAAAGAGTACTCACCACGCGTAAGATACACCCTGAAGACCATGGTGCACTACACGCCGACATCAATATCACAAATGATGGCCGCCCCATCAGGTACCTCGGCAGGTGGATAGGAAACCACGTTGACAACGCCCAGCCATGGACCCCAGTCCTCGACAAAATCCGAACGAACCTTGCCCGATGGAAACAAGGCCATCCCACCCTGCAAGGCAGACGACTCGTCATCCAAATGGTGGTTGGAGGAATGACCCAATACCTCACGCGCGTACAAGGCATGCCGAAACATATTGAAAACGACCTGATCAAAATCACCCGAAATTTTGTCTGGGATGACCAGGCTAACTCACCCATCGCCTTGAAACACCTCCACAAACCCCTCCACCAAGGCGGTCTCAACCTGCTTGACATTAAGTCCAGGAACGAAGCCATAGAAATCATGTGGCTCAAATCGTACCTTGACCTGACACCGAGTCGCCCAAAATGGGCCTTCCTGACGGACATCCTCATAAACCGCCTTGCCCCTACGGGAATCGATAACCTTGCAACAATGAACATGTTCCTCCAAACATGGAAACCGCCCCTCCACGGAAAACGTAGTAAAACCCTGCCGAAAGATATCATCAACATGCTCAAAGTTGCGAAGAAACATAATGCCGACTTTGCAGCGCTCAAACTCACGCGTCACCTTAAGCAACAGCTCCCCGCCTGGCTCCATATTGGTGCCCCCAGAAAACGGACCACTATCTGAACCGCCTGCCTCCAACAACTACATGAGGCAATCACGGTCGCCGACCTGCTAGCCGTAACGAAACGGCTCACACAGAACATTGCTGGCCGCCCCCACTACGCGCGCTGCAACTGTGCCTGCCACGCCTGCCAGGACGACAGACGTGCCGGCTGCGAAAACCCGCATAAGTGCGCTGAAGAGGCACAACGAGTACTTGACCTAATCTACCCGAAATTTAACCCCCACCACGAACCATATAATGATGGCCTCTCCCTAACGAAACGCCGGAATGAGAAAAACCGGACAGCGCATGCAGAAAATGGCGACATACTTTTTGACCCAACTGTAACATGCAAAACCAGCCTCGCAGAATGCTTCCGAATTTTCACTGACCCTGCCAATAAATCGACAAATCCCGCGAACAGGCTGACGCACCTCACCCACGGCCTATCCCTGGACAACGAAGCGCGTACCGTCTACACGGACGGCTCGTGTAACAACAACGGTAAAGCCAACGCACAATGCGGCAGTGGTATCTGGATCGCCGAGGGCCATCCCTGTAATGCGGCCATCCGAGTACCGGGCCCCCTACAGTCCAATCAAGTCGGCGAACTGGTTGGTGTTATCGCCGCAATCGAACTCACTGGGAACTGTGTCCCTCTGACCATAGTAACTGACTCCCGATATGTCATTGAAGGACTCACAAAGCACCTCCGCACCTGGGAGGACAGTGGTTGGCTAAACGTCGAAAATAGCGCCCTCTTCAAGAGAGCTGCTTACCTCCTGCGAACACGCTCCGCACCCACCTGGTTTCGCTGGGTAAAAGGCCACACCGGCAATGATGGAAACGAGAAAGCTGACGAAAAGGCTAAGCAGGGCGCCGACAAACCCGACGAAGATGACCTGGACCTATCTGTGCCCCCAGAATTTAACCTCGAAGGTGCCAAACTGGCCACGATAACCCAATCGCTAGCCACAACAGGTGTTAGTAAGAGAATCCAGATAACGCCCAGGAAAGCAACGCAGCTAAACCTGGACATCGCCCGCGCATGTCTTGAAGAGTTCACACGATCCAGCGAAACTGATGCCACGCTCTGGAAAAGCTGGCAAAATAGGGAATTCCGACATGGAACAAACCAATTCCTCCTTCGCGCAATGCATGGCTCCTTTCGAGTTGGCGCCTTCTGGGAAAGAATCCCTGGTTACGAGGACCGCGCGAAATGCGCCCACTGCACAGACGAAACGGACTCAATGGGGCATATCCTGACTGAGTGCACGCACCCTTCCACAGTCAAGATCTGGCGCCTTGCCAGAGCAGCATGGCCATATCATGACCTCTCCTGGCCGAACATCAACCATGGCCATATACTCTCCGTTGGAAGACTCACAGTAACGAAGGCCCAATTGGCAGGCAAAACTGACCCAAACGACACGCGACCCGCGAGAGGACCCTCCAGGCTCCTACGAGCGATAATCTCTGAATCAGCCCACCTAGTTTGGGCCTTGCGCTCTGAGCGAGTCGTAAGGGATCGAACCCACACTGAAGCGGAAGTCACAAAACGCTGGATAAGGAAGTTAACGGACCGCATCCTCACCGATAAGATCATAGCCTACAAATTGAAACGAACAAAACCTTCAACCCGTCTCTTCAAGGAGACATGGACACCTAAGGTAACACGCACTTTTGCTGATAACGGTCGTATCCTGGCCGATATGAGGTTTTAGAAGGTATTAGGCGCTCTCGGCCCCTATTCAACGGGACCACCGGAAGCGCCCGGAGCCCTTCACTGTCCGGCCACCACTGGACGTCGTGCGTAAAGGCATTTTTCCTCGGACGTACCTTTCCCTCGGGAGGCGTACGCTATAAGCTGACTTGCTAGTGCTGGAGACATGACGACTTAGTTAAATCTAGGTAATACTGTCATAGTAGCTAGTGAATCATATAGCTTTTCCAAAAAAAAAAAAAGAGAGGATGTCGTTGGCAGACGACGGTATAACCGGATTAGATGGAGACTCACCGCGACCTGCTAAAAGCTTGATACTGGCACAACGCACGACAGAGTGAATATCGAGGTCAGTGAAGTTGGCAGCTGGCTGGATGATTTGACGTTGCTTTGCGCTTACCTGTCAAAGATGTAGCCATAGAGCAAACTGAGTCACGACCAGAAACGTTCACTTCAACGTCGAAGTCACTGGCAGTGGCAGGAGGATAAACGGCGTTGGACGACGTCGCCGGCGTGCCGGGTTCCCGACGGCTCCGGCCGGCCGGCCCCTCTGGTGAACGTTCAAACGTTCAAACCTTCGTCGTTGACATACTCAGTAATAGGCTAGCTTCGAGCTTCAAGTTGGCTTTCATCAATATCCACGCTGAGCATGCCTCCGAAGTCCGCAAAGAAGAACGGTGCCCCGAGCAAGTCAGGTAGCGGCGACGTCGCGATCTTAGTTGACCCTCCCTATCTCTACCTTGGACCACGATCGTCCGCCTCTGCCTCGTTCCTTTCCACCCACGGCATCACCGATGTCCTCAGCATCGGTGCTACGCCCCCTATTACTGTTCAGAACATCGAATACCATCGAATCTCTCTCATTGACGACTCGGCATTCCCCATCGAACAGGTTATCGTGGATGCAAGCCACATCATCACCACAGTCGCCGCCAACCCTTCAGGACGTATATTCGTACACTGCTCTGCCGCGATATCGCGATCGCCGACGGTCGTAGTTGGCTACCTTCTGACGAGGAAGAACATGTCGCTGAAGGATGCGTTGGGAAGGCTGATCAGAGCGAGACCTGCCATCTGTCCTAATCCCGGTTTCTTGGCGCAGCTGAAGGACCTCGAGTTGAGGACATGCGGGGAAGCCTCTCTCGACGTTATTGCTTTGCCAGCGAAGAAGACGGATCGAGTGGCTCTCTTCAGCGAAACTGGCTGATATAAGATCGTTCGTGGTGTGAGTACCATTGACAGTCCTACGCTAAATTTTATCTGCTGACGGTAATCTGAGTAAAGAGGGATAATATAGGAGCTACAGGAGGTTGTAGCGGTGCGCTTACTGCTCCCTGGTTGCAACATAATATGTACAGTAGCTAGCCGTGGGTAAACAAGAAGGTCGCGTTCCTGCGTCGAAATTCGCGAGTGCCAGTATTGCTGACGAACTCGACAGTGGGGCCATCGTGGTACCGTCTTCTATATACAGTTCTCGCCGTCGCGTCGCATGTGTTGTCCTTTAAAAGCGAAGCCTAACTCGAAACTGACCCTCCAAAGTTCACAGCATGGAAATCGTCATCTGGCTCGTCCACGACGATGGGGTAGATGGGCCCGAGGAAGAGGCCAACGAAGACGACGGTCATGGCGCCGGAGACGAGAGATGGGACGAGACCGCGCGCATCCTGCCCAACTCGCACCTCATGGGCTTCATCGGCTGGACCACAGCCTTTGGATGGACGAGGCGCTCCGGCACTGCTGCCCGCGCAGGAGCGTGGGACCAGGAGTTTACAGCCACTGTGCGTCAATTTGTGGAAGGATTCCTTCTTCTACTTGTGGCTCATGGTATTGTGTTAGGCTTGTCGCGATGATGGGTCTGATGGCGCTGCTTTGGGTCGTCATCTTGAAGGCCCACGCCCCGCAAACTAGAAGCTCGGGCCTGTAGTTCTATGCAGGAATGGAAGTCGCGTTCGTAGAATTTGAAGTGTAAGCATCATCGGCGTAAGAGGGAGTCGCCACAGAAGTTCTTAGCTCTTGTGTCCGTTGCATGCCTGTGCGTATCCCAGAATCTATTTCATAATTCGTGCCAGAAAGCGTTGCACTTGAAATCATGGCTGTCGATCCCATCGAACGAAGAAGATTAGATTCCGCCATGACTCCAGAGCTCCGTGGCGACGTCTAGCCCAGGAACGACATGTACGTTCCTTGGATTGAAAGCGCAAATCTTGTTCTGATTCAAAGCTCGGCAACCCAAGGTATACTCAATCGGGTCAGGATCTGATCGAGCACCAGATGCTATGAGATCTATGGAGAGATTGCGTCCGCGATGCCCCTTCGTGCTGCTCGAACCGTTCGAACGCCACAGGTACAAGGACGGGTCTTCATGCGGAAGGGGAAGTTCAAAGCGTGGCCAACAACCAATTTCCGAGCATAGGAAAGCGACCCTGACGCATACGTCCACCGCCGACCGCCACAAACATGGTGGGATGCAAAACGCCCCGCCATTTTCTGCCTTTACTAGGCCTGAGGGGGAAGGGCACGTTCCCCTGTATTAACTAGAGTAGACCCGTCGTCAGGGCTCAGATACACGATTAAGGTGTACGCCATCCGCGGATCTCCATGCGGATGAGCGCTGTGCTTCAAAGCGCACTGGGCGTACTGAGGGCTTAAGCGAAAGTGACCCGTTTGAATAGATTGGACTGATGAAGATTGAATTGAGCACAATGGGGCGTTTTCAAGGCGTGCGGACGAGTCGGGATGCTGTGACAAGCGACTCTACGTGTACCGCTTGAGGCTGTATATAAGAGGGCGATAGCGAAGCGACCGACCTTTTTCCTTCCAGCATGCCGTCTAGATCCTTGACCCTGACCTCCTACAGCAATCACGCACCAAGCACTATGTCTGATGCCAATATCCATCTATCCTCCCGGTCTAGTATCCAGACCGACGTTCTCAACCGAACCCATCGGGAACTGAAGGCCAACTTACATCAAACTGGCGAGCTCAATGTGGACGAGCAGGGCGCGGACGAGACCGACTTGCGCAAGTGGAAGTGCATGTGGTCTGGGTGCAAGACCAAGCCCATGGGCCGACCACCTGATATTCTTCGGCACATCAAGAACGAGCATCTCCTGGAAGAACACCTACCCTGTCCGTATAAATGTGGGTACAAGGAGCGCGGAAATGCTCTCAAGAGGCATCTTGACAATGGAGTTTGCCTCAGATGGGCGATGAAGGCAGCTTCAAGGGCAGCGGCTGCTGCTGTGAACGTGAGGGATGAGAGCAATAGATAGCAGTGAGAAGCGAGTGGAAAGCATAGAGATCCGGCTGAGGTAGGAGGAGATGTGACAAGGAATGAGCGCGAATGGCTGGGGAGGGAAGCTTTCAAGGAGGCGCGTCTCCGACGCGAGCGCGCGAAGAGGCGTGAAGGCAATGCAACTCGTTCGGACGGCGGGTACGTTCAAAACGTTCTCGAGAGGTGTTGGTGATGAGCTGTTATGGATCTAGCTACATCCCAATGCAGTGCATGGGCACATTACCTGCCGATTGTCGATTGTATACTCTTCGATTCTTTCTCGTTTGGCATCCCTTCATGACAGTTTCCGGGGAGTGATGATTCCTGTGTTTTTGCATGTCACCGTAGTCTCCTTGTGTCTTCTTATTGATGGCTATCGCCATTGTTTCTGGCGTTTGTTGTTGCCTTGTTCCTGCTGAATCTGACATGCCCGCGACGTGTATTTATTCAATTTCGTTGTCAAAAGTATCCAGGAAGAACTGAACGGTTGCTCACCTGTGGTAAGTGTTATTGCTCGTCCATGGCAAGCAAAGCAGTCCGTCGCACCGCGCACGCGCTGGCGGGGCGAAAGGGACTTCAAGTTGGTCCAAAGTTGGTCGAACTGCAAGAATCTGTGATCTAGACTGGTGACCGAGTCTCTCGAACACAATGACGGACAAGTCGAGTATTATGTCCCTTATCATACACAAGGATCATGTCCACGGGAAAACCGGCCGGGTCGCTGTCTTCTGTCACGCGGAAGCGCAGCTGCGAATGTAACGGACTTTGCGGGTTCGCATGGAAGTATAAGAATCCGTGTGTTCCTACAGAGAATGGGCGATTATGTGAGCGTTTCTTATCACATTGAAAGTCTCTTCCCCTGTAGAACAGTCTGGACAGCCCTGGGTGGTCCTGGCCTGGAAACAAGATGTAGAGATTTGGTATGGTGGGACCTGACACGTCCAGAAAACATCCTGAATCAAGACGTGTCGGGTCAAGGGTGGTAATTGTCCTATTTGGTGGTAGTTGTCTGCCACTTAGAGGGCTGTTCTTTCTCTTTCCTGGCTTCGCATTTGAGGAAGGAACAGCGTTGCCTGTTGCGATATTCTGCGTTCGAGATTAGTACGCATAGTATCTTTAGTACCTTCAAACTGCTCCGATGGCATACCGAATATTCTGCATTTGGATCGCGAAACGAGCCTGTACCGATGTTGCCATTGCGCGATGAGGCGGTGGACAGTTGGCGGATATGCGAAAGAAGTAAATCAGAGCTTCTGGCGAGCCGAAAAAGTAGGGATGGGGACTGCCAACGCCGTATGGCCAGTTTCATCGTGGAAAAGTGCTAAAACTGTGAAATTGAGTGACTATTAACATTGGTGATTTCGTTTCCGAGAGCCTGGGCTCTGCACTATGTTGTATTTACCTGGATGAGCTATGGGTATAGCTATGGATCAAGTGAAAGATCACAAGTCACTGACTGATACTGAAGCTCGGAGAGTCGACGATGACACGATGTTGAAAGCTGATGAGATGTTGAATTTGATCAACACGTCACGCGCCAGTCTCCGAGATTTTCCCGCCGAACCTTCGGGTTCAAACCCGTTCAAACACACCGTTCAACCTATGTTCTGTCTGTGCGAGCAGCTCGTAACAAGCTCAACGTCAATGTTATGGAGCATTTGCTCATGCCCTATATTTTCTCCTTTCTTTACTTTGAGGCATATGATGGTACGTGATCTAGAAGATGCAACGACTCAAATCTGTCCAGGCCAGTCCTCCTACAGGGTATGGCATCGCTGTCAATAAGAAAGCCGTCTCCGAGTCGATCATCTCCTATCGTGCCGTACGACATTCTACGCATTGGGCTGAGGGTGCCAGTGCGGCCATGCCGTCCACCTTCCTGGCTGCAAGACAAATCGCGTAATCGAAACGCTGGTAGTTCTTATACTTGATGCTTCTTGGCGTAGCCATTCTGGACACAATAGCCCTTGCCTTTATTTGCTGTCTCAATGTACAACACAGTTCGTACCCTCGTCAGTTGATAGATACGCTGATCGCTGGTATAGCAGCTTTGCAGCACTTTTACAGAACCCAGCTCACTAGTCTACGCTCGCCAGATCTTGGATATGTACAGGTTGCAGTAACAATAGGCGGTACGTGGTCCCCTAACCTATACTCTGGACGTGATGGTTCCTGACCCGAGCACGTTCTAGGATGCACGGTGAATCCATCTTTGATATTCTCGCTGGAAGTAGTGAATACAGGTACATCTTATCCGGCGTCTTCGGTCGTATGTTCCAAAGATCGTGCACGGACATCCCGGTTCATGGAACGTGTCCTTCAAGTAAACCAGGCCGTGACGTGCGTGGTATCCTGAGAACTTGACCCTACGCAATTACAGAAACGCGTTGTCGTCTTAACGCTCGCGTCTGAGGCGTGACTATCTCCTTGTCAACTCTTTTCCACTATGCCATCATCACGGATGGGACGGCCAGCGTTCTGCCGAACACACTCTCAGCAGGGGCGCAACGGCTTTGCCTTTCGTGGCCGGCTGCTCCCTCAGAAACGCATGCATGGAACGTCCAGCCACAGTGCGCCGCGTCGTGTCCTTCTAATCCTTCTTCCTGCCAAGTTCTATTTGTGGCTCCAGGTGCTGTGCCAGGCTTGCTGTGATGATGCGTCTGATGTAGACGTTCTGGATCATCATCCCGGAAGGCCTGCGCGCGTGCAGAATAGAAGTTCGGATCCACAGATCTACGTATAGAAGTTAAAAGAGGGCAGCGCAACATCGGCGTGAGAGCTCACTGTATGTAGTACTGATGCCCTCCCTCGTGTCTGTCGCATGCCCCGCATTTAATCCATGCTTCGTATCAAAGATATTGAGGTCGCATTCGTGGCCGACAATTCCCATAGCGCGAGCGAGCGTAGATACTCTGTGAGGACCTTGGGATGCTATCATAGCTGCATTCCTCGATTGAGAACGCAAATAACGTCGATGTGCGGCAGTGTTCGTTTGCTTCGAATCTTATTCGGCTGAGCCCGAGGCATACTCCATCGGGCTGCAATCAGAATCTGGCGCCAATCGGCGAGCGCAATCTCAGAAATTGCGTCCGTGATCTTATGCTGCCCAAGCCGTTCGAAGGTCAAAGCGCGAGACACAACGATGTCAGCACGCAGACGGGAAATTGCGTCCCAAGCACAAGAAGGCAATTCTGAAGCACAGGCTTTTCACCGACCGCTACGCAAAAGGCGAAGCGTACTACGCCCCGCCCTTGTTCCTCCTTTACCAGGTCTGTCCCCGCGACGCCAAACTCGTTGTCTGTGCATGAAACAGAACAATGCCGAACTTTAGGACCCAAATACACCAGTAAGGCATAACTCGCTGTGAAGCTCCGCGTGCGACCAGGCCGGTGCGCCAAAGCGCGCCGCAGGAGCTGGGCGTACTGAGGGCTCGAGCATAGGCAGCCCATTTGGATCCGCTCGGATTGATGAGATTGAATCTATGCACAACGGGGCGTGGTCAAAGCGTGCAAGTGACTCCGGTGGGAATCAAATCTGCGTGTACGTTTTAGGTCCGAGGTGTATATAAGAGAGCAAACACAAAAGCGACTGACCTTTCTCTTCAACACACAATTGTTTTTATCAGCCTTGACTTGCCCCGCATCTCAACCTCTACCCCAACCTCTACGATGTCTCAACAACGCTTCTACCCTGTCTCCTCTGCGTACGACGACGGCGACACCACCTTGTATCGCATGATGGCTGCTTTCAACGGCAGCGTCAACAACAGCTACGACGCCGCATCGTTCTCTCCCGACCAGAAGGCCTTCGAGGTAATCCAACGCTCATGGATGTGATCCCCGCCAGGACAGAACTGACCTGCTCGATCCTCAAGGACTTCGATGACGGCGTCCATGCCCGCCGCTACGAGGAAAACATCGCGTACAGTCCACAGGTGAGCGCAAAATGCACTCTGCGACAATGGCTGGAGCTCATCGTTGTCGCCACACTCGCCCAGGGCGCGATGGGCTACAGCACAAACATGGCCACGGGCCATGATAACAACAATAGAGGGGGCTACGATGCCCTGACCTATGACAACATGGTGAATATCGCTTTCGACTCGTCTGAGATGCATGTCACTGACATTTTTGTTGCGCCACGCAGGCCGCGATGAGCGCTGGCCTTATCGGTGGCCAGCTCGCATTCGCCAACGACCTGCAGTGGAGTACCGTAAGTAATCATATGCATCCTGAGTGGGGTGAGATGCTTACCGTGATCGCCCAGGTCGTTCCCGCCCCCGCCTCCGCCCCCGCCTCGACCTGGGCCGTTGAGGACTTCCCAGCCTTCCACACAAACGACTTCAAGACGGCGGCAGCAGCGATGATGCACACCCATCCACCCGCACCTGTTATCCCCTACACCGTCAACAATGAGGTATGCCCACCACCCGACCACCCACCCCGCGGTCATCTTCTCCCCATTCCCAGCGACTACCTTGGCTCCTTCGCCGAGCCCACCAACGCTCCCGCGCCGATCTATCCCCCTAGATCCACATTCACCGGCGCGTACGACAGCCCCATTTACCACCAGCTCGAGCCCATCTACACCCCTGGGCCCATGCTCACCGGCGCCGATGCCAGCCTAGCCTACCCCGAGCCCGCGCCCCCCGACTTCTTGACCGGCGCCGGCGCACTTACACTCCGCACCAGGCCGCAGCTCAGTACGCCCAGCCCAACATCGGCACGGCGGGCTACAGCATCGATCCACGCCAGCTGCACGCCAGCTTCAGCACGATCAGCGACCCGCAGACGGCGTACGAGGCGCCCATCGCCTACGCAGCGCACAAGGCGTATGCATCGCTGGGCTGCATGTCAGGGAGCTCCGCATCCTCCGCATCGCCGACGACGCCGACGGGCCGAGCATTCCCATCGGCGCGCGCTTTGGGCAAGCGCAAGGCCGTTGGTGCTGGGTTCGATGGCGACCACCGCACTGCGCAGACCAGCGCGCAGACTGACCCTCGGCCTATCAAGCGGCCGAGGGCTTCAAGTCAAGCGGCCAGGGTCGCAAGCACTGTCGATCCCCGTATGGGGATCTCGAATAAGACAGGAGCTGCGGCCCTGACCCACCAACACGTAAACTCTGCGGCCTCTGGCCGCGGAGGAAGAACCCCCGCCAACCCTGCCTCTGAGGTTTTACTTGGAGTGGGCGCAGGGCCTAGCAGAGCTCTGCCCAAGACGCGATCCCGATGGCAGAAGAAGAAGGTGATACCAGTCCAGAAACAGGAATTTATCCCACTCTGGAAACAGGGTCTGACTCCCAAACAAGTGGAGGAAGCGGCGAAGGAGATGGACAAGCAGGAGCTGATCAAAAACCTGACGGAGAAAGTCGTCGCCATCAGTGCGCCCAACGTGGGTAAGAAGCACGGGACATTATGCATGTGCAGGTGGCCGGGATGTGACGGGCATGCCGAGCGCGCTGCCGACACCGGGCGGCACCTCGAGGACATACACCTCGGCCGGAAGATGCCCTGCCCTAAGTGCGGAGATAGGTTCCGCAAGGACGGCGTGAAGCGACACATCGATTCCAAGGGCTGCGTTGCGCGCTGTCACGAGCTGGAGGAACAGAAGGAGGACGAGCGAAAGGCTGCGGAGGAACAGGCGGCAATGAGAGGGGAGACCGTGCAGACCTAGATGTGAGTGGGAGGAGGTTCGACGAGGACGGGGTGTGAGTGGATGGGAGGATGTTTTTCGGAAGACACGCTCTCCGCGCGAGATGTGAGGGTGACGCAACGCGCCTCCGCAGGGCGGGGGCCGCGGGGCGGGGACGTTCAACACATCCTCGAGAGACATTGGTAGTAAACTGCCACGGACCTAGCTACACCCCAGTTCCGTAAGTTGCACAGGACGGACGTTACCTTTTATTTTGCTTTATACTTTTTCTCTTTTTTCTTGATTCCCATCGTTGCCTGGCTGTTTCCGGAGCGTGTTGATCCTTATGTTTTTGCGTGTCGTCGTCGTCTCCTCGTGTATCTTATCGATGGCCATCGCAATTGTTTCTGGTGTTCATCATCGTCTTGTTAATGCGGCCTTGCAACGTGTATTTTCCTTCAATTTCACGGTCAATGGATCGAGCGGAAGGCGTTGAACGTTCGGGGACTGTCCGACGTGCTTCTCCGCACGACCATCAATCTATGGACAGAAGGGTGCTCACCTTGGACTAATTACTGGGAATTATGCCTCGTATGGCTAGCAGGAGAGCGTATCATAGCCAGCGGGGTGATGGACTGGTGATGTGGGACTCGGTCGAGCTGCAAAGAGGAGGTTCCAAAGTTTGTGATCTAAGATTGGCATGAGATCTCCTCCGCACGTATCACGGAGGTTGCCGAGCCGCGGTGACTGAACTCTACAGGCGCCTATTAACTGGCGCTCGCCTTCTGGCTGTCGACTCGGGGACTCCATCTCGCAGGTCACCTCCCTCAACATGCGTTCACCAGCAGATACCTGGCGTCGACTTGAAGAAGTACTTCGAGTTGTATCCCGTACGTCAGTCGCCCAGTCATGTTGTCGCCAGACGTCTAAGACAATTCTTCGCTTCTAAATCGCAGATGATATACTTATTACTTATGGCTTGGGAGTAACAAAGGTTTGTCTCGTTTGGAGTTTGAGACCTTTATATTGTGCCAACTCTGGCTGGGCTCCGGCCGGATTGCCCTGCCAATAGCATGATGGGAACACGTAGTCCAGACCGATGGAATGCGTAGTCCAGACCGATGGAACGCGTGTTTCATCTGCGAAGCAAAGACAACCCGGTCCCCAGGAGTTCAAGCTGTCAAAACAACACTCTTCTGAGGCCTTGGGATATCGCGCGGCACACGTTTGGGCGCG
Organism: Hericium erinaceus; assembly: GCA_006506795.2. NCBI lineage: Eukaryota > Fungi > Basidiomycota > Agaricomycetes > Russulales > Hericiaceae > Hericium > Hericium erinaceus. The sequence goes on from CM021162.1 coordinate 3,483,509, forward strand.
GTGCAGATGTCATTAAATTTGTGACAAATGCGCAAAGCGCGAGTCCAAACGGACGGCGGCAGTGGAAGTAAACTTCGTCATCGGTGAGTTCCACCATACCAGGGACGTGTTTCGGCTGATTGGTGCTTTTTTCCGCAAACGTCAGTTGCTTCGTACCAGCGTCGCCAACGTCTTCGCAGCCATCAAGTCCGACGCGTCCTTCTGAGGCTTCGGCTTCCCGCCATCCTCCATCCTCTCCGTTTTTGGGGCGTACTTCTTCTTCGCAACGGGCACGATCTTCATCGTGAAGGTCTGCCTCCCGCATGAGCAGAGCGTCGCCGGAAGGAAGGAAGCGTGCTGTTCCAGACGATCACGCAGCTCGGCACAGCGTTGGGCCGTATGATCACGACGATCGTGTTCAACTGCGTGCTGGCGAGCCAATCGCAGGACTTCGGCGTCGCAGTCAACGTTATGGGCACGAATGCGCCGCCATCAGTGAAGTGAAGGCGTATGAGATGGCCAAATGAGCTGTTTTTACATTCAATCTTGGTGCATCTTCTGACTTTGCAACACGTCTTGCGGTGGTGTCTTACTGCGCCTTGAGTAAGCATGTTCCTTGCTTCCTTGCGCAGCGTAGGCATCGTAGGCCACCCCGGCCTCCCGAAGTCGAGCATCGCCGAACATGAAAAGACACTCACCCTAGATCATGAGAAGGTTTAGATGGACTGACTGCAGCGGGGCTCACGATGCTCACATTAGACTTAAGGCAATACCTGCATTTCAACGACACCTCATGCCCGCAGCTTTTGTATACCCATGCAACAATCTATTCAGATACCTTACACTTTCCCTGGTTCTCATATGTCATGACATTTTGGTCGGTCACTAAATATCATGCAACCCACCTGAGCGAATGGACGAGTTACTCTGTATCGACGACATAGCGTCAATATCTGGCCGGCTCCACGTTAACGCTGATAACGCCGATATCTGAAGCTTTTGACCCAGTCAGGACATTGTGTGGCTCTGCTGCACGCGGAATGCAGAAATTGCAAAGTACATTGGGAGTCATGGCTGCCCCGGCTCTTGTTCATCATCGATATCATATAGAACTCGTAGGGCTCTGGCCAGTTTTGTGTTACGGTCAAGATCCCGATACCATACGCGGCCAGACCGCATAAACAGCTCGCCTTCGGCCGGCAGCGTCGTATCGGCAGTTGAAGGAAGGTTAGGAACAGGTTTCGGAGGGACCAGGAACTTCAATAAGCGCATCACTACTATACGCTTGCCTTTGTGCTCGGGCCGTGTTGATCGCTCGAACCGGCAAATGGCCAATCCTTCTGTCATACGCAACATAGGATCAGTTGAGTGGGATGCGGAATGAAAAGTACGGCTCTGACCATCGTAAAGCCTGGTAGGGATACCCTTAGAGTATGCCACATAGGGCAGTATCAACCTGAATAGGTAGTCCTGTCCTGCAGCCTGCACCACTATGTTTGAGAATATTGCCGACATGTCGAGTGCGAATGATTCACGCAGATTGCTGATAGGCCGTCGGATTCGATTGGGGTGCAGTATGTTCCGGTTTTGAAGAGCGGAGATAGTTTTTGTATCGATCAAGCCATCGTGAGCTAGTAGGCGTAACAAGGGGTCTTTTGGAGTCGCGTTTGGAGTCGCAGGGACGAGAGTCGTGACAGGCAGGTACCATACGTAGCCCTTATCATAAATAAGGTCATGTCCACGGGAGAAACTGGCCGGGTCGCTATCTTCTGTCACGCGGAAGCGCAGCTGTGAATGTAACGGGCTTTGGGGGTTCGCATGGAAATACAGAAATCCGCGTGTTTCAGCAGGGAACGGGTGAAAACGTCGGCGCGGAAGGGTTTGTTGCTTGTAGGCCAATTGAATTGTCTCTGGATGGTCCTGATTCGGAAATGGTATGTAGATACGGGGTTGCGAGACACCTGAAATATCCAAGAAACACCCTGAATCAAGATGCTTCGGGTCGAGGGTAGTGATGGTCCTATTTGGTACTCTTCGCAAGTCACTTTTTCCCAGCTGCGCGTTTGAGCAAGCAAACGCGTGGCCTGTCGTAGTTGCAATGTCCTGCTTTAGAGATTAGTGTGGATGATCAGTGTCTGCAATGCCTAAAGACTGTTCTGATGGCGTACCGGACCCTCTTTTGAATTCGAATCGCGAAAAGAAAAGGCGCCCGGTCTGCGCGATGAGGAGGTTGTGAGCTGACGGACGGATGAAAGGCGTGATCCAGATGTTCTAGCTGGCCAAAGAAAGAGCGAAGATGAGTGCTTGCAATGCCATATGGCCAGTCTCATCGTGGAAGGGTGTTGAAGGCTTAAAATCAAGCACGGTGCGAGTGACTATCAAGACTGGCAATTTCATTTTGAGAACTCTGGACTTTTAATCATCGCTCGCTTACCTGAATGAGCTGGAGTACAGAGCAAACGAAAGGTCACAAGTCAATGAAGAATGAGAGTATCAGTTCATTCGACGATGTTGAAAGTAACAGTGACAGCTTGAAGGAAGAACTCAACCGCTGGCCCGCTGATCTCCGCTGATGCAGATGTTGAACGCGTCACGCGCCATTCCCCGAGATTTTCCCGCCTTGCTTGACTTTACGAATTCGAAAGACTCAACAAACTCAACGCGCTCAACATCAACTAGATACTGTGACTAATCCTAAAACTTTGCCTTCAAGGGGCACCAGTCATGACGGTGTGGGAATCTGGAAGATGATCGTTGACTTGTCTACCAGCTCCCAGAACCGATTCTGGACGTCCCATGATCGAAAACAACACGGTCTGCCGGTGCATGATATCCAACGCATATCCTCCGATGCGCTGGATCATGACCTGAGCATGTTCTAAATCGACGGTGAGTTCCATTGTTAATTCTCAAGTCGAAAGTGCTAGGTCAGGGGTATATTTCGTCCGGCGTCTCTAGAGGTACGTTCCAAAGATCATGTGCGGACAGCTCGGTTAACGTAGCGCGTTCGTCAGGTTGACGAGGCACGCGTTATCTCCTGACAGTTTAACTCGTCGACTATAGCAGCGCATCGCCGTCTCATCACTGGTTCCGCAAGTGTCCTTCGTCCGCTCTCTTCGATTCTACGGTCATGGACCAACATGCTTCCCACAGCTCGATCAGATGAGCCAATGGATATGGATGGACGGGCGCAGCGGCCATGCCCTTCCTAGCCGAACTTCTCGCTCAGGAAGACGAGGTCTGAAACGGACACCCCTCGTGCGCCGCGTTGCGTCCTTCCGATCGCGAGTTCAGTATGCTGCGCCGGGCAATGACGCGTCCGGTGGTGATGCTCTTTATTGTCGTTCCGAAGGCGTGCGCGCGTGCAGATAGAAGCCCTTGCAGATCTACGTATAAAGCGAAAGGCGCCTACAACGAGACATCGGCGAAAGACTTCGCCACGGTATGTAGTGCGGACGTCCTCCCTCGTGTCTGTCGCGTGCCCTGGACTTCCATACTTCATATGAGAAATATTGGCATGGCGTTCATAACCATCTACAGTATGCTGTAGCGATTTAATTTGGAAGTGAGATGCTCTACGAGCGGATCTCTGTATGAAGCAAATGCTCGCTCCAGGAACGATGCTTATGGCAATGCAAATCTCGTCGATGTGCTCGTTTGCTCCGAAGCTCACTCGGCTGAGCCCGAGGCATTCTCGATCGGGCTCTGATCGGCGCCAATCGGTGAGCGCGATCTCCGTCATTGCGTCCGTGATTTCATCCCGGACGCCTTTGTGCTGCATACGCCGTTCAAAGCTCAGAGGCCCGGGGGGGGACGACATCGGCACGCGGACGGGAAAGAACAAAGGATGCCCATCAATCACGTCCTGAGCACAGGAAAGAAAGCGACCCTGAAGCACAGGCCTTTCACCGACCACACCCAAAAAGGGCGCAGGGCGCACGACGCCCCGCCTTTGTCCTCCTTTACCAGATCTGTCCCCCGCAACACCAAACACGTTGTCCCTGCGTGAATCAGAACAAAGCCGTCCTTTAGGACCCAAATATACCGGTAAGGCATAACTCGCTGCGAAGCTCCGCGTGCGACCAGGCCGGTGCGCCAAAGCGCGCCGCCGAGGCTGGGCGTACTGAGGGCCCGAGCACAGGCAGCCTATTTGGATACGCTTGGATTGATGAGATTAAATCTACGCACAACGGGGCGTGGTCAAAGCGTGCAAGTGACTCTGGTGGGAAATCTGCGTATACGTTTAGGTCCGAGGCGTATATAAGAGGGCAACTGCAAAGCGACTCGCCTTTCTCTCCAACACGCCGCTGTTATCCTCGAACTTGACTTTCTCCACACTTCAACCTCAACCTCAACCTCTACAATGTCTTACCAACGTCTCCACCCTGCCTCTGTCTTCCAGTCCGAGGACTGCGCGTACGACGGGCGCAATACCATCACCATGTTCCAAACGCCGACTGCGTTCAACGACAGCGTCAACAACGGCCACGAGACCACATCGCCTTTCCCAAGCCAGAAGGCTATCGAAGTAAGCCAACACTTCTGTTTCTGATCCGCGTTAGAGAAGAATTGACCTGCTTGATCCTGCAGGACTTCTATGACGGCGACCGCCGCCGTTATGAAGAAACACTCACCTACAGCCCGCGTATGAGCCAGGTGAGCATTTTATAAACTCTCCGACGCTGGATCGCGGCGCTCATCGGCATCGCCACACTCGCTCAGGCCGCGACGGGCTACAACGCGACCATGGCCACGAGCCACTTCAATAACAATGAAGGCTACGACGCCTCCACCTACGGAAACATGGTGAGTGTCGCTTTCGCCTCGCTGTTTGATATGCACGCCGCTCACGTTGTTGTCGTGCTACATAGCCCACAATAGGCGCTGGCTTTGCGGATAGCCAGCTCGCATTTGCCAACAACCTGCAGTTGAATACTGTGAGCAATCATTTGCTTCCGGTGCGGGGCAATCTACTCACTATGATGTGCAGGCTGTTCCCGCCCACGCCTCGACATGGGCCGCCGAGGACTTCTCAGTCTTCCCTATGGACGACTTCACCACGGCGGCGGCGGGGATGAACACCCATTCGCCCGCGCCTGCAGCCCAATACTCCTACGCCGACAATCAGGAGTACCCGCCACCCAACGACCCTCCTCCCGGCTATCTCCCCCACATCCAAAGCGACTGCCTCGGCTTCAACGCCGAGTCCATCGACGTCTCCGCGCCCATCCGTCCCCCAGGGCTCCCCTTCAATGGCGCGTACGCCAGTGCCATCTACGACCAGCCGACGCCCGACTACTTCCCCACGCCCACCTTCACCTCCCCCGCCCCCGCCCCCGCCCCCGCCGCCTACCGCGAACCCATCGCCTACCGCGACCCCACGCTCTCCGGCTCCGTCAACGGCACTGGTGCACTTTACATCCAGGCACAGCCCGTCCAGCCTCCGCCTTCGTACGCCCAACCCGATAGCGGCTATAGCGTCGACCCGCGCAAGCTGCATCCCAGCTCAAACACAATCTGGGACGCAGAGACGGTGCGTGAGGCGCGCATTGCCCCCGCGGCGCATGCGTCGCCGGGAACGCCGTCACTGGGGTATTCCTCTAGGAGCTCCGTGACGTCGGCGTCACCGACGACACCGGCAGCGCCCGCGTTCTCAGCGGCGCGGGTGACGGGCAAGCCCTTCGAGTCTACACTCACTACACCCGCGCCCGCGCCCATCGCCTACCCCGAACCCGCGACGTCCGGCTTCATCAACGGCACCAGAGCGCTCTACGCCCAGTCCCCGTTCTCGTACGCCAAGCCTGACATTAGCCACGGCGTCGACCCGCGCCAGCTGCACACGAGCTCAAGCGCGATCTGGGATGTGGAGACGGTGCGCGAGCCGTACGCTGAGCACAAGATGCATGCGGTGCCGCGCACGCCGTCGCTAGGCTTCTCGTCGAGGAGTTCCGTGATGTCTGCGTCACCGACGATGCGGACACCGATGGGCCCCGCGTTCCCTACCGCGAAGGCACTAGGCAAGCGCAAGGCCGTTGATAACGAGTTCGACGGCGACCACAGCACTGCGCAGACCAGCGCGCAGACCGACTCTCGACTTGTCAAGCGGTCGAGGGTTTCAACACAACCGGCCAGGGTCACAACGACTGTCGATCCCCATGTGGGGATCACGCAACAGACAGGCGCCGCGGCCCTGACCCAACCAGATGAATACTCCAAGGCCTCTGGCCACGGAGCACAACACCCCGCCAACCGGACCTTCGAGGTTATCCACGAAGCGGGCGCAGGGCCTAGCAGGGCTCTGCCGAAAACGAGATCCCGAGTGAGGAAGCAGAAGGTGGTACCGCCTGATTTTGTACCACTTTGGAAGCGGGATCTGACCCCCGAGCAAGTGGAGGAAGCGGCGAGGAAGATGGAAACTAGGGAGCTGATCGACAACCTGACGGAGAAAGTCGACGCCATCGTGCCCGAGCAGGGCGATAAGAACGGGAAGCGGTGTATGTGCAGGTGGCCAGGGTGTGCCGGCAGCGCCAAGCGCGAAGCCGAGACCGGACGGCACATTAGGGACATACACCTCGGCCTGGGGCCGTCCTGCCCCGAGTGCGGAAGGGTGTTCCGCTCGAGGACCGAAGTGAATCGACATGTGGGTAGTCGGCGATGCAATCCGGCAGACAAGGAGGCAGAGGTCAAAGCCAACCCGAGGCTACGGAGGAACAGGCGACAATGAGAGGGGAGAGCGTGGAGACCTGGGCGAGGATGGCAAGAGTTTCGATGGAGACGGGGGTGAGTGGATGGGAAGAAGGCTTCAGGAAGACATGCGAGGTGCGAGTGTGACGCAACGCGCCTTCGCAGGGCGCGGCGGGGACGTTCAACACGTTCTCGAAATGCGTTGGTGGTAAGCTGCCACGGACCTAGCTACGCCCCAGTGCAGTATGTGGGCACTGGATGGACGTTACCTACGTAGTTTCCCTTTTATACTTTTTCTCTTTTTTTTCCTCGTTGCCTAGCTGCTCCGGAGCGCGTTGATCCCTATGTTTTTGTGCGTCGTTGTCACCTGATGGCTTCTTATCGATCGTAATCGCCGTTGTTTCTGGCGTATTCTTCCTGAATTTCTGATATGCCTGCAACGTGTATTTATTCGATGTCATTGTCAATGGATTGAGCAGAGACGCGTTCGGGGGGTGCGCGGCACGCTCCTTGGCATGACCGTAAATCACATTATTAGAACAGTGCTCACCTGTTGTTCACTAATAAGAATTATTGCTCGTCCATGCGAAGCAGAGCTGCTCCATCCCGCACACGAGCCAGTGGGGCGAAGGGGACTTGGTCGAGCTGCAAAGAGGAGATGCCAAAATTTGTGATCTAAGATTGGCGTGAGATCTCCTCCGCACGCATCGCGGAGATCGCCGGGCTGCGGTGCCTGAACTTCACAAGCGCCTATTGTCTGCGCTCGCCTCCTGGCTGTCCTGACGATTCGAATGTCTTGCAGGTTAGTCCATTGCGCCTCTGATCAGGGCGTTGCGAGATGTCGAAATTGCCCTTTATTTTTGAGATACAGATGACCTGAAGACGCAATAAAGGTTTGTGTCGATTGACCTTGTGCGCGCTCGCAGCATGACATCAGGATCACAGAGTTTACGCTGTGAATTTACCGTCTAGAAAACATGTCCCGTACAACGGCAGCAAGACTTTCTCATGGACAGAGTGTCGTCGCCATCGTCTCTGACCTTGGAACTGGTGCATGGGGTATGCAACGTCATGTTTGTCTACCACCGTTCGTAATTGATGATTGGATCCAGGAAGCACTATCTCATCTGTCTTCCTGTCCCCGAATTATCGCCCTTTCTTCTCTCGCATCCTTGTCCTCGCTCACGAGGTCTCCATGCCCGCAGTCTGCAGTTTCGCCGGACCCGGTGCCGAAGTTTTTGCGCTACCCCACAGGGACGGCGACTTTGCCACGACAGCGGACGCGTTGAAAGACGCACTCCATGGCGTCGATGTCCTCGTGAACCCCGGTGTGGGACAAAATGCAGAAATGGACAATCTCCTCATCGAAGCTGCATCAGCTGCCCGCGTCTGCGCATATCTGCACGTTGTGACGAGTGACGACCAAGCTGCAGATACGCAGCGCTCGGCGGCGTCGCCGGCTCTGAGACCGGACGAAGGCAGCAAGAACATGCAAGTTGTTTCCATCCATGCTGGCCTTTTCATGGAGAACGTACTCTCCGTATGTGCACCCCTAATTTTCGAGCTTGTAATCTGACCGACATGTGCGACATTAGACCGGAGCCGAAGGTAAAAGGATATCCTCCTCAGCCCCTTTTACCGCAGTTCATCATGTTTATTCCTTTCAGGCACGATCCGTGTTCCCGCGCGGCGCACGCCATACACTTCCACTCTAGACCTCGGCCGCACCCTCGCCGAGCTCAGCATCCTCGCGATGACATCGCCTACCCGCGTGCCGGCTATTGTCCATGTCGCTGGCGACGTCGTCAGCGGTACACAGATTGCCGAAATGGTGCACAACCTGCAGAACGGTGGCACTATGGTGGTGATTGAGCGGAATGGCGCGCTCAGGATTGAAGACGGTGGAGCGGACAATGAGCTCGTAAATCCGAGCGAGAGTTTGTGGAAGTGGAAGAAGGTTCAGGACATGCTTACGGAGGTTTGATGAGGAAATAGCATTCTGACAATGGCTCTCGTGCGAATGGTTGTCCATTGTCTGATTTGTCTCTGTCCAATCCGCAATAACGCATTACAACGGCTAGGAATCTGAGGATCATTTTCTGCCATGGCTACCTGCGTCCTGTCCGTTGTCGGCATCATACAGGAGTCGTAGAGCTCTAGCTAACTTTGTGTCCTCGGCGAGATCCCTACACCACACATGACCATGCTTCGCAAAGAGCTCGCCTTCGGCAGGCAATGTTATACCCGCAGTTCGAGGAGGATCACGGGCCAGTTTCGGAGGGTTGAGAATCTTCAAAAGGCGAATTACTATCACGTGTTTGCCTGCGTGTTCTGGCAGCGTTGATCGCTCGAACCACCATTTGTAGGAGTTGGAGGGAAATATCAAGCACGAAAGGCTCCTCCAGAGTGGTGATGGTCCGTTTCAATCGACCGCGGTGTAAAGTGACCAAGTTCGGAGAATCAAGGATGATCGTTTCGTCGATGAACCCATCATAGACCAGTAAGCGCCGCAAGATGCTTTGCTTCACTGAGAGTTGAGAAGCAGTAGTTGCAATATACAGGCACCATAAATAGCCTTTATCGTAAACGAGATCATGTCCACGGGAGAAACTGGCGAGGTCGCTGTTCTCTGTTACGCGGAAGCGTAGCTGCAAATGCAATGGGTCCTTTTGATTAGCATGGTGGTATAAGAATCCACGTGTTCCGGCAGGAAACAGTCGTTCCATGTGTTTGCGTCCGCCTTCGCAGACCGGGCTTTCTTCGTGATACGAAAATCGAACCCGTTCTACATAGTCTTGATCCGGAAATGATATGTTAACCGTGGCCTGGGTGACACCTGAGATGTCCATAAAACATCCTGGATCAAGACGCCTAGGGTCAAGGGTGGTGTTGATCCTCTTTAATTGTGGGCCTGGCCTTCCTTAGCGGTGCATTTGAGCGAGCAACTGCATGGCTTATTGCAGCATCCTGCGTTCGAGATCATCACGCAACATCAGTCTTCAGTCTTCAGAGATGCATTCAGACTCCATCGAACGTACTTTTGCGCTGGGAGTGCAAGAAGATTCTGCATTACCATCCGAACTACGCTCTGCGGTTCGCGATGAGAAGGCGGGAAGGGAAAGTCGACGTATGTGCCCAAGGCGTGACTCAGGGAGCCTACGGAGTGCAAGAAATGGCCACGGTGCCTGCTTCCAGGACCATCTCGCTAATTGCATCGCAGGAAGAGCAAAACCTGGAAACTGTTCAATAGGGCATGCGATTTAGCGTTCGCAACCTGACCGTACAACTTCGCATTAGTTTGTCCTCACCTGTAGAAGACGTAGCTATATAGTAGAGCACGTCGCGCTAACGCTTGAGTGCAAGCACACACTGGCGTTCAACGGCCAATGTTTAACGACGTTGACCAGTGCTAATGAGGTCCGAGAACTTGAACTTGGAAGTCGCTAGAGTGAAATATGCGTGGGAATTTTGGTTCTATGTGCAATCCGATCAACAAATTTGGCAAATACTCAGGCACGACGTTGCTCCTCGATGACCAGCCGTAGCGTCAACGCTCCCAGCGCACCACCACAATGCTGTACACACAGAAAATACAGGCTATAAAGCTCGAAGATAAGGAGGTACTGTACATCCCTATTCACGACGATGGCTGCTTTTATCCCACGTAATCTCGCGGCACTAGCTATCCTGCTCGCCTCGGCGCACAGCGTCGAAGCAGCACCAACTACCACTGGACGCAGGCATTCGCGCATTAGAGGTGGGGCAATTGCCGGGATTGTGGTTGGTATGTAGTCTTATGTAGTCCACTTATGTCCACGGAACGATGATTGACGTGACTCGCGCCCTTTGTAGCATGCGTCGTCGGCATCGCGATTCTGATATTGCTCTGCGTCTGCCGTTGCATCCTTTCGCGGCGACGCTCACGCGGAGTCCAATCCAGTCAAGGAGCTGTTCCGTCCCGTCGCTTTGGACTACCGATGTTCGGTCCGCGTCCCATGCAGCAGTCTGCAGCCCAGGACACGTTTGCTCCCCCTCCCGGACCTCCGCCTAACGCGCAAGGCTACGGAGGCATGAATGGCGCTGCTGGAGGTTTCGGGCCAGAGACGAATGGACGGCCTGTAGGATATCAGAGCAACGTAAGCTTTTGATAGTTCTCTCGCGATAGAGTTTGCTCATCCGAATCCCATCGTCAGAATGGCGTCGTCCCCGGAGCTGGAGTCGCTCCTCCACCACCTGCATATGGTACGGTAAGTAATCATCAAATTGCACGAATGACAGCTGGATGACGAAGCTTACCGGCTGACAGGGAAACAATCGTCCATTCGTTGGAGGGTTCAAGCCTGAGGCATTTTGAGGGCCACAATTTTGACGTGACATTCCCAAGCAGATGGTAAAAACAGAACAAAGACGTATTGACACGAACATTGCCTATCAGTGCGCCCCAGCCCAGTTGCTATGATACCTATTATATCCTCAGGGACGTTCTAACTTTGTTGTATTATAACCGTGATGCCGTGTGATCGATATGAGAGCTTTGTAGTCTTTGAAACGCTGTGATCAGTCGACAACGTCTAAGATCCTGGCGAACTTACTTATTATGAAGGTAATGAAGGCTAATGAGGTGGGCTACCGAGAGATCACTGCATGACGTTCGCTTGCTTGAAGATGTCGGAACTTCATCTACCGGTACACAGGCCCGAGTTGACGTTTTGCGTACAAAGGTACCCGGTGACATCGGGCGACTGTTGGAAAATAGGTGACTGATATGTACGCACGTCAAGACGTCCTGTCGAGGGGTCGGAATTCCATGAGATTGCATGCCTTCTGTCGTATGGGGCCTGCGAAGCACGGAGAACAGCGCCCGCAGGGGCGCTCTCGGAGTTTGCTGTGATGGACCCACCCACATCCGTGTCAGAGATCTGAGTTTGGCGCCCATATAGTCGAGCTTCGTGGCGCCGGCGCTTGAGCCCATAATCCGGAGACATATCTGCCGGCCAAGCAAAACGAAGAGACGAGGAGAAAAAAAAGATGAAGGGAATGGTGAGCACCGTCGAGGGTTGTCGGTACTTGAGACGTGTAGCAGGCAGCCGTGAGGCAGGACGCGCATGGAAACGGTAGGAGTTTTGCTGCGACCAGGAGCACCGAATCCATGGACGCCACGCAGCCGTCTGAAGCGCGATCGTCGAGAAGGAGACGAATGAAGAAGCAGGCAAGCCTATCTCTGGCTGCGGGTGCAGAAGCCCACATGGTTGGTACCTGCGCCCGTGGCATATCTGCGATCTTACGCATCAAGATTTCAAGCACCATGAAGCTGATGCAGTCTCCACAGTTGCGTTTGCACTGACAGAGAAGGCGTCCTCGACGAGTTCCCGGGGATCCACAGAGAAGCAAAGGCAGAAGTCTATCCAGCTTCTGCTTCGTTCCCGGTTCAGGAAGGTGAGTAGGAAACAACGGTCGCCCATGTTATTGTCTGGTGTCTGCGCGACGAGCAGGATGCAGCACCATCTCTACAGTGGCGCCAAAATGGAGAGCACTCGCAATTTCCCTGACACGTTCGGGTGGACATCGCCACCGCCGAGACCGGAAATGGTACTACCCGCCAGAGACCGTGCATCCAGAACGTCTGTCGGCGCGAGGGCGGGCACAGCACGTAAATATTGCGCCGGTAGGGGTAGCTTTTCGCGGATCTATGCAATGTGCTCGCCCACGCTGAGACAATGACCCACTAAAGCAGTAGACACATTTGACAAGGTGACACACCTGCTGTGAGAAATTTATGCAACAGAATACGCATTTGCCGTTGCGGAGCATCCGCTTGAGCCTCTCGGATAACTGCCTTCGGAAGCACCAGAATACGCACTGCTTTACAACGAATCTCGTAACGCAGGGTTCAACGGGTTCGAGTGGAGCATCATTGTCTTGCGAATGAGCTGGGACGGTAGCATTTTAGTAACGCGCAGCGCAGGAAACGTTAGTCATATGATGTCTATATGGGCAAGTCACCAGAGATCAGATTGATGAAGTCGTGATTGACGCATCAACACCTCCGTAGAGCCTTGGTCCGCGGTGGAATATCTGAAAAGCGTCCGGTCGGGGATAAACCGTCAAAGACCCCACATGCTCGATGGATTGAAGTGGATGAAAATATGATGTTCAGTCAGCACTCACGCGCCTATAGTGCCCTAGGAGACGCACTGTATCATGCAAAGCACCTTGGCCGCAGTGTATGAGCGCGTTCGTTGACTGTTCGTTGTCTGCCGACGCCGTATGTTTGGACGTATTTGTACAAGGATGGTAATTTTAGCTGGCCCTTCTATTCCGCGTTGTGCATCTCGACCGTCGCGGCAAATGCTGTTCTCGACTACTTTAGCTGCAATGTTCCCTGCTATTCTCGGTCTTTACGGTGGGGGTATATTCAGGTACGGGGACATAGGCAATCATGCAGCCTGACCCGCCCTTGGACGGCTGAGCGCCCAATCTGTGACAGTTGATGCGATGCGACACCGTGCAAGGATTTTTTTGGACCGTTTCACATCCAGTGGATTGCGCTTGTTACCTCCATGTCTTGTGCATTGCTTAGCGGAGCATCTCGTAACCCCATGATGAATGCTGCTTTTTGGAACCGGTCGGCGTTCCTGGTGGGATGCTGCACGTCCTTGCGAGCATCCCGCAGTTTCGTTATAAAAGCCTCGATGGTTCGCGAAGAGACATCAGGACCAGCAGCTTCTGAAGTCTCGCACCAGTCGCCTCGGAGCCATCTCTCGCCATGATTCGCGTATCCGCGCTTTGCCTCGGTGCACTTTCTGTCCTCGCTCACGCCGACAGCTCCTGGGCTGCCCAGTGCCGCAACCAGCCAGGCGATGCAGGCTTCCCCACCCAAGCTGAATGGGATCAGCTGAAGGCGGAGGTTGACGGCCACCTCGTCCCCGCCGTCCCTACCGCGGAGTACTGTCATCAGAACAACTGCACGGCAGCGCAATGGCAGAGTTCCGACCTGCGGGCTGTTCTGCCAGGCTCCATGAACTCCGTACGCTTTTTGGTTCTATACTGCGACAGATACTGAATACATTGCCTACAGAACAACTGGGAGCAAGACTATGCTGCATCAGCCATGTGCCTCCTGAACGGCACCACCTGCTCGCAGGGCATGGTCCCTCTATACGCCGTCAACGCCACCAGCCCGGCCCATATCCAGGTGCGTCCTATTCTAGTAACATCCGGCGTCTACTCACGCGTCTGCAGGCCGGCGTCAAGTTCGCGTCTAAGCACAATCTTCGCGTCGCGATCAAGGCTTCCGGACACGACTTCCTGGGTCGATCAACAGCGAAGAACGCGCTGTTGCTATGGACGCAGTTCTTCCAGAACATCACCTTCAGCGACGACTTCCGCGTCGGGCACACCAGCTATGGCCCTACCGTCACCGTCGGGAGCGGCGTCGGCCTGCGCTCGCTGTATGCCGCGGCCAAGCAGCACGGCAAGATCTTCGTCGGCGGCACGGCTGCGACTGTCGCCCCTGCTGGCGGCTTCTCGCAAGGCGCGGGCCACTCGGCCTTCTCCCCGATCCTGGGTCTCGCCGCAGACAATGCCGTCCGTGAGTCCGCTCCGCGGTGTCCCTGTTGATAAGCGCCGCTAATGATCGCACATTAGAGTACGAGATTGTCATTGCTGATGGAAGCCTGATCACCATCAACGAGAACTCCCATCCTGATCGTGAGTGCGAAGCCACTCCATGCGATGGCCACTGACGCTGACGCTCGCAGTCTTCTGGGCGATCCGCGGCGGCGGCGGCGGCAGCTGGGGCGTCATCATCTCCGCGACGTTCAAAGTCTTCCCCATCTTCAACGCGACGCTGCACCAGACGACGATCGTCACGAACTCGACCGTGCAGACCGGCAACGTCATGGCCGCGCACGCGCGCCACATCTTCGACCTCGACGCCTACCGCGCCGGGCAGTACTACTACCTCTCGGGCAGCACGGGCGGCAGCTGGATGAGCGTGTCGACGTTCGCCGCGAATGCGACCGGGGCGCAGCTCAAGGCGGGGCTCGCGCCGTTCCTGGACGAGGCGCGCGCGCTCGGCGCGACGGTCACGCCCGAAGTGACCATCACGGGCGTGCCGAACGACCTCATCCCGAACGGCGACTGGGCCATCGAGCACGTCGTCGCGAACACGACGACCGCGAACCCGCCGAAGCAGCCCGTCGCGTTCTCGGACGACGTGTCCGGGCAGAACCTCGTCATGAGCTCGCGCTTCCTCTCCGCGTCCGCGTTCCGGAACAACGCGACGGCGATCGGCAAGGCGTACACCGCGCTGCTGGACCAGGGCGTGCCCGGCATTCTCGGGCACATGGTCGGTGGCGGCAAGGTCGCCGAGAACGCGAACGTCAGCAACGCGGTCACGCCCAAGTGGCGCACCGCCAAGTCGCATGTACGTCTCATCGCGCGCCCATTTCACTCGACGCGTGCTCATGTCTGTGTGTAGGTTATTATCAGCCAAGGCTGGAACGACACGGTGATGACGGCTGCGGACGTGATGCAACTCCGGCAGAACCTCACGACGCTCTCGACGCCGATTCTCGACGCCGTCACGGGCGAAAGCGACGCGGGCTCGTACTCGAGCGAGGGCGACGTCCTCGAGCCCACGTTCCAGACGACGTTCTTCGGGCCGAACTACCCGCGCCTGACGAAGGTCAAGGCGACGTACGACCCGCATGATCTGTTCATTGTTGGGGCCGGCGTCGGCAGCGAGCGCTGGGACGCCGACGGGCTTTGCAGGAAGTAGACTTGGTGGTTTGGGGTCGTCATTTCAGCTCTTCTCGTGAACTTGGATCTAATACATTCGCATTTATATATTTAATCGTAATTTTTCTTTTGCATTTGCACTGTTTTCTGGAATCCATCGTGTCATACATTTTACTTACTCCCGGTGCGAGGCTTTCTGACTGTAGGGCAAATCTACATGCCTTGCTCGAACGTCGAGTAAACACGGCCTTAGCTGTGCTACTTCGGTCTCGTAAATGCGAGCAGGAGGACACTGCAGGCGCGCGGTCGCAGCATGCTCACTCTGTACTGGCCCTCGTCCGCACGCCCAATGGCATGGAGGGTGCGTGTTGGACGGGCATGGTCTGGAACCTAGCTTGAGTCTGTGCGTCCTGTCGGTCGGCTTCGTGCTTGCCGCACGCGAGGGCAATGAATCTGCTACTGCATATCTGCACGGCAATGTAGCACGATCTGCAGAAATGACCTGGATCTACGTCGAGGACACGGAGGCGAGTTGATTACGCGCGGATGCGCGGATGCTGCATGGGTACAAAGAGGATAAAGCCTCATGCGCGATGACGGCCACAGCATCCACGCAAAGCAGCGCTACATCCCGACGAAGCGTTTGTACGCGACACGGAGGAAGGAAAGAAAATCCACGGTGGGTAGCGCGAGACGGACGTGAGATGCACAAATCATGACCACATCTCATTACAACAAGCGTACACTATCGGAAGCGAAACAAGTGTCAACATCACATCAGTCCATCACCATTACTCGTCCTCGTAAACTCTAATCGACTAATGCTGGTTGCTCGTCAACGAGCCATTGCTGTTAAACGGGATGTCCAAGAACGCGGGGCCCGCGACAGTGACATTATCCCCATGCTCCGAACTGCTGTTCGTGATCGCGACGAACGCGAAGCCCTGCAACGTCGGCGGCACCGTAACATTGATCGGCGTGCTCCCATCCACAGTCCCATTAATCGGAACGAACGTGGGCGTGACGCCCTGCAAAAACGCCGCGAACAGGCTCGCCGAGCCGCCATCGCGGCTGCTTGTGCGACTCGTGCTGTTCGCGGGCGTGAACAGCAGGCTCACGTTCTGCCCGGGCACGGGCATCGCGGGCGTGACGTTGAGCGGCGGGAATGCAGTCACGGGGATCTGCGTGTTGTTCGGCGGGCAGGAGACGATGACGGCGGACGCGAGCGTGAAGGCCTGATTGAGGTCGAGCGGCGTCTCGTAAGCCGTGCTCCACGGGTTCACGCCGCGCACGCCGTTGTTGATCCACGCGCTCTGGCGCGCTTCGGTCGCGAGGATGGAGGCGGCCATGAGGAGCGCTTGCTGCGGGGGTGTCAGTGGGGTTAGGGAGGGGGAGGGGAGGGACGGACGCGGTTGGAGATGTACCGCGAGGCGCCGGCATAGGCGGAGGTGCCGACCTCCTCGAAGAGGTCGCTTAGGGCGACGAAGTTCGAGACGTTGCCGTTCACGGGGCTGCGGCGCGTCAGCATGGTCAGAGCACAAGTGGGTGACGCGAACGCACTAGTTGTACGTGCACTCCTGCACGGCACTGCTGCCGAGGATCGACGTGAGATTGTCGACGTGCGTCTGCTCGTGCTGCGAGATCTGCTGGTAGAAGCCGCGCGTGCCAGGGGGCAGCCCCGCGGTGTCGAAGTCCTGCTGCGAGAAGTTCTGCAGGCCCTGGATATAGAAGCGGTTCTCGATGTGCTCGAGCGTGAGCGCGAAGTTCATGATGTCCGTGTCTGTGGGCTGTTAATGGGCGTCTGGGAGAGAATGCGGGTGCGTACCATTGATGTTATGGTGATCGACGGTGCGCTTCGAGGGCACGGTGAGCGCGAGGGCGACGGAGGCGCCAGCGAGGACGACGGCTGCGGTGGCGCGCATTTTTTGTGCTAGGGGCAGGACAAAGAGATACTGCTCGATACATACTGTGCGAGAATGGGATTTATAGTCTCCTAGGACAGGATAGGCGCAGCGGAAGCAGGGAAGAATGTCAGCACGATGGTGCGCGGATGCAGTCAGCGAGCGGGCTGAGCTGCGGGTCGTCCATCCCCGCTCGCCCACCGTCCCGCCGATATGCCCGCGAAGACGAGGACGGGGTCAGCGAGAATGGATAATCGCAGCGGGGTATCCGCAGGGGGGTGAGCAGGCGCGGGTCGATGCACGCGGCTTCGAAATGCGAGACAGGGAGACAGTTAGGGGTAGATCGTCCCCATAGATCGAACACTCTGTCATGGTCAGATACATAATCGGGGCGCCGGGACGTCAGCAGCCTTCAGAAGAGGTTCGAAACGTACCATTGAGTCGCGGACGGTGACGAATCGGAACCAGGAGCGGTGAAGTGGGCGGGGAAGCAACCCCAGGCTGAGGTTAGGGGCTTTGCACGTCAACGATCGCCCACCACCGCAGCGTCCTGAGTATTCGGACTCTTCATGCAGACGAGTAAGCCTCTATTTATGGTCGCCGTGATCGCCTTTCTTGTCCGTATGTCTGGGGATTTGTCGATTGGCACAGTCATTGTGAGGCCTAGTCTGTACAGCACTCCACGAGAGTGGGGAATAAATGATGGTTCTGGTCGCGTTCGTGCTAGATTCGGTCCATAGAATCATGAGTTATATTGAGGCCTCTGAGTGGACCTTGTTTTCTTGCTCTTCGTCTCTTGTCCTCTGCTGGTTCAATATCGCCACGCTCAACGTGGTTGCGGAACATGCCGCGGTCGTAATTGCATGACAGCTATCCGGAAAAGGAAACGTGGGGGTGAATGACTCGGGGTGCTGCTCGTCTTATCCTCCGCTGCTTTATCCACCACTGCAACCACCACCATCGTCTCAGAATCACTCGCATTGCCTCTTTCTCTTCTCATATCAAACCAACTCATATCTGCTTCCTATATCTTGTATTTATTCATTCATCCACCCACGATATCTTGTTCTCTGTCTGCGCTTTGACCCGACCTCTACTTATCGCCTCTTGTTTAATGCCATCAGGGAAGAGACATGAACCCCGCCAACGCCTCCCTCAGCCCCAGTCTATCCACCCCCACCCTATCCTCTCCCAGTTCGACGACGACGACGCCACCTTCCACTCCCCGCCCCTGCTCGAGTGGGACACGCCGCCACAGAACTCTGATCCCGAGCCGGACATCGAGCGCGACGGCGTGTCCGGCGCCGAGCCTGCGAGCATAGATGCCGTCGTACATGAGACGCGGCGAGACTACCGCGAAGATGACCGTGTTGCGCGCAGTCCCTCGTCTGTCTCAGCGGACGATGGCGGCCACGTTCGTTCCCCTATCCTAGCACGGTGAGTCAATTGCGCTTCTCGTCCCTTTCACGCCCTGTATTGGAGAGTTTCACGCCCGCTGGAATGGAGTCATCAATAGGAGCCTGGACCCGTCTAATACTAGGATGCCTCGAACAACGTGGCTGGTGGAAGCATGGGGCTTGAACGGGTTGACTCCATTCCAGCGGTTGCGGACACTCTGTTCCGCTGCTTTGTACTTCGTCCCGAATTCCGCTATCCTGTGACTTCGCAACAATGTGCTGTATCTGGCATATTTGCCTTTGATGCCCCATCGTACCTTATGGCAGCCTACCCCCTGCCCAGCTTTCCCCGACGGCGCAGGAGAGGTGCATGGCGACCATTGCGAGCGGGATGTCCCCGTCGACAGGCGGGTTACCGTTTAGCACTCACCGAGTTCCAGCCGCAGCGCCGTGCAGGATAACTTCCTCTCTTTCACTCTATCCACGTGCCTGGCTTCATCGCTTCCCTTTGTTCTGACACGACACGTTCCACAGACACCCTACCCGCCTTGATGCCCTCTCCCGCACCGTCCGCAACTACGTGCCCTCCTCCATCGCCATCGCCATCCCCTCCGCTGCCCCCACGCCTCCGCGCGTCTCCCGCCCCGTTTCCTTCGGCAAGTTCATGTCCCCCGCTGCCGTGCGGCGCCAGAGCTCGGGCACCGACGGCACGCTGCCCGCGCTGAACGATGCGTTCGGCATCGGTGATCAGGAGCAGGACGCGATTGCGCCCCGTGGTGGAAGAGTTCGCTATCCGGGCAGTGACGACAGCGAGCGCATTACTTGGGCGCGCTGGGACGCCCTCCCCACGGGTGCCGGCGCCAAGTCTCGGTGCGTTGCCTTTCTCGTTCCGCGAGCCGTAGCTGATGGGATATGTAGGAGGCTGCTGCTGCTTGGGTACTTGTCCGGTCTGCAGATATGGGACTGCTCGAACCTAGACGCCGTCCGCGATATCCTGAACGTGTCGCGCCCCGAATGGGGCCGTATTGTGACCGCCGGTGTCTTGCCTACGCCATCGTCCTCGCGCGACCCATTGGCAGCGTCACGGCCCTGCCTGGGAATAATGTAAGTGCCTCCGGCGCACTTATGGATCCTAACTGAATACGCTTGCAGTGCACGGGTACCGAACAAGGACCCGGAATTCATTGTATACTCTCTTTCAACTCATACCGCCCTCAAGACGCTTTCTTTCCGGGGGCTTGTATCATTTTCTGCCAACGCAAACTTTATAATCATAGTACGTACACCGCTCACTTTTCCCACATGTGCTCATATCCCGCAGAGCACATCCACCCCGCCTACTTTGCGCATCCTCTCCACGTCTACTCTTGCTACTTTATCTACCATCCCCGCTGCCTCGCTCTCGGCCTTTACGCACCATACGCAACCGAACGACAAAGATACCAACCCTGTATTTCTACCCTCACTTATAGATACCGACACCGCGCCACAGCCCGTCTTCGCGCTCGCCGGCCGCTTCCTCGCCTTTGCGTCTCCGCCCCCGCGCGTCGACCCCGCGCCCGGCACCGCCATGCGCGCCTCCACCCCGCCTGACCTCGGCAGCATGGCCCTCCGCGTTGGTGGTACCGTCCTCAGCGGCGTCCGTTCCCTCGGCGAGGCCGCCTACTCCGCCGTCTCAGGGGACACGCCTCATCTGCCCGCAACTCCCAGCGCCGGCGGCTTCCTATCTGGCGTATCCGGCCTGTTCTCTCGCAGCGCGCCCGCTGACACGGCAGCGGGCGCCGTTGTCAACCTCGGCGACGATGCGCCCGCAGCACCGACGGGCGCGGGCGGCTCACATGTTACTGTTCTCGATCTCGCGCCGCTGCTCGGCGTCACGTCTGCGCCCGCGGAAGCTGTTGCAACATTTGGGCTGCCTCGCGGCGCGGCGGTCGCGGGACTGCGCTTCGCGGCGGACGGGACCTCGCTGGCGGTCGTGCCCGCGGACGGGCAGACCGTGAAGGTGTTCCAGCTGCGCGTGGTCCCGCGCGTGCTGCGCCATCTGGGACGGGCGGACGGCGAGGATGCGCCGCCGCAGGAGCAGGGCACGCCGTGGCACGTGTATGACTTGCGCAGGGGCCGCACGTCCGCGGTCGTGGATAGCGTCGACTGGGCGCCCGACGGGCGCTGGGTCGCGCTCGGCTCGCGCAAGCGTACCGTGCATGTCTTCGCGACGAATCCGTATGGCGGGCGGCCTGACGAGCGCAGCCACACGCTCGGGCGCGTCTTCAACTGCGAGCAGCTGGTATGTGTTCTGCGTGTGCAGGTCCGCATGTACCGACTGACGCTCCGCGCTACAGCCGCCGCTTTCCACTGCGCTTGCGCCCCTCGTGCGTGTCCGCGCGCCACAGGCATCTGAGCCCGCCGCGCCGCTTGCATTCACGTTTATCGGTCCCGAGACGGTTCTTCCCAGCAGCTTGCTGCCCGCGCCGACGCCCGCTTCCCCCACACCATCCTCGCCCGAGCCGCGCCCCCGCCGCGCGACGAACGTGCAGGACCTGCTCGTCTTCGACCCCGCGGACGGCGCGCTGTCCCTACGGCGCGTGTTCGTCGACGCGCGTGCTGCAGACGCCGCGCCGCCGCCCACGAGCGTCTCGCTGCCCGCGCGCCCGTCGTTCGGCTCGCCGCCGCAGGTGGCATCGGGTCTGTCACGCATGATGGACCGCCCAGTGGAGCTCGCGGGGCACGAGGCGGACGTCGCGGCGTGGCGCCTGCGGCGCGGGCGCGACTGGGAGGAGGTGCGGCGGCCGATCGTCGCGGATGCGCCGCCGCCACGCCGTGCCGCGAAGGGCGCCGGCGGTATGAAGTGCGTTTCCCTTCTCTCTATGTACCCACGCGTGCTGACCTGCGCACACAGCTGGCTCGCACACGCGGAGCTGCAGACGAGCAGCACCGCGCCGCGCGTGCTCCCGCGGCCGATCTACCTCGCGCACCAGTTCGCGTTCCTCGCGCTCGCGGACGACTACCACGGCCTGCTGCGCGCGTACCACCTCGCGGTGCCCGGCGCGCGCATCGACGTGCGGCGCGAGGTCGAGCTGACGGGCGCCGCGTTCGTGCACGCGGGCGCGCAGGACATCGCGAGCTCGTTCGACGACGCGCTGTCGAGCGGGCTCGAGAACCGCGGGAGCTCGCCGCCCGTGATCCCGATGTTCCCGAACGGCGCGCCGGGCGGCGGCAGTGCCGTGCGGAGCGCGGCGGCGATCCCGATCCAGCGGCTCAGCGACGGCGTGGGGCGCATCCGGCGCGGGCTCGGCACGCGCGTGCGCGGCGCGCGGGGGAGCGTGCCGCTGGAGTTTGACGAGGCGGACTTTGTGTATGAGGACGATGGCGATGGGAGCACGTCGCGTGGGGAGCCGAGCGTGTCGACGCCGTCGACGGGGGACGGCGCGGGCGGGGACGCGGATGTGGACGATGCGGTGTGGCTGGGGGGCGCGGCGGAGGATATGGCGGCAGTGGAGGATGCGGAGCGGTTTCATGAGATTTCGGTCGTGGGGTTTATGGATGAGGAGCAGGCGCATATGAAGGGGCGTGGGGGGTTTGCGGGGAAAGGTGGGCGGTGAGCGGGCGTGAGTGAGGAAGTGATGTATGACGGTGTACTGGTAGGACTTTGAATGACAATCAATTTGGTTACAAGAGAACATTTCCGCTTCGCACCCCCTTGCCGACGACGTTTTGTGCCGTGGGCACAGCGAGACAGTGACTGACTGTCATTTAGTTGTGCGACTGGGTGCAGACGCGAGGGCAGCAGACGGCGGACCCGCACGCGGGCGCGTGTGCGTACACACTGCGGGAGGCATGCGCGCTGCATGCTGCTGACAGTGGCGGCGGGCCTGCATACTACGGGGTGTGCTGCAGGCGCAGGCGTGAGCGATGTAGCGAGGGTGTGCTGCAGGCGCAGGCGTGAGCGATGTAGCGAGGGTGTGCGGGATGGTCATAAGCCACGGGTGATGCACTGCTGCGACAGATCGGCGAGCGCTGAGGTGTTGGCAGCAGGCACGGGCTGCGAGATATATATCGATGGCGTGGCAAGGTGGGAGGGACGGTGACACCCTCCTCATCCTCCTCGGCTGTGGTGTGCGCTGGCCGACGATGCGCGAAGGGGGGCCGCTGGCGAACATCGTGATGGTCTCCTGCGTGTGCTCTCACCGCTACCCCACTCGCGACGCTCTCGCATCGCGCTTCCTGCTCTTCGTTATCACGTTCATAAAAGTTTCTGGAATAGGTGACACTCACCTCGGCCGCCTCCCGGGATGAGTAGGTGTGGGGAACTTACAAGACATGGCGACTGTCGAGAAGGACGATCACGATTCAAACAGCTGTAATTAGGAGAGAACAGAATAATGTTGTACATTGAAGAACGGTGGCATGCGATGAAAGCAATGATGCACGGAAGAGAAGACTATACACAAGGCTTAAGAAGAGGCACCATAGCCATCAGGCATCGCAATGGCTAGTCCGGCCGTCACGTCTCTTCGTGGTATCGCAAAGCAGAAATCCTCACGCCCAGGCCGCTGTAGCTGCAAACACGTCCCCTCAGGAAGACTGTACTTCTCCGCACCAGGCTTGAGCTGCTCACACCCCATCGCTGCCTCCCAAGACTTGAGGGGGCCCGGAAAGGTGAACATCCCGGGGCGCGCAAGGGGCATCAGCCGATAGCCCTTTGGGGTATTCACGGCTTCCTTTGTGTTGCGGTTGTAGAAATCGAGGCAATACTGGCCCCAAATATCAAGGCCGCCAGGCCAGATGCGGATGGACAGACGGTCGCCGGGGATCGAGTAGTAATGCACGTCCTTGTCGCCCTCCTCTGGCTTCCCCTATATAGTCCCAAGCGTGTTATTCAGCACATATATGGACCGTAAGAGAAATGAGCCCATACCCCTAGAACAACTGGCCCTCCAGCAAGCATGAAAGCATTGCCGCGCTCGTGCATGCGGACCACGGCTTTCTCTATCTCTTCCTCGGAAAGACCCTCGGACCTCCATATCATACGATGTATATCATCATCTGAGGGTCCAGGCCTGGGAGGTTCGGTCGATCTACAGAAATCTCCCCATAAATCTCTGGAGTGGGTCGGCGTCGATGGTGATGATGACGGTGGTGGAGTCTGTAACCATTGCGTTAGCTAAGATACATTGACGAACATATACTGTGAAGGAAAGATACCTGAGAGAGCATGTTTCGTCGAGACATAGGCAGGCAAGTAGATAAGAATGCTGCTAATGTTGAACGTAGAACATATGTAGAACGCGAACGCGTGGAAGCGGGACAGAGCGCGACTTTCAAGTATTATATCACGTGAGGGTGGTGTTTCAACAGGTGCTCATTGTCTATCTTCCATTGTTCTCTTCCCATTTGACGTGGTTGTGTCGTGAAGAGAGATTTAGATCGGTATCGCTTTGTATTAGTCTAAAGCCAACTCACCACCTTCGCCGCTTTAAGCAGCGCACGGAGATACTTATACATCGTATCCGCTTCCCCAATCTACGACTGCGTGATTCTTGCTCGTCCGCTTCACATAGCTCTCGAAAGGTCTGCGCCTCCTGCGTCTCTGCGTCAACATCTTTGGCCCATACTTGCCCACTCCTCGTACAGAGTTCTCCTGTGCCCGGGCAGAACGTGAGCCTGCTGTTCACGCCCGCGAATGCCACCAACGCGAGTAGCAGCGGGAACTCGAGCTTATTTGCGGCGTTCCTACAGGGCATTATGCCCACGTTCGTGCCGCTCAATGGGACTGTAGACGGGAGCACGCCGATTAACGTCACGGTGCCGCCGATGCTGCAGTGTTTCGCGTTCATCGCGATCACAAACAGCAGCTCAGAGCACGGGGACAATGTTACCGTTGTGGGCCCCGCGTTCCTGAACTTTCCGTTCAACAGCAACGGCTCGCTGACGACAACCAGCATTAGTGGAGTAGAATAGAGTGGATGAGGAATGGTGTTGGACTGCTGTGATGTTTTGACCCTTGATTTAGCCTTTTGATATCATACACTTTCTGAGTAATTGTGACTTGGCGCGATTGGTCCATGTGCGTCTCGCGCTCTTTGTGATAAGGCACTGGATGGATTCTAGCAGCGACCTGTGCGAGTAAGGGTTTTCGGCTCACACGTCGTCCGGACGAAATCAAGCGAGTCTGCCAATCTCGACTGCTCTCAAAAGCTTTCAGCGCACGGAGGCGAGTGTGGGGGGTAATGTGAAGTGTAGACGCGCGGGCAGCAGACGGCGGTCTCGTACGCGGGCGTGTATGCGTACACACTGCGGAGGCATGCAGGCGCATGCATGCGGCAGGCAGATATACAGCGCGGGTTCTGCATGCTGTTGGCAGTGGCAGTGGGCGTGTATGCTGCGGGACGGATGTGCTGCAGGCACAGGCTTGGGCGATGTCGCGAGGGTGTGCAGGGGTGTGATAGACCACGAATGATGCTCTGCTTCGGCAGGTCGGCGAGTGCTGAGGTGTTGACAGCAGGCATGGGCTGCGAGAGAGATATCGATGGCGTGGCAAGGTGGGAGGGACAGTAACACGCTCCCCATCCTCCTGGGCTGTGGTGTGCGCTGGCCGACGATGCGTGGAGGGGAGCGCTGGCGAACATCGTGATGGTCTCCTGCGTGTGTTACCCCATTCGCAACGCTCTCATGTCACGCTTCCTGCTCTTCGTTATCACGTTCATCTAGGTTTTTGGAATAGGTGGCACTCACCTCAGCCGCCTGCAGGGATGAGTGAGTGTGAGGGACTTACAAGATGTGGCAATAGTCGAGTGGGACGATCACGATTCAAACAGCGGTAATCAAGAGAGAGCCAGAATAATGTTGTACATTCGAGAACGACAGCAAGCGATGAAAGCAGCGATGCACGGGAGAGAATACTATACACAAGGCTTAAGAAGAGGCATCATAGCCATCAGGCATCGCAATGGCTAGTCCGGCCGTCACGTCTCTTCGTGGTATCGCGAAGCAGAAATCCTCACGCCCAGGCCGCTGTAGCTGCAAACACGTCCCCTCAGGAAGACTGTACTTCTCCGCACCAGGCTTGAGCGGCCCACACCCCATCACTGCCTCCCAAGACTTGAGGGGGCCCGGAAAAGTGAACATCCCGGGGCGCGCAAGGGGCATCAGCCGATAGCCCTTTGGGGTATTCACGGCTTCCTTTGTGTTGCGGTTGTAGAAATCGAGGCAATACTGGCCCCAAATATCAAGGCCGCCAGGCCAGATGCGGATGGACAGACGGTCGCCGGGGATCGAGTAGTAATGCACGTCCTTGTCGCCCTCCTCTGGCTTCCCCTATATAGTCCCAAGCGTGTTATTCAGCACATATATGGACCGTAAGAGAAATGAGCCCATACCCCTAGAACAACTGGCCCTCCAGCAAGCATGAAAGCATTGCCGCGCTCGTGCATGCGGACCACGGCTTTCTCTATCTCTTCCTCGGAAAGACCCTTGGACCTCCAGATCATACGATGCAGGTCATCATCTGAGGGTCCAGATCTCGGGGGTTCGGTCGATCTACAGAAATCCCCCCATAAATCTCTGGAGTGGGTCGGCGTCGATGGTGATGATGACGGTGGTGGAGTCAGCGACTGTATAACCATCGAGTTAGCTAAGATGCGTTGACGAACATATACTGTGAAGGAAAGATACCTGAGGAAGCATGTTTCGTTGAGATTGACGCAGGTAAGTTACCTTGCTTGTCAAGGTGTCTCGCACCCCCGTAATTATTAGCGCCCGACTCACATCGTCAACAGTGACAAACAAAGGCCCGGCACCTCGAGCAGCATACCTACTTTCTCTTTGTCTAGCACTCCAATCGTCTACCGGAACCCGTTTTCTCATCGTTGAAAATCATTTTTCATGCTTCTGATATGATGTTTTGCTTTTTTTCCTTCAGAATCAGATGGGCAAGAAGTTACAACTTGAAGAGCCGACATTGTGACTAGTCACAGCACCTGTGACTTGAATCACACCTGCCCATTTCTCGACTTGTTCTCGACAGTCGGCGTCAAGGACGAGAAGGACGCGATTCAGGAGGAGAAGACCAATCAGAAGCTTGCTGTTCTCGACCTTCAGGCTCAGCTCGTGTCTGCCCCATCCGTGCATGATGTATCCCTGCCCCCGCCAATACGACCCATCCTAGAGCGCAGTATGACCTACCGCACTGTCAACGGCCTCTCGACGGCGAGATTGCCGCCTTCTACGCCCCCGCCTTCCGTTCCCCCGCCGCCTGCGCCTAGGATGACATCCTCGTTTAGCAACGACAATCTGTTTACGTCCGCACCGTCGTGAGGCTCTGATTTCAACGTCGTCATCACGCAATTCGCAGCTCGATTCGCCGGCGAGATCTGTCATGCCATCGCTTGCGAACGGACTAACGGCTCCTTCAGCAAGTGTGCCCTATACAGGCAGCAACCTCACAAGTTATCATCAAGTCTCAGACTGCAGACCGCACACTATGTGCGTTCTTCCTTCTCCTAGCAATCTAGCTGAATCTGACCTCATCGCCCACCTACGCTCGCGTTCAAGCTCCCCAAGTTGAACATGGCATAGGCGGAACACACGTGGGAGGATCTCTGACAGGGTCTCGAGGTGTGCCCTCCAGACCCGCGTCTGCAGTGTCCAGCATTTTTTCTCGGTCTCCAATATCGGCGACAATATGGATTAGTGTCATAGCCCTTGGCGTCTGCGGCAAGCCGTACTGTTGCAGCTCCACAGTGAAAACGGGGCCGGAGCGGAGCGAGGGCATGCACAACTTAGGATGCGAGAAGAAGTTCTGCTCGGCATGCGCATGCAGCCGGTGGCGAAGGGGGAGCCCGCTGCGCGGGTCGCACGAGTGCGTTCGACACGGTTAGTGACTCCGTATGCTTTGGCTTGCTGGCAATGGCGTGGATAACGAAGCTGACATCCATGCTGCTCCTGTTATTCGCTTGAGATCCGCTGGTCTGCGAGTTTATGGCTTGTGCGAACGAGGTGCTCCCCAGCACCGAGCAACCTGTTGCAAGCTTACAATTTGGAACCTCACCCTTTTTTTTTTCAGCCCGTGGTTGATTTGCCGTTGGGGAACGCGCAGGGGCGCGCGGTGTCCTTCGACGTACGTGCGAGATAGATACTTGTACACTTTACCTGTCCAGCATTCCGTCGTCCAGTAAATAGCTTCAATACCAGAGGTATACCGTGTCCGAAGTTTACAATATTATCTAGCACCCATAAAAACTACCTAGCATGAGGAAAGCCACTTTGTCACAATTATTTTCGTCAAGACAAGCAAGGTTCATGCCGACGCAGTCGGCGCTTCCCTAGTAGAGAAGGGAGCTGCTAATGTTGCACGTAGAATGTAGAACGCGAACGTGTGGAAGCGGCGACTTTCAAGTATTGCATCACGTGAAAGTATGTGTTCAACCGGTGCTCATTGTCAATCTTCCATTGTTCTCTTCCCATTTGACGTAATTTATGAGGACAACGATCCCTGGCCAGACCATCTGTTTGTGTATCGTGGAGAGAGATCTGGATGCCGTGTCACTTTGTACTAGTCTAAAGCCAACTCACCGCCTTCGCCGCTCCAAGCAACGCACGGAAGTATACATTACTGTATATCCGCTTCCCCAACTTACGACTGTTTTGATTCTTGCTCGTCCGCTTCGTATAGGTCTCGAAAGGTCTGCGCCTCCTGCGTCTCCGCATCAACATCCTTGGCCCATACTCGCCCATTCCTCGTACAGAGTTCTCCTTCGATCGGCGCAATCGCGTGCACTCCCCGTAACTCAGTCGACCACGGTGCGAGTTCGACCGGCCGCAAGATTTTCACGTATCGCATCACCACCATGCGCTTGCCAGCATGTTCCGGGAGTGTCGAGCGCTCGAACCGGCAGATTGCAGCTCCGTCTGTACAATATACGTTTTAATGAGAAAGACGATCGTCACAGACAGGCCCTCACCCTTGTAGAAACCCTTGCGCGGTTTATAACTGGGTTCATAGCGCAGTGGCAAGTACATGTAGGAAACCCGCGGCTTATCCCGCGACGGAGAGTGTACAGTAACCTTCTGGTTCACATGCTTCACAAAGTCGAGGACGAACAGCTGGCCGAGCCTAGTGATGGGCTGGCTGACGTGAACTCCCGTGGGGACGGGCACCTCCTGGTAGTTAGAGAACTGCTCTTCGGTCACCAGGCCATCGCGGATTAGCAGATGGCGGATTAGAGCTTTCGACGGGTCGGAAGCGATTCTCAAGAGATGACGACACCACGCAGAGCCGTCGGGCAAGGTGAGGTCGTGGCCCGCTGCGAAACTTGTTGGATTGGCGTTGTTCGTGATGCGAAAGCGGATCTCGGACGCGAGTGGATGGTATGGATCGGCATGGAAGTACAGATATCCCCTTGTATCAGGTGGGAAGGGTATACGATCACCGTCAACGAAGCGGTATGCCAATTTCAACAGACACTGGGACCTGGTATCGTGCTGTGACCGTTCGAGATAGATCCTGGGATAGCCTTTGCCCGAGACGTCCAGGAAAGAGCGATCGTCGAGACATTGAGGGTCAAGAGTCGTGATAGAGTTGCGAACATTCCGCCTGCGACGTCTTTTCGGTGGAGTTGCTTGCACGGGAGCTGCTGTCCCCGCCTGTTACAATGGATAAGAGTCAGCCAATCGGGAAAAAGCTGCATCCCATGCGTACACTGTCCAATCTCGAATCCTCTCTTGCGCTGCTAAATGCTCCTGAGCCTGTGGGATATTGTTGCGCTGCGGCGAAGCTCGAGCAACTTGCCCAGCATGCTCGCCCGTGTACGATCCTGGAACTCATGGAGGGCCGACATGACAAGCGCACGAGTTGGGATGAGTTCCTGGACCAGCGAATCATTGCGATTTATAGTCCCCTTCTCGCGCCTTGACACGCCAGGCCCAGGGGATGAGGATGAGACCTGGAGGAACAACAGCAGGTGTTACAGTCTGAGTTCGGTGCTCGGCGCTTATTACGATGCGGCGGCCCCGCCGGCGGCTTTGAACGTTGAACCTCGACAAGGTACTGCAGGTTGATAACACAACTCATGTACAACCATCGGAACAAACTCTGCAGAGCTTTCGGAAGAGAAAAAGGTAAGTAATTGGTTGTGCACATGAAACGCCGGATGATTCGACTTCACGCACATCCAGCTTTCATCATAATTCTCTGACCGCCAACATACTTATCATTATCGACTCATCTGCAGACTGCGACGTGTACGGTCAACCAAAGGTACCTTGAGTTATTTCCCTTTCATAAACTGCGATTAAAAAGGAGCTGATGAATGTCTGCGATCTATGTATTAGGTCGCGGAAGTCTGGATGCTTTCGAATAAGCTGGAGACAGCACTGGACAATATCTATCTTACAATCACAACATTATTTAATGCGGCGTTATGTGTCTAGACATCCACAGAAGACCAGAAACGTTCACGCGGCACCAGGACGGCTGAGAGTCGACTGACTTTCGGCCCCACAATATGCAGCCTAATCTGCCCTCCACAATGTTTTGGTCGCTCTATCAACTTCACCAGACCTACGCTTGGGAACCCTGACGGGCCTGAAAGTTGTCCCGTCTTCAGCGGCAACCATGACGGCGGCTTGCGCTCCGCCGCGCCGAGGAAGATCGGGCTCTGCGTCTTGTCTTTGGTGATCTGCTTCAAGTTCTCGCCGATCATCTGCTGTCATCCTTTGTCCCTTTCGTCCCCTGCGTTTGACTACGCTACGCTCGCTTACGACTCCCGCGCTCATTGACGACCACATGCGGTCGCTTATAATCCCCTTCGTCGCTTGCGACCCGCCACTCTCATTCATTACCCTTCGCGTGCACGCAAGGCCTCCAGCGCGAGTCTACAGCCTTGCGCGCATCTCGTGCGTCAGCTTAATACACCACGAGGGTGCCCAAGGCCTTCCAGCACCCATCCGATGCCTCGCACCTCCACACTTCAGCAGGGACCTAGCGACAACGACAACGACAATGGCAGCCGCGGACACGGAGAGGCTCATAGCTCCGGAGCTGCTAGCTGGCGTGTCACGGGATTTGTTCGGAGGAGGGTAGAGGACCAGCAGTCGGATGCGCGTACAGCAGGCGGTGGTGCGACGAGCGATGCGGCGGGGAGCAGTTGCACGTCCGTACCCCCGCAGGTACGTGCATAATCAATGCTCCGCATCCTACCCCGCATCATACGCGCGTCCCAGGCGCCGTGCCCCCTTCCCCGCGCTAGCGAATTGTGTCTTAACGTATCGGGATCGCAGCGACCTAACTGACCTAATCTATGGCATCTCTTGGTGCCGCACCCCTCCTCGACTGCGTGCGCGCCGCTGCCGAGCGTCTTCTACGTCTGCTCGTCCATATGCTGCGCGCCCCCCCGTCCACTCGTTGCGCGCGGGCGCGCCTGCTTCCCCCCGCCCGCGCGCCTGCTTGCTCACCGTGCCCGTGCCCGCCTGCCTCACTAGTGCGCGCGTTCACTCGCTGCATGCCCTGCCTCCGCCCACCACCGTTCAACACTTAGCTCCGCCCACTCGTTATGTGCGCATCTCACCAAATCGCCGCCGTCGCGCACTCGTACACTCATTGCGCGGGCGCCTGCCGCAACCCCGCACGCCCCCGTTCGTGCACCCCGCCCTGCTTTCGGGGTACAGTCTGCTTGCCGCTGCGCCCATGCTGCTCTTCACCCCTTTACAGCCCCAACCCATTGCCCGATGCCCAGTCGGGCACGCGCTGCTGCCCATGGCACGATGGGTGGCCCTATTCCATCATCACGGTTACAGGCGTGCCCTTGTGCGTGCCCAATGTGTCGCTACCTGGTATGAGGGCCGAACTTTCTCCGACGAAGAAGACTCGAAGACACGAGGCACACACGATACATACGTACCTACCTCCAAGTAATCGCTCGCCCAGGTTACATCACCGGGCCCGGCTCAGTACTCGCACCGAGATACATCAATATCCCATTTCATGCGTGTATCAAAGCGCAGTCGCAGCTTTCTGCTATATTTCTTCTTGCCTTCAAACTACTTACCACGTCTTACCTTTGAACTTTTGAACTACCACGACCTCCGTTCAGGCTGCCTGCAGAGTATGTGAATTCAGTGCGATTAACCATTGTCCTGACGTCGAGTAGGATTTCTACAATGGCCGAGACCTCGCCGACCCCGGCTCCCGCACCTTACGTCCGTGCTGCGAGGAGAGACGAGCTTGACGCGCTCGCCAATCTGGCCCGCAGAGCATTCATCAACGATCCTGTATTCAACTACGGCGCGAATCTGAAACAGGTGCGAATATCTGCAGGTTATTGCTTTTGAGAGATAACCATTCTCGCCGTCAGCCTCTTTCGAACGATGTCGACAACAGCAAACGAAGGACGCTCGAGGCATTCCATCGCATGCTTTTCCAGATGGCGTTCTGTCTCGAGGCACGCGTGATGGTGGTCGCAGTTCCAGAAGCGGGCGGCGAAAACGACACGTCGCGGAAGACGAAGGAAAGACTTGCTGCAGCTTGCATTTGGATGCCACCTGGAAAACGAGTGGGTCTTCAGCATCCCATGTTCTTACTCCATTCAGGCGTCCTCCGTGTGATCCGTGGATGGGGTATCAATTTTCTAATGGTGCGTTATACCGTACCTTCACTGTCTTCCCGCTCAAGCGACCTCGATAGCGCCTGGGGTTTGAATACCCAGGTGTTGCAGAGAAGGCTTGGAAGAGCATTTGGAAGGAACAGAAGATCAAAGCTGGCGCAGATCATGACACCTGGTATTGCCAACTTGTCTGCGTTTCTCCAGACGATCAAGGGAAAGGTAAGCGCGATGGTGTCTGTTATTAGGCCGAACTTGACCGTTCCAGGTTATCTCTCTCTCATGATGCGCGAGATGTTCCAGAAGATGTCAGAAGAGACCTTAACGCTGGATGCGTCGAACCCCAAAGCGCGCGACCAGTACGCACATCTTGGCTTTCGTGTAGGTGTCCCAGTCCATTGCCCTCGATTCATAGTGACACTCTCGTCACAGCTTGAGAAACCATTCACGATAGGAAAAGGGAAAGCCACCGCCATAGGTTTCAGAGGGAAAGGCGGTCCGGGGGTGGAACTTTACGGAATGGCCAAGGTGAGCGCGGGGTCTCGCTCTCGAGTTGTGCTCACATGACGAACACTTGTTCAGTGGGGATCGCTTGCTCAATCTCCTGGACAAAAAGATGCTTAGGTTTCACCATGTGCTTTGTTTCCATTTCAATACAGTATACTGTCGCATTCAGATATTTGTTTTCGCCAGCCTATCCACAGTCCTATCCATTAACCCGCACCTCTCACAAGATCCCTCCCCATCGCAATAATTACTAGAAAATCAACCATATGTTCTCGATTTCAATTCCGCGAGCCCTTGTTATCAAGGCCTTTCCACCGACGGACTTGCAAGACGCTCCGTACTCACCCATCCTAACGCGCGTCAGCCTCACCAAGAACCAGGATGCGGACTATGCATCCCGACGCAATTTATGCATGCCAATGTCCCAAATGACTACCATGATCTTATCGATCCCTCGGCCCCAGCGCCGCGGCCGCGATCTTATTAGAAGGCGGGACTCGCAGAAGCTGTAGGCGGAACCGTGCTGATCATCTGAGCTGCGCACGGGCACCGCTCGCGAGCGCTACTTCAGAAGGTGACGACACTCCGCGTCAGGCTATCGCATATCTTGAGCGATGAGGCGCCGTGTCAGGGCGGCGACATTCAGTCGAGTAGACTTGACGAAGCGTTATGCAGTAAGGGTCGTTGCGTTCCTGGAGGGAACGAAATAAGCATGGATACATTGGACTTTCAGATTCAGATGCACCAGCCGACCTGGACTTGTGTCTCGCAAACTTGCATATAATACAACAACATGCAATTCGAAACCTACAAACCAACGGCCGATCGAATCAATCACGTAGCACCAGGACCGCTGAGACGAGTGACTTTCGGCCCCACGATATGCGGCCCAATCTGTCCTCCCAAATGCTTCGGCCGCTCCCTCAGCTTCACCGAACCTACGTTTGGGAACCCCGGCGGCCCATCTGGCTTGGTAGGTTGTCCCGCCTTCGGCGGCAGCCCAAGGCCCGCATAGTGCGGGAACAGCGGGTCTTTGGGCAGATATGAAGGCGGAGGCGGATGCGCAGTTTGGTTCTTCATGCGCTTGGCTGCGCCGACGAGCGTCGAGCCTTGCGTCTTATCTTTGCTGATCTGCTTCACGCCCTTGCCGAGCATCTGCTGAACAGCATTGAGAGCCGACTCGAATGCGCCCGCGATCCAGGTGTGGTGCTGCGAGAGGTGCTCGCCGGCGAAGTAGACATTTCCCTCCTTCGCTACGGCAGGGTCGAAGCGCGACTTGAACTGCCCGGGAAGGAACATCGCATCGCCTGTGGCGGTCTCGCTCGACCAGACGACGTCGAACGTCTCCATAAGCTCCTCATAGACGTCAACGGTGGGACTGTAGAGCTCGTCGAGACACTGCAATGCGAGGCTGCGGCGCTCGAGCGGCGTCAGCGGGAGCCAGGTCGACGCGTCCGTCATCCAGGAGTAGACGAGCAGCACACCGGGGCCGGTACCGTCGATCCCATTGGATGGATATACTACCCAACGAATCGGCAGGTCCGTCGTGGATTGGCCGCCCTTCGTCGTGGGCTCCGTCGTCTCCCAGAAGCGCGTCTTGAAGCGCAGACCCATCTTGTACAGCGACTCGAAGTGCATCGAACGGATCGCCATCTCCTTCGCGGGGCTCCAGCGCGGACGCTCCGCAATCATCTTCAGCGCCGCAGGCGGGATCGCGAGAATGACACGATCGTACGGTTCCGAGACGAGCCCGTTGTAGCCCTCGGCGGTGAGCACAACCTTCCGGCCCTTGACAGCGATCGACTGCACACGCGCGCCGAACACGATGTTCTCCAGGCCGACGAGATGTGCCATCGCCTGAGGAAGGCGGTCCATTCCCCTATCGATAGTGTGCCACTCCTTCGTGCTCGCATCCGGGTCGAGGAAATCGGAGTACTGCATGTACAGTTCCGGGCAGCTCAGCGCGAACTGGTTTGTCTGCGAGCAGACGGTCTCGACAAAGTCGATGACGCTGTCCGGCCAGCCCTGTTTGTTGGCCTCGCCATTGGGAATGGGGCCGAAATTCTTCAGGAAAAAGCGGAAGGAAAAGTCATCGAATTGCTCGACAACCTGGTCGAACGTCTTGTCCGCAAAGAGCTTTACGGCGGACTCGAGCAGGGTATTTGCGGACGTGTTCTTGAAGTTGTCGGGGACAGGCCAGTTGAGCTGCGCAGGTGTGACATCGCCGTACTTGTCACCATCGCCGTTTACGCCGTTTACGAACAGCTTGTTGCCTAGTGAGTTGAGATAGTAGGTGATGAGGTTGACGTGCATGTCGACGGGAAGATCGGGATGGAGATTTAGGGCTTCGATGAGGCCAAGAAGGATCTTTTGAAAGTTTGCAGGGGGGATACGCATGGCGCCGGCCTCAAAGTACTGGTCGGGCTGCGCGGTGAAGTGATAGGTGTAGATGCGCCCGCCGACTCGACCGCTTGCTTCGTAAATGGTGACGAGGTGGCCCTGGCTCTGCAGCAAAAGAGCCGCGTATAGTCCCGCAGCACCTCCCCCGACAATGCCGACGTTGAGGACTTGCTTTGCTACTGCATGCTTAATATCTGCTTGCATGGCTGCGATGTGCGTAAGGATCTAAGCGTCACGCGGAATTTTTCGGAACAGCGCACCGTGATAAGGGAGATAAATCTCTGAGGTCTTTTGTTATCGAAAAGACAAGGGTCTAGAATTCATACTATCAAGGCCCTAGCATCTGAGAGTCGGACACGAGACATACC
This sequence comes from Hericium erinaceus, assembly GCA_006506795.2. Classification (NCBI taxonomy): domain Eukaryota; kingdom Fungi; phylum Basidiomycota; class Agaricomycetes; order Russulales; family Hericiaceae; genus Hericium; species Hericium erinaceus. The sequence goes on from CM021162.1 coordinate 3,519,082, forward strand.
GTTCAGCGCAAGAGGAAGGACAAATTGAATGGCCTTTTATCAAGTGCATGCAGCCATTTTATAGCTTCGTATGTCTCAGCACATAGTACCGCTTGATAGACAAATAGACTAGGGTCAACGACGTATCTCTCGGAAAACGAAAGGAATGAATGACGTCAAGGAATGTCGAGAATGGCAGTGATGTGAGTTCGGAATGCGATCGGATATGCCCAGAAATTCTGGAAATCAAAGGCAATATACCGATGACATCTGCATTGCGAGATGTCGGATCGGCAGAAAGTGTATGGGGAAGAAGCCGACGACTTGATATGTACGCACCAGAGTGACTTCACCGCCTGCCAATAGCCAGTTTACGGACACGATCCTCACGTCGCAGTATGCCCTTCATCAGTCGGAATGAGAAGGTAAAAAGCCCGTGAACAACAGCGACTACGAATCTAAAGCCAAGACGAAATCGTAAGACGCTAGCTCACCCATCCTAACGCGCGTCAGTACCAGAACCAGGATACGGGCTACGCACCACGATGCAAATGCATGTAGTGTCCCAATCGACTACCCTGATCTCATCGATGCCTTGGCCGCAGCGTCGCGACCATCTCGTTTGAAGGTGGCACCCACTAGTCGCCCGCTTATAGCTGGTCATCTGAGCCGCACATGCCGCAAAAGTCGCAGGTTGACAGTAGCGCATCCACTGGCAGGCGCACATGCACGCCGCTCGCAAGCGCTACTGCAAAGGTGACGACACCCGCCGTCAGGCTGTCGGATATCTTGGGGGCGGGGCGCCGTGTCTAAGCAGCGACGTTCAGTCCAGTATGCTTGACGAAGTGTTGTAAAGTAAGTAAGCGCCATTGCACTCCTAGAGGGAATGAGGTAAGCATGGACTCTCAGATTCAGATGTAACAGGCCTGGGCTCGCGCCTCGTGAACATGCATGCAATACAGCAGCATGCAATGTGAAATCCACGAACCAACGATCGACCGATTCAATAACGCAGCGGCAGATAGCAAAGCGGCAGATAGCAAGACGGCAAACCCTAGGTCCCACGATATACGGCCCGCTCTGCTCTCTAAGATACATTGGCCGCGCACTCAGCGACACTGAACCCACACCCGGAAACGCTGACGGTTTACGGCTTTTAAGCCGTCCACTCTTTGGCAGGAGCCCGAGGCCAGCGTGATGCAGGAGCATCGCATCCTGGGGCAGGTAACGACAGCGGGCCCGTTGCAGCCGTCCGCGGTGAGGACGATATTCTTGTCGTCGTTGACAGCGATCGATTGCATACGTCCATGGACGACATCGGATCGGAAAGTGATAGGGAGATGACACATGCACACACAGTATCAAGATACCTGGTATCTGCAGAGGATCTAGAAATCTACAAAAAAAAAAATACAGCGGTTGTGACTCACTCAAGCGGAGGTATGGGATCGGAAAGTGATAAGGGAAAAGCGCACATACCAGTTGACGCAATATGATGCCCTCACTCTCACAAGTTTCAGAGCAACCGTCACGACATGGGACCGAATCCAGTCGTCATTACCAGATGAAACAGCCAGCTTTCGCTACGCAACGGATATCCACGTTGTAAGCTCTGCATGCCAGCAACGCGCGCGCACGCGTCCAGAGGGAACTGGACGACCGAAATCTCCCTTTAAGCAGCTCACCTCATCGCGGCGCCTCGGTGCAAGACCACAACGCGCCGTGCTCACCCGTCCGACCGCACGGAACCAGGACACAGGCCACGCACCTTCACACAACCCGCACACCCCACCATCGCACGGCCTTATCGATGCCTCGACGCAGCGCCGCGGCGATCTCCCGAAGCCGCAGCCGCGCGCGGGTCACCTGCGCAGAAGCAGCGCGGCGCAGGCCGCCTTCCGCATCAAGAGAATGCGCCGCGGCGCGCACAGGGTGGGCGTGAGCATGTGGAGACGGCACCGGGCGTGCGCGGCCCCGAAGCGTCTATGGCGCACACCGGGGCGCCGTGCGCTTCTGGTCCGGTGGGATGCTGTCACTGCTGTTGCGCCGCCGGAAGGAACGAAGCGTGGACCCTGTCGCCTGAAGTCAGATGTACGCCAGCCCTGTGCATAGGCTCCACGCGGCCATTGCGCCGTCAAAGGGAACGGGGCTGCCAGCTGCCTGCCAGAGTCAGATGCACGCTCAACGCGCGCCCACGGGCCGCCCGCGCCTCGCGTGCATGACGCAGTTAGCTACGCGGGGAGCGCGGGGCGGCCTCATTGCGAACACGTTGCTGCGCGCCTGGTAAGTTATCCGGACAGACAAGCTCAGTGCTCGAGCGTGTCCGACGAGCGCTGTAAGTGCGACTGCGCAACCCAACCCAACGAAGTGAGATCCTGTCGCCCAAGTCAAGAGGCACGCCAGTCCTGCGTCCAGGCGTCCCCGGGCTGCCCTCACGACGTGCCCAACTATACGGAGAGCGCACGGCGGCCTCACCGCGAACGCGTTGCTGCGCACCTGCAAGTGTCTAGTCAGCGAGGTGTGGTACTTCGAGCAGGCGACAGGCGCTGGACATACCACTACATGGCCGAAGGAATGTCGAAACCTGCCTGCCCGATGCAGACGCATGACTGACTGACTTGTGCCCAACGATGCCCACGGATCCCGCGCGCCTCGCATGCCGTCAACGGGAACCGGGTGCTGCTACCTGTTTGCCAGAGTGAGACGCATGCCCGATGTGCCCGGATGACGCAGCCAGCTATATGGGGAGCGCGGGGCAGCCTCGCTGCGAGCGCGTTGCGGCGCACCTGTCAGCGAGGCTCAGCCCTTCAAGCGGGCTCGACGGCCGCTGTTCGCACCACTGCGTGTGCCGCGGAGACTGGGATGTTGAGACTCGCCTGCCGAATGCATGAGTATGTGTGCCTGACTTGCGCCCAAGGTGTCCACGGGCCCAGCGCGCCTCGCACGTAGCCATTGCAACATCGGAGGGAATGGGGCATCGCGACCTGTCTGCCAGAGTCAGATGTATGCCCAACGCGCGCCCGCGGGCCGCCTGCGGCTTGATGTGCACGGGGAGCGTGGAGCGGCCTCGCCGTACACACGTTGCTGCACCGCGCGCTCGGGGCGCTGACGCGGGCGCGCTGAGGCCGTGCACGATCCGTGACCCATCGCGCGCGCACGACTGGCTTCCGGATCGACGGCCTCCGCGTGATCGCAAGCGGCGCTGTGCCCTTCCCCGCGGGGTCGTGGCTTCGCAAGGCCAGAACCAGAACCAGAACCGGCGCCGGCGCAGGCATCGTGGATGCGAAGCCCAGAACGGTGCGGCGTGCGGACGCGATAAGGGCGACGGTGGAGCGGCGCCTTCTGTTCCCGCAGGCGCACACGCGCTCGCCGCCGCCGCTCCCACACACCCGCACGGGTGCTGTGCTGTGCGTGCGAAGAAGCAGCCGGGCGGCTCGCGCGCGGGGCGTGATCCGGGGCGCCTCGCTGCGCGCAGATTGAGCGGCGCGGCGGCGCAGGCGGCGATGACGTCGCGCGTCCGCGTCCATCAGCGGCGTGGTGCGCAGATGACCCGCTGCCGGCAGCGCGCGGCTGCGCATTTGCATCTTCCGGGGGGCGGCGCACAGGCGGCGCGGAAGTGGGGCTGGCTGCGGACAGGAGGCCGCGTTTGCGTCCGCGGGGCGCTTAGCGCGGAACGTGGCTTCTGTGCGGGTGCGGCGGGAGGGCCGTGTGCTCGGTGTGCTGCATCAGCAGCGCCGATGGCGCCGATCGTCGCCGCAGCAGTCGCGTGTTCCTGTCGCAGCAGAACCGCCGGGTTGCGAACGCGCGCGCCCGCGCATCTCGGCCGACGGGACGCCGCCGAGGGCGCCGGGGCGCGGGCGCGGGCGGGATCACGATGGGGCGGGAAGTCATCGATTGAGCGCGCCGGGAGGGGAAGGGGACCCCGGAGAGCGATTGTGATGTCATGGCGTGCGCGGGGCGCGGGTTGCTAGGCGGTGCACGGGCGCAGTACGGCCGTGAGTGTGGTCACACGGCGGATGCGCGCTGGCGGCTGGCTTCTGTGCTTCGCGTGCGCGCGCGCCGGAAAGGACGGACAAAAGGGGTGGGTGCATGGGACTGCCGGGTTTGGAGTGCAGTAGGCGGCGGCGCGTGGTGCGGTGGGAGCATATGGGGTCGTTATCAGACAAGCGCGGCGGGTAGCGCGTGCGTCGGCAGTGTCAGACCGTCAGCGAGGCACGGCCGGGAGAAGATGTGCCGCGCGGCGCAGCGGTTGGGTGGGAGTGCGCATCATCGGTATCGGCATCATCTGATGCGAGGCAGGCGCTAGGGTCGTCAAGTGGTCGTCATCGAGATTAGAGTGGGGAAGCGACGGCGGACGGGCGGTGCGAGGCACTGCGGGGCGGGGCGGAGACAGACTGTGTTGGCTGCGGTGCGCAGGAGTGGGCGGGGGACGGGGAGGCTGCGCGAGGAGGAAGGAAGAGCGTGGCTGGGTTCTGAGCGCATGGAGGAGGGGAGGAGCGCTGTCGGGAGACGGAACGGAGGGCGACAGGTGGGAGGCGCCGCAGGTGTCGATCGAAGAGGGAGGAATGGGAGGTGCCAGAAACGCGGCGTGATCCGCGGCGGTAGCACTGGGCGCGATGCGGTGCGGCGCTGCAGGCGGTTGTGGCGTGTCGTTGCGAGACAACCGACGAGGCGACGAGCATTGGCGAGCAGACGCGACTTGAGGCGACTTGAATAATGGAGCGAGGATGGGTGCGGCGGCGGGGAGCGACGGGGGGAGGGAGAGGGGCGGGGTCATGGGACGTGGCCGGCGGGGAGTGCCTGAGCCGGAGAGTGATCGGGGTCCCTGTGGGAGGGGCGGGGACGTCGCGTGCTTGACTTCCTGTCGCGCCCCGATGGCCTATATCTATCCACAAGCCTTCTCCTCACTCCCCGTCCTGCCATGTCTCTCTCCCCCCGTCCCCCTCCTCGCTCTTCTCCGCTTACCGCTGCCCCTCCCGCCCTTCCCGCCACCACAAATGGTGTATCGCCGGCCGCCGGCTCTCCCGCCCAGCTCGCCACCCTGCTCTCCTCCGTCCTCGTCGAGAACGATATTCTCAAGCGCGACCTCACCGCCGCCAAGCGCCGCGCAGACCGCTTCGAGTCGCTCTTCCTCCAGCTTTCCCCGCCGAAGAACGGCGCCTCCTCGTCCGACACCTCCGCGTCTCCCTCTGCCATCCCCGAATCCACCATGAAGGTCATCCTCGATCTCGAGGCCCGACTCGAGGCCGAGCGCGCCGCCCGCCACGACGCGGAGACCAACCTCCGCGCCCTCTCCGAGGCCTGGACAGACCTCGACCGCCACTTTCAGCTCCTCGAAGTCCGTTCCGCTGACGCCCGCGCCGCGTTCACACACGCTCTTCGCGACGGCGCAGCCAAGGTTCTCCTCAGCCCCGTTCCCGCGTACGCCCAACAGCCGCAGCAGCGCAGGCCGCCTGCTCCTCGTGCCACCCTCGTCCAGCACTCTCTGCCTTCTCTGCCACCGCCTAATGGCTCTCGTGTCCGCCATCGCGCGTCCGACATCGACGACCACCAGCCGCCCACGAAACGTCTGCGTCGCGAGGACCGCGCCGGCCGCTACAGCGAAGACGTGAGTCATCTTCATGTTATGCTGCGCGTTGTCTAACCCGCCGCCCAGCCCGCCGTTACCGTGCACCCTCCAGCGAATCCCTACCCTCCCGCGTCTCATCTCCACATCTACCCCACCGCCCCACACCCGCGTGGCCGCCATCCTACTTCCACGCGTCCCCATGCGCCCACCACCGCGCGCGGCCGCCGCCCATCCCGCTCTCCGTCCCTCTCGCCCACACGGTCGCGTTCGTCGTCAATGTCGCTCGACGATCTCCTGCTGCAGGTCGCCACCGACGAGCGTCCCGCCGCCGGCCACTCTCCCGGCAGCTACCACCCCCGCTCGCAGTCTCCGCCAGACTACCGCGAGCATGCCAGCCACGGCAACGGCACCGTGCACCAGTACCAGACGCACATTTTCGCGCCCCCTGTCACCGGTCCGCCAGGCAAGAAAGCAAAGCCGGGCGTGCTCGAGAAGGGTGCGTGCCATCGCTTGCCTGGGGATGTACGTGCTTACATGCCAACAGAGATCCCAGCTCCCGTCCCCGCACTACCCGCTGCGCAACAGCCTGCATCGCACCCGCGCGCCCCCTCGGGCTTGCCGCCCGGCGGCTACCCAGCCACCAACGACAAGGGCCAGCGCATCTGCCGCCAGTGCGGCATGGCCGGCCGCTACAAGGAGGGCAAGTGCGTCGAGAAATGGGGCCCCGGCCCCGAGGGTCCCGGCACCGTCTGCGATCGGTGCGTATCTCCCCTCCGCGACGCACGCGTCCGCTGACGCCCCGCAGCTGCCGCAAGAAGATGAAGCGCGTCGAGCGCCGCGGCACCCTCGACCCGCAGTCCCAGTCCTTCTCCCAGCCGCACTCCCAGCCCTTCGCCCCCGCCGCGCCCCTCGCCCGCGCACACACCACCGCGCACCTCCCCGAGCGCGAGCACCACCCCGACCGCGCCGTCTACCGCTCCGACACGCTCGTCGTCTCCGAGCGCGAGCGCGGGCCCGCGGGCACGCACATCCTCGCCGCGCCGCCGTACCACGCCCCCGCCAAGGCGCGCTCCCCCGCGAGCTCCGCGTCCGACAGCAGCGCGCCGCCGCCGCCGCCGGGCCGCCGGCCGATGCTCAGCACCGTGCGCGTCAAGGAGGACCCGCGCTCGCCGCCGCCGCTGTCCGACGCCGACGGCGAGGTCGACGAGCTCGAGGAGGACGGCGCGCGCGGCGGCGGCGACGTCGAGGACGAGCTCATGGAGGCCGTCGATGCGGCCGAGGCGAACAGCGTTAAGAGCGCGGGGTCTGCGGCGGGGTGGGCGCCGCGCGAGGGCGAGGTTGCGCCCGTCGGCGCGTAGGGCGAGTTGGTTGGCTGTCTGTATGTTATTGCGTTTTGTGCTGTTTTGCTGTTTCGTTAGGGATTGGTTCTTGTGTATTGTAGTATAGGGTGTGGTAATACAGTATTTGTGGCTTGGATTTGTTAAGCGGCGGCGTGTATTACGTAGATGGGCACAAGAGGTGACAAGGCTACGCTGTGCACACTCAAGAGTCAAATCATGTAACTACTCCGATCACTGCCTAGGACGACAATGTTGGACTGCAACCTAGCCTATGTGAACAGTGTATTCCACAAAGCAAATCAGGGAAAGGCTGGATGAGTTGGAACCGGGCAATCCTGGGTCATGTCCCGTAGAAATGGGTGCGGGGGGCTAGGCAGCTACAAACAGAGGAGCTGACCGGCATCGAGGAAAGAATGTGCAGCAGGCATGCGAGAAAGAGCATGGCAGCAGCACCGAGTCTATTGATCAGGTATGCCCATCGACGAGCGAATATGGAACAGAGCAACAGAGGGGAAAAACGAGCCCGCGTGCGGGGATAGCTCGATACAGCGATAGAGCGACTGGAGCAAGCAACAGAAGGTGCACGGCGCATAGCTGATGTAGACAGGCCCGGCAGGAGGGAAGATACTGCGGGGTGTGTCGCAAGGGATCCTCCAGTTAAGGGAAAGGATGGGTTGGGGTTGTTTGGGGGTTGTTCGGTCGAAAGTAGGTATTCGGACAGAATATTTATCATGGTAAATAGTGAATATGCAGGATATTTCTGACCAGTCATTTTCCGATTTTTGGCATGCGCACGAGGACAGCTGTCCTCGTGCGCTGCACGGTACACTGTCTTATATCCAGCGCACAAAGACAGTTGTCTTTGTGCGCTGACCATTATACTGTCAGACATGAGATGCATGAGAACAGCCATATTTTTGTGCATGCCCATTGTCCCATATATGAGGATATTATAGAGTAAAGGTTTCAATGGATATTGACATGATTTTATATGTATGGATTATACCATATATGTACAATATTGCTAACCATCCATTTCATCCATATCATAGATAATACTGTACTATGTAAAACGAACAATAACCTGTAAATATGTGTAGGTGTATGTAAAGCAAATTGTATGTACACGAGGACAGTCGTCCTCGAGCGCTGCCCGATATACCATCGTACACCCAGCACACGAGGACAGTCGTCCTCGTGCGCTGCTCGATATACCATCGTACGCCTGGCGCACGAGGACAGCTGTCCTCGTGCGCTGCTCGATATACCACCGTACACCCAGCGCACGAGGACAGCTGCCTTCGTGCGCCAGGTGTACGATGGTATATCGAGCAGCGCTCGAGGACAACTGTCCTCGTGCGCCAGGTGTACGATGGTATATCGAGCAGCGCTCGAGGACGACTGTCCTCGTGCGCTGGGTGTACGGTGGTGTATCGAGCAGCGCACGAGGACGACTGTCCTCGTGCGCTGGGTGTACGGTGGTGTATCGGGCAGCGCACGAGGACGACTGTCCTCGTGCGCTGGGTGTACGGTGGTATATCGGGCAGCGCACGAGGACAGCTGTCCTCGTGCGCTGGGTGTACGGTGGTGTATCGGGCAGCGCACGAGGACGACTGTCCTCGTGCGCTGGGTGTACGGTGGTATATCGGGCAGCGCACGAGGACAGCTGTCCTCGTGAATGAGATAAAAATGCCACGTGGTGGCGCCGTCATGTTGGTGTGCGAAACGACCACCCAACCCATCCAACACGAGGAGGACATGAGTCCGCAGAGTGCCGGAGAGACTTAAGGAAAAATGAAGTGGGCAGAGGGCTCTCAATCGACCACCACAACGTCGATTACCAGTATCGAAACTTGTTCTCAAATACTGTATGTTTCGTTGTTCGATCGGAGGGGGCTAACATAGACATCATTGATTACAGACCTCAAACAAACTATATACACAATGCCGAACTCTAAGCCGATCGAGGTACGTAGTATTTAATGATGAACGTGCGGTGTGGCTAAGATATGCAGACTTCGAAGACGGTGAAAAATGTCCCGCCTGCTACGGGTGGGGTGTCTAAAGAGAAAAGGGATGACGATAAAGGACGCAGCGACCAGGTGAGCTTTTGGTCTTCGATGCAAGTGCGACCATTTTTGACTTAGCTGAGATGGACAGGACGAGGATGATCCGGGGCCGAAGCTGAAGCCGAAGGCACGCCCGAAGCCGCGTCCGGTGAAAAAGAGGTCGGATGTTGAGAAAGGTGACAGCGACGGGGTGAGCGTTTCGTATTCGATGCAATGGAGACCGTCTTGGACTTACATGGGACGGACAGGGCGGGGAGGAGTCGGAGCCGGAGCCGAAGCCGAAGCCGAAGCCGAAGCCGAAGGCACGTCCGAAGCCACGTCGGCTCACGAAGGGGCTGGGCGGAGGGCCGAGCGCAGGCGGCGGGACGGCGGGGATGATAGATGAGGAGAACTCGGACAACAGGATTCCAGGGGGGACAGATGATGAGGATGTGGAAGTTGTGGAGGAGGCGAAGGGAAGGAAGAAGGTGAGGGAGGAGGCTGCAGAGAGCGATGAGGAGGGAAGTAAGAGAGAGGAGGGAAGTAAGAGGGAGGAGGGAAGCGACGAGGAGGAGGGAAGCGATGAGGAGAAGGGCAGAGACGATGTGGAGACAGGCGGAGATGATGAGGGGAGCGACGAGGAGAAAAATGAGGACGAGGGCAGCGATGAGGCGGAGGCGGAGGGAGACGAGACGGGGGAGGATGGAAGCGATGATGAGGAGGAGGGGGGACAGAAGGTGAGAGCAGATGTGAAGGGGAAGGGGAAGGCGGAGGCAACGAGTGATGAAGATGAGAAGGTGAAGGTGTACCAGGACAAGAGGGGGAACGTGCGGCTGCCAGTGGCGGACGGAGTCAAGCTTCAAATGGGTAGGGAGCAGTCGCGGACGATGAACATGGATATGCAGGCGACCAAGGCGCGGCTAGGCTGGGGGTACGTGGTCCTTGATAACGAGTTGCGCACTGAGCTGGACCAGAATGCGCCGCGGCAATTGCGGTGGGGAGAGTACAACCCCCGGCCGGTGCAGCATACGTATATGATGAGGCTGGCGACCGAATTCGAGATCAACGGCGTCTTGAATTACCTTAACCCGATGAAGGTGTCGGTGCAGCGGAGCTGGGTGGATGTGACGCAGCTACAACACACGCGGCCGGAGCCTGGAGACAAGACGCCGATGGTTGTGTGGAAGCCTGCGGTGAAGAAGGAGGTGGTGTCTGTGCTAAGCGGGCAACACCGGAAAGAGGCGTTGGTGGTGAACGCTGCGAAGCTGAAGCCCGTGCTAGAGCGACAGCGGCGGAAGATGGAGTCGGCGCGTGAGAATGAGAGGAAGGGAAAGGAAGGGAAGAACACGGAACGGTTGAGGAAGGCGAGGGAGGGCGCTGAGGAGCACTACAAAGGGGTGGAGATGCAGTACCGTGGGGCGTGCATCTTCATGTGTGAGCTGTTCGATGCGAGTAAGTCGTGTTCGATTTTCGGGATTGATTGCTGTGGTGTGGTGTCGAATGTGTAGGCTAACATGTACGACTTACAGATGCGGTGAAAGCGAAGGGGGGCGCGCTGGGGATCCATCTGTCGCAGAACACGTCGTTGCCTGAGCTTGTGGAGCAAGACGACGAGCGGTTTGCGAAGCGGATCAGCGAGATCCAAGCTATTTGCTCCTGACGATCCAAGCTTGGATCGTCGGACCCTCTCCGATTTCTCTGAAAATTTCAGGATCTCTGAGGTATTGATACACGGTCTCAGATCTGATGAGACCTAAGGATACCTCGGAGCCGTTCTCAAGATATTTGCCTTTTTCTATCCCCCGACCTGCAAAACTGAGCACGATACATGTTTGCTAGCTCAAATCTATATTGTTTTGGCTGAAATTTAACATGATAATAGACATCATCTATCTTAACATGGAAGGAGTGGCTGCTAAGGATAATTCAAAGTGGTTGTAGAGAAATAAGGGTAATAAGTTAGGCTTAGTTAGGCTGCATCAGATCTCAGAACTATACCAAGGACCTGTCTGTACCTTCTGAAATTTTGCATGGTGGTGGTCATTATTATTCTGACCATGGAAGTATTATTTGCTAAGGATACCTCGGAGTACCTCGCAAGATATGAGCCAAATACTAAAATGCATCAGTTAAGCTCGATCATGTCTTGAAACTATATCAAGGACCTGTCTGTACCTTCTGAAAATTTGCGTGGTGGTGGCCATTATTATTCCGACCATGGGAGTGTCATTTGTTAAGGATACCTCGAAGTACCTCGCAAGATATGAGCCAAATACTAAAATGCATCAGTTAAGCTCGATCATGTCTTGAAACTATACCAAGGACCTGTCTGTACCTTCTGAAATTTTGCATGGTAGTGGCCATTATTATTCCGACTATAGAAGTATCATTTGCTAAGAATACCTCAGAGTACCTTGCAAGATATGAGCCAAATACTAAAATTTATCAATTAAATTTGGCCAAGTATTTTACATTTTATGTTATAACAACAGATGCTGTGCATATGTGACTAATACAGTCTTGTTCAGAAAAATTTTCTCTACAACTTTGATTTTCTTCTCACAGTATGCTTATGTAAGAAGTATCTGCACACCTTTTACATAAGCAGAAAATTTCGAAAATCATGGCTAAGTCTCTTCAAACTCGGGTCTGGTCGAGTATTTTGCATTTTATGTTATAACAATTGAGGCTGTGCATACAAGACCAATGTACTCTTGTTCAGAAAATTTTTCTGTACAACTTTGATTTTCTTCTCATGGTATGCTTATGTAAGAAGTATCTGTATACCTTTTACATAAGCAAAAAATCTCGAAAATTATGGCTAAGTCCTTTCAAACTCGTGTCTGGCTGAGTATTTTGCATTTTATGTAATAACAATGATAGCTATGTATACGAGACCAATGCAGCCTTGTTCGGAAAAATTTTCTCTACAACTTTGATTTTCTTCTTACGGTATGCTTATGTAAGAAGTATCTGCACACTTTTTACATAAGCAGAAAGTCGAAAATTGTGCCTGTGCTAAGGCGTGGGAAAAAACATCGGCACTCTATTTGAGACCTGTAGCTGTCAATAGGAACAAATATCACTCTTGATCTTGAACTATCACCATCAGTAAGTCATGATCTCTTTATAAATTTCGAAAAAATCTGAATAAATTTGTACATAATTAGATTGTCTAGATCAAACAGGTATGATTATAAAATCTGACTTGTATTCTTTTTTCTTTTCTGTTTTTATTATTATTATATTATATTATATTATATTTTTCTTAAGTGTCTTAGTCAGCATTACTTTGGAACTCATCCTGACTAAGCATTGTCAGAAGTTTGCATCATCTGATAAACAAATCCAAATAATCTCTTGATCTACAACTATCATCAATTCAAGTAAGTACTCATTTGCTACTAATCTACTTTACTACTAACACTTTTTATATAGCCTCAACTCTTTATCACTCTTGATCTTGAACCACTACCATTTGTAAGTTGCTATCTAAAATTTTAAAAAAATATGATTAAATTTTTATATAATGAAACTGTTTAGATTATTTCAATCTTCTTCTTCATCTCTTTGGTGATCCAATTTCTCCACAAAGTATGTAAAATTTTATTATATATAAATAATGTCTAACATCAAGATTAAGTGGCCAAGACTTTCAAGTGTGATCATTGTAGCAAAAAGTTTAGCAATGTTGGAACATACAATGCACATCACTCTGCAGTCACCACAATGTCTACTATTATTACATTTAAGGGTAACTTTTCAAATATTATTATTAATTAATATATTTTAATATATTTATTAATACAGGCATCAAATATACACTTCAACATGATGAAACTACAAGATTATTCACTTGTTGGCTTTGCCCTCATACTACAGACAACTCCCGTGATATGTACAATCATGTCAGATTGGTACCCACATTCCTGCATCTCAACAACCGTTGTCATGGAATTTTGCCCTGAAATTTTGTATGTGGGTAGCTATATATATGAAGCCCTTGTACGTGAAATTTTAGCAAAAACGGCGGTCCCGTTCTTTCTCGGCAAGGCAATCATTGTTGTAGGGGGGAGAGGAGGAGAAGATGGCCCAAACAATTCAGGCAGCAATGTTGGGGTCATTTGGGTGCATACATATTGTTCATACATGCTGTATTATGATGCTGCAGCAATATAGACCTGCCAAGCTATTTGCTCCTGACGATCCAAGCTTGGATCGTCGGACCCTCTCCGATTTCTCTGAAAATTTCAGGATCTCTGAGGTATTGATACACGGTCTCAGATCTGATGAGACCTAAGGATACCTCGGAGCCGTTCTCAAGATATTTGCCTTTTTCTATCCCCCGACCTGCAAAACTGAGCACGATACATGTTTGCTAGCTCAAATCTATATCGTTTTGGCTGAAATTTAACATGATAATAGACATCATCTATCTTAACATGGAAGGAGTGGCTGCTAAGGATAATTCAAAGTGGTTGTAGAGAAATAAGGGTAATAAGTTAGGCTTAGTTAGGCTGCATCAGATCTCAGAACTATACCAAGGACCTGTCTGTACCTTCTGAAATTTTGCATGGTGGTGGTCATTATTATTCTGACCATGGAAGTATTATTTGCTAAGGATACCTCGGAGTACCTCGCAAGATATGAGCCAAATACTAAAATGCATCAGTTAAGCTCGATCATGTCTTGAAACTATATCAAGGACCTGTCTGTACCTTCTGAAATTTTGCGTGGTGGTGGCCATTATTATTCCGACCATGGGAGTGTCATTTGTTAAGGATACCTCGAAGTACCTCGCAAGATATGAGCCAAATACTAAAATGCATCAGTTAAGCTCGGTCATGTCTTGAAACTATACCAAGGACCTGTCTGTACCTTCTGAAATTTTGCATGGTAGTGGCCATTATTATTCCGACTATAGGAGTATCATTTGCTAAGAATACCTCAGAGTACCTTGCAAGATATGAGCCAAATACTAAAATTTATCAATTAAATTTGGCCAAGTATTTTACATTTTATGTTATAACAACAGATGCTGTGCATATGTGACTAATACAGTCTTGTTCAGAAAATTTTTCTCTACAACTTTGATTTTCTTCTCACAGTATGCTTATGTAAGAAGTATCTGCACACCTTTTACATAAGCAGAAAATTTCGAAAATCATGGCTAAGTCTCTTCAAACTCGAGTCTGGTTGAGTATTTTGCATTTTATGTCATAACAATTGAGGCTGTGCATACAAGACCAATGTACTCTTATTCAGAAAATTTTTCTGTACAACTTTAATTTTCTTCTTACGGTATGCTTATGTAAGAAGTATCTGCACACTTTTTACATAAGCAGAAAGTTGAAAATTGTACCTGTGCTAAGGCGTGGGAAAAAACATCGGCACTCTATTTGAGACCTGTAGCTGTCAATAGGAACAAATATCACTCTTGATCTTGAACTATCACCATCAGTAAGTCATGATCTCTTTATAAATTTCGAAAAAATCTGAATAAATTTGTACACAATTAGATTGTCTAGATCAAACAGGTATGATTATAAAATCTGACTTGTATTCTTTTTTCTTTTCTGTTTTTATTATTATTATATTATATTATATTATATTTTTCTTAAGTGTCTTAGTCAGCATTACTTTGGAACTCATCCTGACTAAGCATTGTCAGAAGTTTGCATCATCTGATAAACAAATCCAATCCATTGAACTAAGTTACTAAGGGGATTTAGTAACCTTTTTTCCACATCTTTTTCCTGGAGGGCCCTGTTCCCACGACGTCTTTGCCATCGTGTCCGGCACGTCCAAAAACCTCAGCGCTCACGACGCGGACCCAAGTTTCCCACCCTTTGGCTCCTCGGTGCTGTCGTCTTCGATCTTGTCCCAATCGGGCAGTGTTACTGAGCTCTTAGTCAGCGCCATCAATGTTACTAGGTCCCAAAAAAGGAAATTCTCAACTCACTTTTTGACGACCAAAAGTGACTCAGGTCAAATTTTTTTCGTACAAAGTTACTAGCCTCCCAAAAAGGAAATTCATCATCAAACTGCCCAAAAAGGGAGGTTACTCAGGGCAAAATCCATGTTACTCAGGTCCCAAAATGGAAATCATAGTATCGTAGATATGTACAAATTTTTTCGGAAATTTACATGACCTTGCTGTCCTAATCTAGACCACTTTTGGCACACAATGCCAGTTACTGAGCTCAAATTTCCAAAACTCTGATGTTACTCAGCTCTCATTGGGTGCCCTCGAGCACTCTTGTCATGTTGCAAAAGGTTTCCCACGCATACCACGTGATCTGACTGAGTTACAGCTGTTCGTTGGGTTGGGTTGGGTTGGGTTGGGTTGGGTTGGGTTGGGTTGGGTTGGGTTGGGTTGGGTTGGGTTGGGTTGGGTTGGGTTGGGTTGGGTTGGGTTGGGTTGGGTTGGGTTGGGTTGGGTTGGGTTGGGTTGGGTTGGGTTGGGTTGGG